>JBBJLS010000001.1:41088276-41105151 GCA_037577275.1 Bryconaethiops microstoma | reverse complement strand
ACACACACACACACACACACACACACACACACACACACACACACACACACACACACACACACACACACCACTCACCTGTACACTATTTCCCACATTCACACTTTCGCAGTTGGATATCTCTCCATGAATGTTTATGCTGGATCAGTATGCATCCGCATGAAAGCACAGTGCTCACATGTGTGTGAAACATTTTCCCATTCACTCACACGCATGTTTAAATCAAACACGGTGACATGTATGCGAGTGTTTTCCATTTAGCATCAGAGACATGTAACACCCTAGCACCTCACAGATGGTAGTGGGAATAAATTCATCTAGATTAATCAGAAATTAATTCAAATGTATGCATCTCATTCACATAACCAGAGAAATCAATTAACATACATACACATGTTGCTTCTTCCTCAATAAATCTACATCATAACCTTTCTTTCTCTCTGCCCACTCTATCTTTCCTTCTCTCTCTCCATCTCTCTCTGTGCTCTCTTTAGTCTCTTCTCTTCCCTCTCTCTCTCTCTCTCTCGCTTATGTCTCTCTCTCTCTCTCTCTCTCTCTCTCTCTTTTTCTCTTAGATTTTTATTAACAAATCTCATGGAACAAAGAGCAAAACATTGTATTTTCAGTTCATTTGACATGTAACCAAGGAAATAACACCTTGGTTGCATAACTGCATCAGTGGATGGAAACTGCATTGCAAGCTACATGACACTGTTAATCTAAAACATATCATCGCTGTTGCACATCCAGAAAGGAGAGGACAAAATGTCAAAGCCTAAAATGATGTTTTTAAAGGAAATGTCCAGCTAAATATTCAAATGTTGCTAACATTTTTTGCATAATCATGTGTAATGATGATGATTAGCTTTCATTCATTGTTTGCTACATTGGGATTATTGAAGAAGTATTGACTGAACTTTTTCTTTAATGTATTCTGCCGTTCAAACATTAATAAAGGTAATCACTTCTCGTGTTAACTTGTTTCTTTAATATGTTATTGATGGTGTACTATTGTAATATTTATTCAATGGTGAAAGAGATAATGGTGAAAATGGTGCTTAAAGACTGAGCACCTAGTGTTGTGTGATAATGAAAGGAAACTGCAGTAAATGTTTTCAGAGTTTAAAAACTGTGGACTGTGCAAAGGTCACCTGAGCTGAGCTTTTTGAGAATTATGTGCCAGTATGTAAACACTATGTGTAAGCATTTCAGAAAAACTGAATTCTCTGAAACCTGTGAAGCTACACAGGAAGGTTTTTTCAAATTATTCTGTATATTTATCTGGCAGCAACATTGGTTTATATTGTATAAAACAATGATTCCAGCCATTACTGTAGTGAGATCCTACTCCAAATCGCTTTGGGCCATTTCTGTTGGGCCATACATCATGAAATGGTACTGATTCTCATTTAATGTAAAGGTCAGCCAACTCTGTCAAATCCTGCAAAAAAGTTTTGATGTGTTTTATGTGTTTTTTGTAGAGGGAAGCACAAGAACCTGACACCTGACCTATAAGCTTACAAGAGTGACCAAAGAGGAATGTGCAACAGTGTGTGTGTGTGTGTGTGTGTGTATGTTCACACATTCACACATACATTCACACCTATGGTTAATTAAAAAACCCCAATTCACCTGACGCACATGTTTTTGGACTATGGGGGAGACCGGAGCCACTGAAGGAAACCCACACCATCACGAGGAGCAATTAACTTATTATTATTTTGTATTTTACTAAGATACAGAATTACACTCTTAGTAAACAAACAAAGAAACAAACAAAAAGTCAAGAAACAGTCAAGAAACAGTCAACAAACAAAAATAAATAAAGACGTGACTGTATAATTTCACTTCAAATAGGTAGAAAGGCCTGTAAACCGAAAACATAGCTAACAAACAACAAGCAAAAACAAATATTATATTACTTTTAACTGTTTACATTTTTGTATCCCTTTCTGATTTCTTTTCAGCCAAATGGGTTGTTTTTTAAATGATTCCTTCAAACCCAGAACTGTGTAGCCTAAATGGATACAGGAGGCAGTTTAATGCATTTTCTAAAACAAAAAAATGTTGCCTATTCAGCCGTATTACACTGAGTGTCTTGCTGGTGATCCATTTTCAGAATTTGACAATGGCTCGTATAACTTGTCAGTGTGTGGTGCTAGAGGAGCCTGAAGGCCAGAGTAAAGCACCTCAGCATGTAGAATCAGATATTTCTGTATGTGGGTTTTCTTTTTTCTGCATTTTCCCCCATTTTTCTCTCTAATTTAGTAATTTTGTCCAATTCTCCCCCTGTCAGACAATATGACCAATACATGGAGGGGGAAGGCTTGCATGTGCTTTCTTTGAGTCACATGAAACGTCATCTTTTTGCTCTGGTACTTACACAACATCACTGAACAGCTCATTGAACACACTTAGAGGTTGCGAACTGCTAATTCTGTGACGTCAGCTAACAGACATGCTGCGCTCTGAAGGGGGGGGACGGAGGAGGACCCTATGTGTTATTACCAGTTACTCAGTCTCCCACTGATAGATCCAATATGAGCATGTGAACTCATTGAGAGCAGAATTCAAGTCAGCACTAATTAAACGCCACTAACGTGTGACTTTTTCTGTCCTTGTCCAAAAGGTAACAGGGGAGACCAATTTAAAAAAAAAAATCAGCTTGGTTAGTAAAAAAGTCTGTATTCCCGAAGAAGAGTCACTTTCTGTGTCAGCCTTAAATACGTTAAACTGAATTAATAGTATTCCTAATAATAGGCATCTGGTTGTTTAGTCTTGCTTGATGAGACAAATATCAAGAAACTGCTCAATTGCTGATTGCAATGGAGTCCAGTTTCTAATTCCCCTTATTCTTTCTGCTATATGTCATCACAGCTGGTAGAAAAGAATTTACTATTTCTTCCAAAATTTGTTGGTTCTCACATGGTTTCTTTCTTTTACAGAATCCAATATCACTGGCTGCGCCAGAGCTTGGATTAGTATAAGCTTTAGTGCACTCCGCCTTCACCCTCATTCATGTCACGTCTCAATTCACTCTAGTTGGTATCCATATACATTTAGCAGGAAAAAAGGCTGCTGATGAAATATTTATCTGTCTCATGACACATTCAGAGATTCAACATTGTAAGTGCTGTGCAGTATTTTGCAGCTCTTTGTTTTTCTCCAAGACAATTATAACAACTATCCTGTTAGCATTAATTATTTACTCGGTGGGTGATTTTCTTTTCGCAGTCTCTTTTATGGGGTCGTATTTCTCATTATAAGCTGCGAGTCTGTTTCCATTAAAGTATTTATGGTGGCGGAATAAATTGAGACAATCTAGCGCTTTATGGAGGATCCAGATGATTTCTCCCAGTTTAGGAGTTTTCTCTCCGTGTGATTAGCCTCATTCCTCTAAGCTGTTAACAAAACGGAGAGAGAGCGAGAGAGAAATAGAGAAGGGAGAGAGAAAAATAGAGAAGGGTGAGAGAGAGAGAAAGGGGGCATAGTGGGGAGGGGGAATAGAGAAGGGAGAGAGAGACAGAGAGAGAAAGAGAAATATAGAAGGGTGAGATAGAAATAGAGAAGAGAGAGTGAGAGTGAGGGGGGATAGAGAAATAGGGAAGGGAGGAGAGAGAGAGAAAAGAGAGAGGGGAGAAATAGAGAAGGGAGAGAGAGAAATAGAGAAGGGAGAGAGAAAGAGTGAGAGAAAGAGAGCGAGAGAGAGAGAGACTAGTGCTGCTGGGAGTTCACCTTGCTGTAGTGCTGTGCTGTAGTCAGCACTAACGATCTGGCTTGCTCGCTGAAGCCATTGTAAGCTGAGCAAAAAGGAGACAAAAGTGTGTCTGTTCCTGAGTCATCTGGAGAGCGTGACCTGGCGCAGTGGACCTGGGCCGCATTGGCAGTTGACGTACAGCACAAACCCATCTCGCGCCTCCTCTCCTGTTTGGCTTCCTCCATCGGTCTGAAGAGCCAATCTGCTCATCAGCCATCCCACTCCTTCCTCTCTCCTCCCTCCGCAGGACTAGATTACTCCTCTGTTGCCCAAAGCATTCAGGGCCTGATATACAGTTTCAGGCATTAATCAGACGCCTTTTCCCTGCATGATATTTATACAACCTATACGAGCAGTGTATGCATAGTGTACACAAAATGCATATGCATTTGAGGGCCAGCAATGCAAAGCGTATGAGAATCATACCAAAAAAAGGGTGGAAGTATCACTCAAGCGGCTGCAACTGCAGATGCCAGTTTGGTATTGATTTTCCACCGCCTTTTAAAAGCAGGTGTATGTTTGTGTTAGGGTCTCTAAAGATGTGTTGTTGAGAGACTTCCTTTAACAACGGCAGCAGACACTGCAGTGAGTTGGAGGGAAGGGCTTTGAATGTGTGCTGGAAGAATAAGCACCATCAAAATAACAGTTCTGAACGTTTCTGAACAGATGTGCATGTGTGTGAAGACGCTGAATATGCATAGTGCAGTCACATACAGGCATGTTTTTCCACATAGTCTGCATTTGTGTTTGTTTTAGATGGGAATTTGTAACTGTATCTTATATTTTACGAATACATTTGAAAAATCTGCAGCAGCCTTGAGATGTTTCAGTGAATGCTACATTTACACCACAGTAACCAAATTGTTTCCACTGTTATTGGCTGCTTTAGGAGTGTGTCACTAAATCAGCAGCCTGATGTGGCCAGTGTGAAAGTCTGTGCTGTATAGAGAATTTCAGTTGCCAAGTTATCTACTTGCTACTGCTTTTCCTTTTTTGTAGCTGTTGCTTATTTGAAAAACGGAATTTTATTTTCATCCCATTGACACTATTTTTTGCTTAATATAAGCCTGTACATGTTATTTGTAGGGTATTTTCTCTAGTGTTGTATATTGTTTTTTTTTTCTTTCGCTGTGTTTGTGCTCTGATCGTTTGTGTGACACCCATGAACATTGAGCCGGACATGTAACAGCAAAAAATTTTTATATTTTTTTACCTGTTACATGAATATTTAATTATGGGGATTTTATTACTTTATATTCATTTTTAACTATATTAGACCACTCTGCGCAACTCTGCACACAGATACACTATGAACACCTCAAACTGTTCATGTTTTAGTGACACCCTGAAAGGGCCAATAGAAAATAATTTGGGTTACTGTGTTGAAAACAAAGCGTTGAGTTAAACAATGTGTGGCTACTCTGGATTCGGAAAATACACAGATACAATGTTGGGTTTTTGATATACTTTTAGCAGTTTCAGTTAAACAATCTTGATATCTGGGGCTGCTGTAGCCCTCTCAGCATTCAGCACCCCCACTTCCCATCTCCTGTAATGTCCTGCCAACAGCCGCTAGAGGCCGTGATTTTCTGTTTTGTTTAAGTTTATGTATCAGAGCTTTTATTTTCATACTGAGCGCACCGCCCTTAGATTTATTTATATCACATGTTTCAGCTGGCCGGTGTGCTCAAAGAAATGAGATTTGTTTGATGATTGGGTTAGAGTTCTGTATTATTTGTATTTAGTTCGGTTTGAGGTGGACCTTAGTTGTTGGTCATGCCGAGTGGGGTTTGTGTTTCTCCTGTCTCCTTTAGTTAGAGTTTTGAGTTTGTTTGTGGCCCTCGTGCCTTTTGTTTTGGTTGAGAAAATAAAGAAAGATCAATGGAAGTCTGCGTTTGCGAGTGGCCTCATTTCCTTGAGAAGGAAGAACGTAGCATCTCCCTGGACTTATATAGACTTTGGGTACTCCAACTCAAACTCACTTACTGTTGAAGTTCTTACTGCATTGTGCCATGTAAACAAAACACAATCGATCACAATCAGTCTCAATTTTGCAATCCCATTTTTTTTTGTCAACAGTGAAGCCATGGCTTGATAGAAAACCTATTGTTCAAATATTTATGCCCATATACAGAGCTGTGCTTGTCAGTTTTTGGTTGAAACAATACTCAGGAGAATACTAACTAAATCCTACTTAGTGAGTGGCTGTGTGTGAGTGTGTGTATGTGTGAGGCAGCCATGCATATAATTGAGAAGGACCTGGGGTTACTTGTATTTGGTGTTAACAACAGAAAGCATTATTTTAACATTCATGTATCCATAACTATGCTGTCAGTCACAGTAAAGTAATATGCGCTGGAATATTACAGTCCTCATTGTGAAAGGGACTGTGAATACCAAACCAGTGTATTCACTGAATATTATCAATAGAAAAAGGCTCATTTTGATAAAGTGATTATAATATGTTCTATCCCTTTAACCCTAACTTTTCGAGGGCTCACACTTCAATTCATCCCTCTTATATAAATCACCTAACCTACGTATTAGTTTTATAGTGGTCACAAAATTACAGAGTCTTAGGAATAATAATTGCATAATGAGTCTAGGGTTTTGATATCTAATGCACATTTGTATTTCTATATAATAAAGCCTCAGCTCCTGAAACCATTACTAAATAGTAGTCAAAAGGAAAAGCATGTATGCCATACATAGATTTTTTTCTGTGTTCTTGTAGTATGTTCACTTAAACACATATTATAACAAGACAATGAAGATGCCACACCGTTAACTAAGTGAAATCAGTGTCAAATCAAATATAATGATTGACCTGAATACACAGGATTCCGATCCAAAATCAGTCCTCCACATGGCTGTTTTGTGAACCAGTCAAGGTGTTGTCTGAAATGGCCGGCAGTATTAGTGAAATTTTGTTTATTTTTACAGCTCACACTAGGTCCTAAACCATTTTGGCGCTATATTTGCCAAAATTATTGGTGTGAATATTGCCTTCTTGTGTTTGTTAATGATGGCCTTAGACTTCAGTGGAAGCAAAATTTGGATGCCAAACAAGCCTTGGCTAATCAGTTACACCTGGGAAAAGTGGAAAATTGTCTTAGTTAGATTTTTTGCCAAACCAGCTACTTCCCACACAATCGCCACTGCTGTCCGCAGACCATTCCGTAGTGTTTGGATTCTTCTTCTCCACATTTTTCCCCACTTAGTGCTACAAGGTCTCAGTCTATACATTTAAATGGTGCCTAAACTTTATAAATGAGGAGTCAGGAAAAACACATCAAAAACAGTTGTTAAGCATCAGAATATGACGGGCTGTGCTCTACAACTCCAAGTCAATCTGATTTAGATTTTCACTAGTGTAAAGTAAGCTTGTCCAGTGTTGAGATACTTGCTACAAAAGCACATATTGCGGGTGGAGCACGAGTAGGCCAATTACGGTCGGTTCTCCCCCAACCCCCAACCCCCCCCCCCCCCCCCCCCAAAAAAAAGACCTTTTACGGATTGCAATTCTCTTTGCGTAATGATGACAAGGTAGCAGTTTTAGCATTTGAGAAGAAGCAAAGCTTAGCATTAGATGAGAAGCTATAATGGCTTCTCGAGCAGATTTCAGCCTTTCAGAGCTATCGCTGCAAAAATATCAGGTTCAGTTTTCATTGTTTGACATGCTGTGGGCCACTGATAAGGAGTGGGCCTCACATGAGACATGGAGTGTGTACACAGAGAGTAATTGTCCAGACCTACCCAGTGATTAATTGCTCAGTAGAGCCTATGCACATGCTGGTGCAGTTATTCCATTCTGCTCCACGGTAGGAGCTGAGAACCACTGAGTTTTACAAGAGCTGAGAATAGATGAGACGAGCTCAACCGCTGCTTCTAAATTTAACGCATCTGCGAGAAGTTTTCTCCGATCATTTGCGAAAAACCCCATCTGCGGGGCTGCATGCCTGTTATACAAACTGTGTTTGTTGACGAAGCACATTGCGCAGTCTGCTGCAAAAGAGGACACAAACTTCGAGGGCTTCTTGGCTGGCTTTTATTTGCTGGGATAAGAAGGAAAAAGTGCCTGCTGTAGAAGATCATCACAGGCTGTGGGCCGACACTTACATTCTGCAACATTCCAGAGCCAAGAGATGCTGTAACAAATAAAATAAACCCCAGGATTTTTGTGCGGGTGTGTAAAGCTGCCTCGCACCGCTTTGGCAATTTACTTAGAGCTCCCTTTAATCTTTAATAAATTAATACATAAATGGTCATAACTGTATTGAATTCTACTTCACCATGTGTATTTGGACTTTAATAAGCTGGACGAAGACCAAGGTCTTCAGCTAGAGAGAGGAGGGAGAAATGAAAATAAAAGCTGAAAATACTGTTTGAAGAATGTCATTGATATGGCATATTGACGGTAATGTAGTACAAGGTAAGGTATGTTTGTAGTGTAATGCACATGGTTAAAGAGCCCCTATCATGGAAAACCTATTTTTCTTTCCACTTGTTTAGTGCTGCAAAACACATTTACAACAAATGAAATTATTAATGCAACAATTATTTTTTACTTCATAAGGGTATGTTCCTAGTTTGCCCCTTTAGACCATCTATAATTGTGATCAGTGCGTAATCAATTAGCTGAAAACAAAAGAATGGTTGATATGGAATTCAACTTTTGGGAACCTCCTCTTTGAGAACAATGCACAAGCAAGAGTGAAAGCTACAGCTACACCAGAGAAGGAATTTTTGATTTATTTTTAAATGGAAAAATAATTTTCCATCCCTTTTTAGCATCAGATTTAATTGAACTTAATTCAACTGTAAAAATGTATCATTCACTTCCCCATCTATACACTCCAACTATCAAAAACAAATGTTCTGATGTCACAAAAAAGTGCATTCACCATCTATCTGCCTATTTAGCCTACGGGGTACTTCTAAGGAGTAATTCAGTCTGAAATGCTTTTGGAATACAGGGCAGCCAATCACAATAAAGGCCCTGTGCATATATGTGTCTTTAAGGCATTCTAAAGGATAAAGAGAGGTAAGAAAATCAGAATCAGAAAACATTACTGATCCTGGAGGAAACAGCATATGTAATGACTGCAAAGACATACAGAGACAAGAACAATATAAAATACAAAGTCTAAATAAATCTAAATGAAAATCTGTAGTAAAAACCTCAATATGAAATATACTATGCTATATACACAAATGTTCCGTATATAGATAACAGTTAATTTAATTTTAACGATACAGATGGTGGTTAGGAGTACGTTATTGCACTCAGTAGAGATCAGTAGTATATTAGTGATTTGTACTAGTGATATTGCACATGTCAGACTATTGCACATAAGATACTGCACATAATGAAGGTACCGTCCCCACACACTGTTCCTGGGCGCCCCTCATTGGTGGCAGCCCAGTGCTTCACGTGGTTGTTCACAATGTTTTTACGTGTGACTATAAGCGGCCACTTTACTTTACTTTAAACACATACACACATCATAATGTGTGTATGTGTTCTTCTGGGAGCACCTCCTCTCCTTATACCTAACACCTCTAACAGCTTAACATGCTTACTATGTTTTTCTCTACCTAATCACCTGTTCTTTGTAATAAAAGAAAACTCATTAATGAAAAGTTGTAGTTTTTAGATCTTACTTGTAAATCTCTCACTAGGCTGTGACTTAAATTGTTTCCTCATTTGTAAGTTGCTTTAAGTAAAAGCAGAGTAAATAAATAGTGCTAAACAAATAAAGAATGATTAAAAAAAATACAACATATAGGCTTTTAAACAGATATAGATACAGTTAGATGTATTTAAAATAATACTGTTTATACATTTAAGAGAGTAGGTATAAGGTTTCTTGTGTGTGTGTGTGTGTGTGTGTGTGTGTGTGTGTGTGTGTGTGCATATTTACTGACTAATAGACTGACATATGATAAACAATTAAAGGCTTTAAAAACACTATCTTAATATGCCAATAAAACGTTTCTGCATCAAATAATATTGAGATTCAAGGGCTGTGAAGGGCCTTAGTCTCCGCTGCTTATTGATGAGTCATGGCACACAGGACATGGGCACTTGCCCAGTGATTTTATTTAGATCAGATTAAAGGCGGTGAGGGCTGCTAATCTGAGAGTTTAACTGCTGCGCTCCTCAGAGATCAGATGATCAGGCAAGGGATTATAACTGTGGCAAATAGAGTGGGTCAGATGGCTCACAGTGAGATACACACACACACACACGCGCGCGCATACATGCACATACACACATGCAGACGCACTCGTTGTCCTATCATATAACAGCCAAACCGTCCATAGTTACACACACAATATAGGAGATCAAGCAAACTCAGCTCAAATTGATTCTCTTGTTGAAATTGCCTTAGAAATTAGCTGGAGAGTCTTATGGGAAAGCATACAGTGTGCATTAACTGCGCGGCACTTTATTAATGACGTGCTATGGTTTTCACCCTGTGGACAATTACAGCAGTGGCCCTAGCAATTGATTTGCTGGGGGAAGAAACTCGAGGTGGGCTTCAAGCCTCAGATCCATAAATTCAGCTCTAGAGGCAACAATAGTCAGCATGTTTTGGAGCCATCATTTGTTTACACTACCACTGTACAGACCTAAAAACTCCCACATAGAATCTTGTGGTGATTCGAGAAGCTTAGGCAAATGCAAACTAAATGAATGTCGCCTTTTCAGTTGTGCAGGCCTTTTTGTTTGGGTACTTCCAATGAATCTTGAAGACAACATATTTGATGCCTTTTTTGTACAGCAATGATACCGTATTGTATACAAAGCTAAAAATATGGACAATTTCCATTGGATTTAAGTGATTTCATAGAAACTCGCATGTACAGCTTTGCTGACAATTGACAATTTTTCTTTTTAGTATATTGGTGTGGAAAGTAATTTGCATTTTTGTGTAAAATTTTGGTAATTATTATTCAGCTAATTGCTTTTGGCTTTCAGATTGGTCAGATGTCTCAGCTTTATCATTTTATTTGATAAAAAAGCTAAGAATAGAGAATAGAGCTTAATAAACCTCCGTTTCTATGCTGATGTTTTTTTTGTACTAAAGAGCTCCACTGTAGTTCTGTGCTTGTTTTTACCCTAATTGTACATTTTCAATCAACACCATGTTTGCATTTGTATGTCAAAACTGTTTTATTTTGATTTGCACCTGTAAAAAAAAGAATTATTTAATTATATAATTATAATTATTATATTATTATTATTATATTATTATTTTTATCTTACCTTAAAATTGCGTAACCCAGGTTGCCTAAGAATTTGAGTTCACTGAACATCTAATTGTAAGTGAAATGACAAAAATTTGTCAAACTATTCTTTGAAGTACAATGAACCCAAAATCTTAAGGTAATCAGTTACATACTTTTAAAAACTTAAAAACTTTTTTTATTAATCATTTTAAATGTATTACACATGCTACATTTTTATTAGTTTTGACAGTGAAACAAACTACAAAATAAGGATATATGGATGTGAATCGGATGTAATGGATTGTGTAACTCACAATGTAATTAAATATGTAAGTGTGTAACTACATTTCAGTAAGAGAGCTATAGCTACTCTAACACACCTGAAACGGCAAAAGAAGAGTTTGTTGAAACGTTTATCAGTCGGTCATTTGAGCTAGATTTGGTAAATGTATTTATTGTGGGATCCCCAAGGCAAAAATAACACTGGGTTAAACCGACATTCCCATGCTATGTAATTGTCTTTCCTTTTGCTTTAAATAGTCATACTTGAATTGACTGCATCTTGTTCTGTTTTTAGCGTGGAGCTGGACTTTAAGCTGCAAGAGGATAAACTCCAGCCACTGATGAAAAGACTGTGTCCAACCCCGGACCCACCCTACCCATCTCTGCCTTACACACACGATGTGATCACATCCACTCCCAAACGCAAGTCCAAAAGCGAGGCCAAGAAACACGCACGCTGGAAACTGTGGTTCCTCTGATGGACAGACTTTCTTGGACCCGGCAACCATGCGCCATCAGGCTGTAAGGACATTCAGAGCACCAATCTGTCGGATTCTGCACTGACAAATGGATGCGATGAAAAAGCCACAATTCACTGATTTGTGATTGTAGCACCAGGGAGCTGCTGTCCATGGTTGGATTTTACTGAGGAATAACATTCATTTCTGTTCTGTAATCTTTGATAAACCCTGAGGAATTGCTGAGAATTCACACGCTATCATGTTGACCAAAAAGGATTCCATGTAAGGATTTTGCGTATGCTTAATTAGCAAGGTAAGAAAAGGAAGCTTTTCTGGCTAGATTAGAGCTGGTGTTCTATTTTTTTCCACTATCAGCTATTTAACTCTGAGACATCTCTGTGTCTCCTGTTTTCTCCATCTAATTCGTGTCTCTTTCTCCAGGGGCCTGTAGAGCGGAACAGAAACTTCAAAGCTAAAAGCTAGTTCACCACAAAGCCAATTTGGAAGCGAACCATCAGATGCATTTAATCAGCAAAGCACAAACTTTGGGAATTATGAAAATGGACAGTTCATTTCAAACTCTTGCTTTCTGTTGCCGTTTCTTTCATTCGCTTTCGAACATTTTGCAGATTATTTGACAGAAAAAAAGGGTAAAATGAAACAGATGTTAATATTCTAAGTTGTTCTGAAAGACGTTATGATGTGTGAACGCAGAATCGGTTGACTGCATGCACAACAGTTGAAGACTACAGAGATATTTTCATTTAAAAAAGACAATGAAGTAATTAAGTTCGTAGTTTGTGAGATGATGTGAACTAAATAATAATTCAGTTTCCCTGTGAGTGTCCTCAACAACAAATGATTTCTATAAACAAAATTTTCCTTTTTATCTCTTTCAAACAATGGCCTGTCTTTCACACTGAACAATGACTGTGTATGGCAGAGACTGCACATTTTCCACTCAAGAAGCAATGAAGTGAAGTATTGTATCTTTACAGGCTAATTTGTATCATTTGCAATGTCATTGACCTGCTTCTGTGCGTAGCTGTCTGACGATACAATCTTCAAAACCTCAAAACCTGAAGAAGGAGATAATGCTGGTGACAAAAAAGAGGGCTATGTAAATATCTTATTTCTATTATATTATATTTTAGACAGTCATTACTTGGACAGCTTTGTACTAGCTCAAGAACTTTCCACTTCCTTCAGCCCACTGCCTCGCCTACTTCGACTCCAGTGCCAAATAGAGTATTTTGTTAGCACTCCACTAAAAACTGGATAAGCCACCATCTCTTGCACTCTTAAAAATAAAGGTACCCAAAAGGGTTTCATGGGACTAGTTAAATTTGGTTTAGAAGCAGGGTTCAGTGTAAGGGGGTGCTTGAAGGGTGCCCAAAGGAACTGTTGATAAGAGATACAAAATTGAGCTTGGGGGGGAGTCCCGTGTTATTTTCTTGAATGAAATGTAAATTTTCCAAATGTTCCCATGAATGAGTTATTTATGCTTTCATCATGTTCTGCAGTAGATTCCTTCCCTTGGATAAACTGTAAAATGTCCCAGACTGAATTTGTAACCATACAATCCATGCACTGAGCTGTACTGTAGCTGTTTAAACTAAAGCATGGTCTGCATCTCAGTTTGAGATACTTTAGGCTTTCAGTCTGAAACAGCCATGAAAACAATAAATATTTTAAACATAAGGTCTTGCCATAAGGTCTCTTGTTAGTGAAGAATATTCACTCTGTTTGAGATGTTCAAACTATGTTTTGTGTGCCAATCAACAAATGACAAGAATTTTACTAATTTGTCCAACAAACTGAATTGTAAACTAGTTCTATTTCTGATGGGGCTCACCAAACCTCTATACTGACAAATAAATCATTTTCCTATCTCTCTAAAATTCTTTAAAGTAGACTATTAGACCAACTTGCCGCCGGTCGTTGGGTTCTAATTGTAAAACCTTCATAGTGAAGACTTTCCATCAGGGCACCCCCCAAGGCCTCTTCCACATAGAAGAACCGCTTTTGGTTCACTAAAGAACCTTTTGATTGATGATTCTTTAAAGAAAAATGAGAATTTTTTTTAAAGTTTAAAAAACCTCCTCGTAAGATAAAGGTTTATTACCAGTTAAAGTCAGTTTGGTCCTTGTTAACATCATCATGTCATATCGGTTAAAGGACAATAATTTGGTTTTCCTGTGATCTTTTGTTGAAGTTCAGTGACCTTTGCCTGCCTCTAAGATGTCTTCTGAGTTTTGATTACATCACCATGCACCAGCAGGTGGAGAACAATAAAATTAACTAATAACATTGTGATTCACCTCCTACAACCCCCATTCATCATTGGGTGGGAACAGCTAGGTGAGACTCTCCTACTGAAATGCTTATTTCATTCTCATTTAATAATTTTCTGGAACCACATGTCCAAGCTAAGATCCATTTTGGAGCCATTATTTTTAAGAGTGTGCTGCAAAAAATCACAAGCTATATCACATGTTTTTATCTTTCACTGACATAATTAGTTTAGAATTTGACAATTTTTTAGAAATTTTTGTCAAATTGCACAGTGTGGACAAGCTGTAACTGTAGCAT
Source organism: Bryconaethiops microstoma (assembly GCA_037577275.1). Taxonomy (NCBI): domain Eukaryota; kingdom Metazoa; phylum Chordata; class Actinopteri; order Characiformes; family Alestidae; genus Bryconaethiops; species Bryconaethiops microstoma. The sequence continues at coordinate 41,090,826 of JBBJLS010000001.1, read as the reverse complement.
AATGAAACAGATGCATCGCTATACCTTGGGAAAGTGCAATTGATTTCTATTGTGCAATATATTACATTTTATACTCTTTCTATCCACAAAACAATGCATTTACAATAAAGAAACAGCTGCGAATAACTCCAAGACTGTCGTGTTCAAATTGAATCACTTTTTTTGGAAGTAAACCAAGCACTGGGTTGTGTGGGGATACTCCCAAAGTAGATCACAGCACTCAGCTCATGGAGATGATTGAATAGTGCCTCTGAACAGGACTCAGCTGCAGGATTAGAAGGTGGGAACTTTTTTCTCGCCCAAATTGATTGGCTCCGGTTCTGGCATGCTCCACAGACGTGGCCTGTGATTGGACTGCCTCCAGTGCAACACCTGCTGCCCAGATATTGTCACTCAGTCCAACTCAGGGGATAAAAATGTCCCTCTGATTTTTAAGTCTACTCATATACCTTATACTGCGGTATCTGAGTAGTGGATGCATACATTTATTAAGGATATTTTTCAAGTAAAGTGCTGTATAATTATTGAATTTGTATCATACCAGATCATCCAGTATTTTTTTTTAAAATCAGTATACATATACAAAGAATTCCCTATTAATTGAGTGAATCATTTTGTTGACCGAGGATTAGTTTCAAATTGGAGTTGAAGTGACAAAAGAATGGATCAATATGATATCCGGTGCTATTCATAAAACATTCAGGGCTGTAGCATCGAACACCCAGGCCTAATGACCCCCAGCCTGTGAATAACTTTCCACCGACTGAGAAATTATTAACAAATTTTGCCATATTTTAGTCTTTTAGTGTACGTGTTGCGTGTTAAATGTTACTTGTTCCTCTCACACAATATAAAAAATCTCAGAGAGCTCAGAGAAAGCTAGTGAGTGAAAGTTGACTAGCAAGCTAAAGCTAATGTAGCAAACATGAGTTAAATAGTTAGCTTGTTTGTCTTTTTATATCCGTTTATTCTTTTTTCCCAACCCACCATGCCAGCATTCTGTGCATGGATTCCCTGGATGCACACCTAGCAAGAAAGTAAATAAGAGCTTAACTTTCTTGCATCACCACATAAGAACTGGTAATAGTATTTTATGCTATATGTAGAAGTCTCTATGTGTGGTGAACGTATGTCATACCTGAACCCACCACAGCACGCAGTGTGAACAGCATGAAGTTCTTCCTCTGCATTTAACCCATTAACCCAGGTGAAGCAGCACGCAGCCAGGAACACAGTGCCCACGGAGCAGTGTGTGGGGATGGTAACTTGCTCAAGGGTAATTCAGAGGTGCTCAGCAGTCTTCAAATCGAACCCACGACTTCCTGATCACAGGTCGAACACCCTAACCACTAGGCCACCAGCTGGCCCATGGCTTTAAAAAACAAACTACATGTAGCCTTTCAATTATTACAAAATACTTCACTGTAATGAGAGACTATCTAAAAAACTTTTACAAAGTCTATAAACATAATAAGTCTATAAGCAAAACAAACATAAAGCATATCGATTGTGTCCATCAGGCTTTGTTTCTTACTACAAGGCTGATCAATCAGAGAATGTAAATGGTGCATTATTATCATGCAAACTTCCAACAAATCACTGCCAAATCACTGAGAAGTTAAATACTATGTGCAGCATGATAACACTTTTTCATGTCTGATCCTAAAAAAAAGGTACTGCAGCCTTGAGAATCTGTAGATACCAATATTCTTTTTTTCCTTCTCTTAAACGACTAAGCTGTTAATAATACATTTGTCTGGGTGCACTTTAAGTTCGAATGTGTCTTCATGCTTCCTCTGTAGTACGCAATGTAAGGTATACAATTTGAGTTTCTACACCCATATAGTGCACAGTTTTTCCATTACGGAATTCTGCATGAATGACTGCTAGACGTGTTATACACTATTGTGGTGCAGGAGCCTGTATTTTAATTCTGACATAGTGTGCTATGTAGGGAGTAGGGAGCCATTTGAAACACAGGCTTATTGCTCATCTATGTTATTCATGTCCTGACACATCTTTCTTTACGACACATCACTCACAGTTTATTGAGAAATTTACATGATAGTTCATGTTTTTTGTGATATCTGATTCAGTTTCTTTGGCTGGATTGCAATGATACAAAAACTGAGTATTGGATCAGCACACCCTTGGGTAATACTGAAAATTTCTTAAACTGAGTGATCATGTTTAATTGATTAATTATGGCATTACAAAAGCACCTGCTGCTGATGTTGAGAGGACAAAACCAGGGCAAGTACTTAGCACACCAGTAGACTGTTTTTCCACTAAGCTGCTAACAGTGATCTCATTTTAAAGCTTGAGCCCCGTTCTCAAGATGAATTCCAAAAACCCAAATAACCTGGGATTATCACTACAGCTGCTGATGCTCTGAGGACGTTCTTCATTTACACGTTTACCTTAAAAGCCAGAGAAAAGGAACGTTAGAAAGCATATTGAGACAACAGACATTTCTCAAAATGGAGTACATTAAATACGCACTTCTATTCTTGGGACTTCACACCTGGCAAGTTCAGCTTGGGTGTCCAG
>JBBJLS010000001.1:41060821-41088176 GCA_037577275.1 Bryconaethiops microstoma | reverse complement strand
GTGTTCCTGGCTGCCCGCTGCTTCACTTGGTGAATGGGTTAAATGCAGAGGAAGAATTTTGTGCTGTTCACACTGTGGTGTGTTCCTGTATGATCGAATGGTCACTTTCACTATTCACCTACAATTCACCTGAGGCACATGTCTTTAGACTGAAGCGTAGGATCAGACCAGTTCTGATCTTCATGAAATGGACACGCATATCTCCTTCTTTCCCCACTGCCTCCTCCGGAATGCTAGCGCGAGGGGCTGATTGAACAGAGAAGAGCCCCTCTGTTTGAACAGCAGAAAGGCCTGGAACAAGTCAACCCCCTTTTACGATGACCGTCTCCCCCTTCCTGCAGGACACACACACTCAAAAGCACACACACCTCCTCGGATCAAAGGCGTCCCTTTGATTGCCCCAATTCATGCGCCCCAAAAGACAACAGGGCAGAGATAGCGGCCAGACACTCTCCGGGAGAATGGAGACATTCCGGCAGACCCACACACCTAGCCAGGAGAGTCAATGGCCCAAAAGAGAGTAAAATACATTTGTTTCTTTTCCGGTTTTCTGTTAAAATCACCTATTCCCTAAGTGTTTTGTATGATGAGTATGTTTATACGTGTGTAACCCCAAAGTTAGTGCTGTACAATCACCTATCACACATTTGTGTTAGTATATGAAAAATCATATCTGTAAAACTACTAAAGATGCCCTTAAATGTGTTGAGTATAAAATTCAGGCCTATGCTTAGGAGGGGTCATGAATCACTCGGCTGGAACACAGAGAACAGAAGCTTTCCTGATTGTGGACTCAAAACTTAAAAGCTCTAAGTCATAACTCGTGGTTACTAAAGGGAATTATAACATCACAATGTTCATTTATTTGAAAGTTTGTTTTGAATAATCATGGTAATAGCCGTAGTTGGAAAAACGTATTATTTTGCCTAACATGTTTAATATCTATGTAAACCGCTAATCGCCACCGAACCAAAATTACAAGTTTCAATATCCAGTTATTAACTGTACGAGAGTTATGAACTTTATTCTGTCAAAGAAGGAAGGCCATAAAAGCAATTGGTTCCAAAGACAATTTTGTGAAGGCTTGGGCCAGAGACTCTGAAAGAACACCTGAAGATGAGACTTCAAGATTCAACAAGCCCACACTCCACTCTGTTTCTTCATTCACCGCTGAGCCATCACCAAACTCAAGCCACTCAACTTCATCATTTTCTGACTTTGAGACCATGCCTAAAACTTCAGAACTGTCACAAATGAACCTCATCCGGGCGAGGAAAAGGAGGCACAGATGCAGACTTTGATGGTCGAGAGTTTTTTGATCGGTAGAACAGAAAAACGACTCGAGGGCCAGACACGAAATCCCCACAGCTAAATGAACAAAAAACCAGGACAAGATAAGCTGAGCGTCGACAACAGCAACATAGGAAAGAGTATGCGCCCATAACCTGAACTAAAAAACAGATCTATACAGCAGGAAGGAGCACCGAGAACCAATGAACAAACGGAAAGGATAAGGGTTAATTCTAGCCAGCTGAAAGTACTTAAGGGTCTGATGTCTGCTAGAGGGAACCGCCTCTAGAGGGCTAGTTCACAGTCCATTGTCGCCCTCTAGTGGTCGCAGGGCAGAACTGCGACAAAAACAACTCTCCAAGAGTCATCTCTTTCAAGCTTCATCAACAACTCTTCCCCTTTGAACCTTAAGCTTCAACAACTCCAGAGAGAAGACCAAGTCTGAAACTCGACCTCAACACTCCTGAGACTCCAAATCAGTGAAATAAGTATACAGTTCCCTTCTCATTCTGATAGACTCGGTGCAAGGCCGATCGTATGCGTACTAAACTGTTTCTAACTGGGTTGTGTTTCATGAAGCTGTTTCAGGATGTTTCAGTAACTTTCAGCAATCTTACTGATATCATTAATTTCCTATTCCATCATTCCTCATTTTTACTTTAATTTACTTTGTGTTTGTATGTTTTATGTTTGTCTAGAATGGTAAATAAATGTTGTCTTATCATGACCAGTGATTCAGTTTCTTGTCCAGAAAGGCAAAGTCACTTCTTCCGTTGCGGTAACGCTCCTGTGCTCTTAAATTAATAATAATTCAATTGATCCAAATAATTCCCCTATTCAAATAAACCATTTTTTTAACAGCGCAATTAAAGAAGAGCTTTAAAGTGTTAATTAATGTGTTCTGCCTGATCTAGCTCACAGGACGCAGAGTTCAAGCTGGTACTTAATAATCCTGCTTGATAGAAAGCCCCTAATTAATAAATAATTAATCAATTAATAATTGATTATTAACTAATCAATTAATGAATATAGTGGTGAATCAGCATAACCAGATTCCTACATATATTCTGGTGGAGAATAAATCAACTAAGCTAAATTTCCTTACATGTTTTAATGAATATAGTGGTGAATCAGCCCTCGGCTGGCTCGTGCATATATTCTTGTGGAGAATCAAAAAATTGAGCTAAATTTTCCTACAGAAGTGTACTTTGGACTGTGGGAGAAACTGGAAACCCTGGAAGAAACCCACACCACCACAAGGAGATGGTAGAATCATGTCATATTTTCCGTGGATAAACTGTGGAGAAAATGGGTACATTTCAGAATTTCCTCCGTAACCCCAAAACTTGTCCAACAGCAAAGACATATATGGTTTCTGAAGTGTACTTCTTCAGTTTTGCTCTAGAGCTGCAAAAACTACAGACATAAGTCAAGCTCTTCATAATGCCTGCTACCACTAATAATTATGCCACATAGTTTTGTCTGCTTTTACAATTAACAGATCCAGTTGGTACTATATGTTCACTAGAGAAGTTGCAGAGGGCCCTACAAGTTATGCAAAGCAGATGTCAATATTTTGATGAGAGGATGAAGTAATATCCTTCTGGTCAGAAAAAAAGAAGAAAACACCTGACCAAATGAAACCTCTCCTTGACAAAATGAAATCTCTCCCCACCTCTCCCAAAACCTTGGTGACTAAATAGGATCCCACCACCCACCCCAGGTTTACACAGGTCACCAGGGCCATCAGGACTGACTATGCAACAGTGTGTCATATAATGTCAGAAACCACAGAATTGAAAGATTATTCAAAAACTCTGCACAATTTGTGGTAAGTGTGTGATGATTTACACCTCCAGTGCTAACAGATGGGTATAAGCTTCCATTACTTATTGAGCTGTAAAAAAACAAGGTGGGAAGGCTGGGTTCATCTGGCACTCGACATCCTGTTAGTTCTTCAGTCTGCATTTCATTCCATGAAACAGAATTTGCCCCAAAATTGCCAAGAGTATTTATAATATCACGCATGGCAAATAAACCTATCAGCAACACCACTGCAATTCTTCCAGAGATGCATCTGGTGGTGCTGCTTTTTTACATCAGTTTTACTTTTGATTTAAAAAGTATTAAAGGACCTACATCATGAAAAAACAGACATAAATTAAAGAGACCGAGAGACTGATTAATATTAACACTGTTAATAAACCATTCACACCTCAGACAACTAAACAGCCTGTTTTGAAATCACTACTTTTGTGATGTCACAAAAAAGACATTTACGAACACCCATTCACACTAAATGTTAAAGGCGTGTTTCAGGCTGGTCTGCTTATTGAAAGAGACACATTGCAATTCAGCCAATCAAAACAGAAGCAATTTACATTCATCAGTCATAAAACCCTCATAAAAACTCATAAAACTCATTTACAGACATCCACTTATACAGCCTATGGTAGTTTAGCCCCACCCATTCACCCTTTGTGAACAATGCAGGGCTGTCAACCAGAACAATATAATACATCAGTCCTAAAGGCACAGTCTGTTTATAAAGAAGCTGGAAAATATGTTCTGTAAAAATGAATTATAAGTGAACATTGTGGGAAAATATTTAAAAAGCAAAAAAAATGTAGGATATGAGTGTAGGATAATCCCTGAAGGTCCAATTTACAGTTACATTTATTTAAATTACATCTCACTTATTATTGCTGGCTTTCGCACCACACTTTTTAAAACCATTTACAATATTTTTCCCTGCATACCCCCCCAACTACCACCCCCACCAATCAATTGTGCCCTGGCTAAAACTAAAGAAGTGAACTTTGGCTGAACTTTTCCTTGTTATAGCAAGGGGTAACACTGTGCAGCTGAGGAGCTTTAGAGAACTGCTAGAAGTATTAGGTTCAGCTTAAATAAGTCTTCTGTGCTCATGTGTGAGGCATGACGTTTATGGAGCATGATGGGTTGGAGCCCACTCCTCCCACACTCTGCTTCTTTGTGTTCCTCCAATCTCCGTGCAGCATCAGAACCAACGCGTCCTCATGTTCTGGCTGATATGTGTGATAAAGTGATCCTACCCACTGCTCCTGATAGCAGACAGGTGGGAGATTACACACACTCACACAAGAACCCACAAACACACTGCTAGGAGGCGTCTAATTGTATCGATCACTTTGCCCTGCTGCGTTTTCAGCAGAAGATTAAGATGTTCTGAGCGAAGCAGAACTATTTGACTGGACAGAGACATTCCTGTGACTAATCACCACATTCTTCTACTGAGGAAATTTAATGGAGCTACACATTAGCAGCTCCAGAAAGTTAATAATCACACAGTACTGTGCAAACTGTGCAAAGGCACTTGTGAAAATAATTTTTAAAAACTCTTTAGATGAGCAGTGAGTGTCTTTTCAAATTAATGTTACTAAATATACAAAATAAAAAATAATACATTAAATAAATATGCAGTAAATTGCGGGTTTTATGTACATGCATATCAATATGTTCCTTGTGGAAGCCCAGTAGTTACCGTCAGGAACCTGGTTTGCCTCAATCAGTCCTTTATTAAATTAAATCAGGAGCTGCTGATGGAGTTTCACAAACAACGGCTGGTGGAACCGAGGAGAAATCTGGAACTGAACCTGTGTTCTCCTCACCAGCTCACAAAATAAAAACAACTTTTTTTAAACAAACTAATCAAATCTACTGCTTTCTTGTTTGTTCGCATTAATTCTAATGCTAACTTTACTAGCAGAAAGACCCTATCACATGCTGAAAAAAAGGCTTTAAACAATTGAAAAGATTTTTATCAGTGCTTCAGTGTTAATAGCACTTCCTTGTGGAGAATCTTCAGCTTGTTAAGAGTGAGTGAATGAGTAAGAGAGTGGGAGAGTGAATGAATGAAACAGTGAGTGTTTGAATGACTCAGTGAATTACACACCAGGTCCGTGAGGTGTTTGCCATCTTAAAAACTCATAAAACACACATATGAAGCTAATATGAAGCTGGTGAGTCACTTGTACTAGTTTCTGAAATGTTAGAATAATTTAGAATCCATCATAATAATATCCAGTACAGCGTGTATCACTATATGACAGTATATGTCACAAAAATCCCAAAGTCAAACTGTATGTTATGCTGAAGTAAAGATCCTCTACAGAGAACACACGTCAGCACATTCTAATGCATGATTAGTATTTATCTGCAACATTTAACATATTGGGGTAAAAAATACATAAGATGTTGCTTGTGCAAAAGTTTTACATTTTATACTTTATTAGATTTTTTCCCAGTAAGTTCAACTCAGTATCTCCAGTCACTAAAATATTTCCAGTAAAATCAAAATGGAATCAAACAGGTGAAATCAATAATAGTTGACAAGACACATAGTATCACTTGTGCAAAGCACTATTCTTATGAAGAACCAAAAGCTGCTTGAGTGCTAATAGCCCATTCTTGTGGAGAATCTAAAGCTTGCTAAGAGTGAGTCTTTGAGAAAGAGGGAGAATATGGGTGTGGGAGAGTGAATGAATGAATGAACGAATTAGTGTGTGAATGAGTCAGTGAGTGATATTTCATTATGCGCTCTCACTAAACCTATTCAAAGAACTGAAATTGAATCGAATCAACTCGATGTGAGATCAGAGATTTACACCCAGACCCTGAAATGCGAACAGGTACAGAGGAGCTTGACCCATATTAAATCTCTCTCTCCCTCAATCTTTTTCTCTCTCTCTCTCTTTCTCTCGTTAATCGTTGAGTAATAGCTTGCTTAATTATTTTTTTTACATACAGAGCTACAAAGTTCAGGAAATAAGCTTTAAAACAGAGCGTGCAGGAACTCGCCCCCACTCTTAATGGCTTTGTCTGATTATTAATTAAAAACAAATGAGATATTCCTTTGACTTGTGCTCCATGGAAATACGGCTACGATTATGGAGGCATCTTTTAATGACTTGTGCAGGACGGTAATTAAAAGGCTGTCAAGGTGTGTTACATCCCCGTGTCGATGTGCGTGTTTATTCGCCCGTCTGTGACTCCTGAATCCATTCCAAAGCTGCACATCAAAAAGCCAAAGTTAATATGCCACTTTGGACTCTCTGCGGGTCAGAGGTTAGCATTTAATTATGGCGCGGTAAAATCCAAATTTTCAATTATGACGGCACAGGAGAGCTCACCTTGAGAAAGAACACCAGAAGGGCACGGGGAGGAAGCAGAGGGGTGTGTGTATGTGTGTATATGTGTGTGTGTGTGTGTGTGTGTGTGTGTGTGTGTGTGTGTGCTTGTGTGTCTCACACTTTTCAGTATGTGAGGCATGTTAATAAGGAGTCCACTAAATGGGTGTTATTATAATGTCCTCTGCAACACGGTTCAGGACCATGTCTCATGTCAGCTGAGTCTATTTAACCCCTGAAGACCCTTCAAGTTCTGCGTTAAAGTAGTGGATCAGTCAAAAATCTAATTTATGCAATTTCCACTTCCATATGTTTGGAATCCATATTTTTTTGCATGTGACGGCCATTGTTTTAGAAAACGTTTCTTTATACCCGAAGACATATTCTTTTTCATTTAATTGTGTATTTGCATTTGATTGCATGTCTTACAGAGATGTCCGACTATAACGTCCGACTATAAAAAACACCACCATGGTCATGTTGGGTCGACTCCCCCTGTATAAACAAATTCAACATTCAAGATTCTTTATTTTTCACATACATAGTTGTACAAATACAACATGTAGTGAAGTCAACCAATAAGACTGTGCAATAAAGTTATTAAATAATTTAAAGAGAAATATAGGCCAAACTAAGGTAATGAAATACATGCAAAAATATATAGAAAAAAATAATAAACATTACAAATAATACAAAAATGAATAACTGAATGAAAAGATAAAAAAAGTATAAAAATCAAGAGGGTAGAATTTTGCATTTTATTACATAATTAATTTGGCGATAAAATCCCAAAAATGTACTGAATTATGAATAAAAATGAAGTCATATACAGTGTAAAAATCTGCTTGTTCTCTATTTGGGTGAGGCAAGGGTAGCTTTCTGGTGAGCCACATTTAACATCATTATGAGCCATCTTTGACCCTTGGGGCCTCAGCTTGGACAGCTCTGCTCAATTTAATTAATCCACCAAAACATGTTTGGTGTCCAAAGTTTGCTTATTTTTGTTCTGCAGCCACAACACTAATGTCACTAACAAGTAATTTACATTTACATCCCTTCAATTGGCACAGCATGAAGAATAAATCATGAACTTGCCTCAAACCAAAACCGTTAAGAAATCTCAAAAAGACCCGGTTATGTGGTTTTGACACTGTCTAAATCACAGTTGTCTATAGAAAATAAGCAAAGGTGTGGAAAAGATCTGGTTTTAGCTATGTGATTTACCTTTGATAATTCAGAGATTGGCACCTGCAGAAACCAACATCAATACCAATCAACATTGTGGAAACAAGACCAAACACAAACCAGGCCTGTGTTTTGTGGTGCCAAGACCAAAATCACCAAACCTTAATGTATGTTCCAAGCCACAGTGCTAATCTAAAAACACCCATCTATCACGCTGGTCTCACTGTACTGAGAATTCACCACCCATAAACTGGCATGTGTATTTTAATTCTTTCAGCTACAGAATGGAAACCCACAAAAGCAACCCACAGAATCTCTTCCAAAACCAATAATGTATTGTTTGAGACTCTTTTGAGTGCGTTGACAGTCGCTGGTTTTCAATGCCAAAAGTGAGGAAGAAAATAAGGAGGTTACATCTGATTTTTCTTGACCTTGACAGAAACCATAGGGGCTGTCAGCTCACCTTGTGCAGACGCGACCAAATTATGGAAATGGTGTGTTTGTGTCTGCGTAAATCCACGGAGAGTGGCAGTTGATGGCTGGCGGGCAAGCAAGTGCCTTTTGGCTTTTCTTCTTCAGGCGCAGTGGTGCTGCTGAGTCTGAGCAGCGGGACACACTCCATCTCTCTGTGGGTAAAATGGGATCGGATTGCCCCTGCTTGAAATCTGTCATTCCCTCTCTGTCTCTGCCTCTACTTTTGCTCACTCTCTCAAGTCTCATCAAGTCTAGTTAAATCTCCCGATCAGATCCCCCTACTAGTCCCTTACATTTCATTTTGTCTGCCCCACATGACAAAAGAACTCAAACTGTGCCATTTGCAATTTAGGACTTGCCAACTTTCCTACAACTGTCTAGTAGTAATGGCCGAACATAAAATATAACACTAAAAAGGGTCACGGCGACATGGAAATACATTGAAATACCTGTTTTATTCAATGTTGTACAATATGTTCAGAACGGCAGGATATGCTTTCCCCCAGCTAGTTCCTTCAGAGATACTGGTATGGCCTTTTGGTAACCAGTAGATTCAGATAAGTAAAAACAATCCACAACAGAGTCCTGCCCATTCAAGAGACCATTCTGACATTTCGAAGGGTTTCATTTTTCATGAATGTAACATCATAGACTTGTGTTCACCAACCCTAAAGATCTACTGCTCTGGAGAGTTTAGTTTCAACGTTTATCCACCACATTTGATCCATTTTCAGAACTCTCTGATAACCTGTATCAAGCATGCTTGATTTGATATGGAGGTGAAGCCTACACAAAGATCGATCTCCAGAAAGATCATTATCTACCAAATTTTTAAATATCCAGTTTGCACATGCACACATTGCCACTCTCTTAGCCATGAGGTACTTACAGACCTAAGCTCCTAATACTCATGAGACATCCGAGTATTGAACTCATAAGCCTGAGGCCTACACAGCTCAGAGATGCTTGCTGCTGTTCCAAGATGTTCAATACATATCTCTGATGCTGAGATTTTTTTGGAGCTATGGAATTCCCATTGCTGTAACTTAGACGTTTTGATGTCTTGTAGTCAAGACGTTTTATTTTGAGACCTCTGCAGCTGAGCTGGTCTTAACAGGTGAAGTTCTGGCTGCACAGTGGAGTGCTATGAGGCATTTACTACTTTAGAGCTGTTGTAATTATGAACATTTTTTGTCTCTATGAGGCAGGGGTCTTAGATGAGAAATGTTCAAAACATTGAGACGTTTGAAGCTGTGAGATGCAGACTGCCAAACATCTCAAGATCTCTATATGTGGAATGGTTGTAGGATCTTAGCTCAAACATCTCCTAACTTGTACCTATGAAACTGCGTTACACCAAAAAAAGGGTTCTTTGAACAATAGCATAGGCATGGGAATGTGAAGAACCTTTGAAAGGTATGAAGAACCTTCAGAGAATGTAATGTAGGTTCTTATCCACTTTAAAGGTTCTTCTATGAGTTCTTCCTTTACATCTTGTTGAGATGAAAAAAGGTATACTTAAAATAGTAAATTGAATTTTCTTACTTTTTAAGTTTATTTAACGTCTAACAATCTTACATTTAACAAGTACAATAACAGAATGCAAGGTCCGGTTTTTAGTTCTGTTAACCCTTTAGCAGGGAAATTTTTTTTTACAGTTCTATCCATTGCTGAGGTTTTGGGCTCACGCAGCAGCGTTCCACACTGTAACTCGGCAGTCCATTACTTTGTTTTGTGAAATGTTGTATCTGCTCCGGTCGCTTTGTCTGACTACAGAGGAGCTAAATCTGGATAAGAGCATCTGCTAAATGCCGCAAACATAAATGTAAATATTTCTACGTCAGGGAGACGATGTTCACCTCAATGCTGCTGTCACCGGTTTCACTTTGGTGATTTTGTTTTGTTTGTTGTACAACAGCACATGCTGTGATTGCTATGGTTACAGTGCCATTGTAGTTATAAATAATTATTGATTTGGGGGGGGGGTTTGGGTGTGGACAAAAAATACCCAATAAAGCTGGCTTATAAAGGTAGGTGATGAAGACAAAAAAATGTCAAGATTAGTTTTAGAGCGTCAAGCTTTTTTTCATTTTGTGTGTTGTACTCTTGAGTGTCCTACATGGTGCTCTCTCTGTCCATCAGCTGTTCGGAGGCAGCCCCAGTTTAGTGTGATTTAGTAATCACTCAAATGTCAGATATAAAATAAAGTATAAATATGAAACTCTAAGTGTGAAGTTGGTGGCATATCAGCTGTAATCTTGAATCTACATTAACCTGCACTGATGTCAGCAGTTAAAACACATTAAAATATTCATTACTGAATGTTCCAAAACACACTATGCAATGTTACATGCTGAAATGTTAATACACTACTTTTCAGATCAGCCACAAAAAAAATCAATGATACTTTGAAAAAAAGTTTATTTGCAAAGTTAATTGGAAAAACTCTATGTGTCCTTAGTGCTAAGAGAGAATGTGTTGGATTAACTAAAGTAAGCATTTTAACCCAATATTTTTAATTTGCCTTTGTTCAGTTAACAAAAAAGTGAAAATACTTTAGTGGTTTTACTCCAGTGCGAACCCTGTTGTTACCGGAAGCGGACAAAGTACCTAACTTACTTAAGTGAAAGTACAGATACCACTAGTCAAATGTTACTCCAATGCAAGTGAAAGTCAAATTTGACTTAAGTTAAAGTACTGAAGTACTTGCTTCCAAAAATACTTAAGTATCAAAAGTACATATTTCACTGCATTGTTGATTTATTGCCACCACACTTACAATACCTAATGCACCTAACGTGCTTGTAGAAGATGTAGCATAAGGGATAAGGTAGAATGTTACAGAATGAAACACAACCGGAATTGATAAAGAAAACCAGTCTTTTTTATTATTTGTACACTACATACCTACACAAAAGGTATGTGTATGTACTATATATATTTGAACAAAGTTGACAACTGAACCGCTGTAAATGCAGCTGGAATGGCACACACACTTAAAACGATACAAATTTTTAATCATTTCCGCAAACGTAAACATCAACTCTAAATATGGTCTCCGTCCATTCTCCCGCCACTGATTGACCGTGTTTAAGAAATGCTGGCGTTCCAGTGTTACAGGGTAGAGACGTGACGTAACACTACTGGTGATTACTGATAGGCTGTCATCTGCTAAAAACCAATCACATTTTAGAAAAGTGAGACAGTAACACCCACTTTCGGAACTGAAGGTAACGAGTAACGTGAACCTTGATAGAAATGTAGTGAAGTGAAAAGTACGCTTTTGTCTTGCAAATGTAGTGAAGTGAAAGTTATATGTTTCCAAAAAAAAGACTACTCAAGTGAAGTACAGATACTCAAAAACTGTATGGATTGTATATATCATATATTATGTTGTTCAGTATATTGTTTCATTGTATCTTTACATATTATTGTAGTTTTATACTGTTGTGCTCGAAAGACATGGAAACAACCGGAATCAAATTCGACTGGAATCAAATTCCTTGCCACAGACGCTCGAGTGCTGAGAAATCTTTGGAATTTTGGAGGCCAAGTCAACGCCAAGTCGAACTCTTTGTAATGTTCCTCAAACCTGAAAAAAACTGGCCAGGGTCATTATTCTGCTGATTATTCTGTTGATTCATTAAAATGCCACTGGCATCAAAGAATATCATTGCCATGAAGAGAAGCATCAGTGAGATTCTGTTTAAATACCCATGAACCTATTGCTTGATGCCACACTTTCAGAGGTCCTGGCGAGTTCAGGGTCAGAGCTGTTTAGATGGCACATTTATAATTAACAATAATATAAATATATATGATTAATTATAAACTGTAAGCATATTCCATCATATAAATAGAACAGATTTTGAATGAGAAGCAAAGAACAGTGCAAGAAAGCATCAACCGAACTTGACTGCATTTTAATCCCTAATCCCTGTACCCCTTTAAAAATGTAAGGCCTCCTAAGAGCTCATTAAATAATGATGGAGTGCTGGAGCTCAGCAGGATCTAAAAGCAAGCTGCCATGGCCTGTTCCCCTTTTATCCACACAAATGTTTACGAGGTAGCCTGCACAAGCACGTCCATGAACTCTGTATAATGTTGTATAATATGGAAGTGTAGTGGGAGGGTAGGAAGGTCTAATGGAAATGACAGGAAAAGGTTAATGTGTGTGTGACAGCAAACACAGAGCCTAATGGGAAATGCTTACTCAGCATTTGTGTCATGCAGGCCTTTTGAAATCTCAAAACAAGCACAATGCAGCACTGTCCCCAAAAAGTATTGATGCAGATATATTTTCAGAGCTCATAATGTTTGTATAGACCTATAGCACAAACCACAGACATTTCACCATTGCACAGTACTTTAGACAGCATAGCGCAAGAATACATAGTAGATGACTGAGATCTACCGATGCCAAGATTCAGAAAAGTATAGTGAAGTGAAGAATGCCTGATTAACTGCTCAGGTCAATGATTTGTTCTGTGTGGATCTGGATGGTGGAGGGTATTCAATTTATATAGTAAAGCTTACAAACTACAAAACGGTTGGGTGACTAGTATAAAGAGAAGAAAGAGAGAAAGGCCACAAATACAGAAAGAAATAAAAGAAAGAAAGACAGACAGAAAGAAAGAATGAAAGAGAGAAAGAAATGCCACAAATACAGAAAGCAAGAAAGTGCCATGAGGAGAAAGGACGATCCCATTGATCCCACTGGGATCCTGCATTCTCACACACACACAGTAGGTATATAAAGAGAGATATAGAGACAGGAGTACTCACAGTACCAGTAGACTGGAGTAGGAGTTGGGCTGGCATGTGGACTCAATGTCTGAGTACTGTGTGTTACCTGCTTCCTGTTTATATACCCTGTGATACGCGTCACTTCCAGGACCCCTTGTGCGTTATGTGACTGGTGTGTGTGACAGAAAGAAACAAAAAAATAAATCAGTGTAAGTACAAAAAATGAAAAAAGAATGAATGAAAAGGAGAAAAAGGAAATAGGAAAAAGATAGAAAGAATGAAAGTAAGAAATTAAGAAAAAGGAAAAGAAAGAAGAAAAGAAACAAACCAAGGAGAAAAAAAAAGAAGTTTCAGTTCAGGTATAATATTATAAAACATTTATAACAAGATTAATATTCAGTTTTATGGAATGTTTACTGTTTAGTTTTTGATTGTGTTTGAATAAAACCTTCCTGAGAAGGGAGAAACTCTGCACTCTGATAAATGGGTTTGTGAATGCACAGATCAGGGGTTCTAATCGGGATCCTGGCCTCGTGTGTGCGAAGTTTCTCCCTAAAAACAGTGCTTGCACTTTGATGGTTCCCTTACAAGTACTGAAATGATTAACGCTCTATCCAGAGATACTTGAGTTGGATAGCAGCAGTTTTGCAATTGGATTACTATTAGAACTAGGCCTAGATTTAGAATTAGGGTTAGATTCTGGACTGAGCTGTAATTTATGCAAGTAGTGTTAATACAGTTAAGGATTTTAAGGATATTTGGCCAAATTTAAGACAATGTGCATGTACAAAACATCTTCAAGTGTCACCAATATAACTTTGCCAACTAGGTTTTTGTTAGAGATTCATATTCATGCAATTCTTGAGTGTCAGACAGTGTAATATGATTGTAATATTGATTTTTAGGCTGTTGAGTCTGGTGAACATGCACAACAAAACAAAAAAAGATCCCATTTGTTCTTGGCCCTATGTTCTTGAACGCAAAATGGAAAAATACATATTGAAAACTCTTTCCTTTCCTCATATCCAATCCAAGCATGATTAATGAAATAAGCCATCTAGAAAAGTGGTTGCAGTCTCACGCTCCACAGTATAAATGATACTGAGACGAGCACTGGGAGAATGAGAGTAAGACACACTTTGATAGACATGACCAAAACAATCTGTCAGAGCAACAGTTAAACACAAGCTCACACTGTGCAGAGTGTGTGTGTATGAGTGACTGTGTGTCATGGATGAACACTGTCATTTGCCTAACTGTTAAGACAAGCCACAGCCAGAATCTTCCACTTTCACAAAGAAGGCGGATAAAGCAAAAAGAAGTGCATGATACGGGCGGACATGGACAATAATATCACACCTCACACTGTTATCCCACACCATGACATCCCATTTGTGAGGCCGACATTTACGATGGTTCTAAATTCTCCTCACTGAAAGAGAGAGTGGGGGGATAGAGGAGAAAACAGCGCAGGACCGGGATAACATGGCCCTTCTTTTCTACAGCTATCTTCCCTTTTGACAAGTTCAGTCAGGGGCTTTACACTGTATAAATTATAGATAAGAGGCTAAGAGAATAAACATGTTTACCAAACCCGTGCGAGACCCAGAGAAAGTGCCGGCGAGAAGACACTGATCTGAAATTTGGACACACTCACCTTTTTCTTCAGATCAAAGACATCAAACACAGGTCGATATTTGCTCATATCTTAATGCTCCTTAAAGAGGGGGTTCAAATGGGAACGTGCATGGGTGGGCAAAGAGGGAAGAAGGAATCCCTGTCCCTGCTCCAGCCAAATACATGCTTCTGTCCTCTTGAAAACAACAGAAAAAAGGCACCCTGTTCTGCAAAAATGAGCCCGGTGTAAACCCCACCTAAAAGCAAGATTTTATTGGAAGACATTCTCATTCACAGCACACTGAAACAAGCAGGAGAGTTTTGTCAAAACTACAGACTTAAAACCTTTGATCAACACATTTATTATAGTACAGATACTTAATTATAATTTGAGTTTCATGAATTTATTGGTTCGTGTAAAGTCTTGTTTTGCAGAAAAAAAACTGTTTTTTCCCCTTTTTGCTTCGTATTGTGCCAAGCAGAATCAATTTTTTAACATTTTTGTTCTTGCGTTTCTTCCCCAATACAATATTACGTGTAACCAGATTTTATTTGTTAAGACTTATTAGGTCATTTTGGATGAGTTTCATAAAATTTTTAGACAGTATAAACTGCATCACACATTTTTTAATTAACCCAAAAAAATAGAAAGTTACAAAAAAAGGAGAAAGTTACAACCCTCACACTACCCCCTCTTTGGACCCATCATTCCTGTCTAGAGTTCTTTCTGTCTTTTGTGTTTTAGAGCTTGTTTTGTGTTTTGGTCCTCGTGCCTGCTTTGAGATCTTGTGTGTTTATAAATAAAGTTAAGAGTAAAGAATGGAAACCTGCGCCTCATTACCCGAACCCTATGTGAGATATTGAGCGACCCTCACCAGAGGTGCAGCGGATTTCCCGACGTGGAATGGAGTGGTAGAGTCTGCGAGTGAGGAAGATATGACCCAGTGGTGGGAGTCCCCAAGCTGCTGGGTTGGATCAGCTCGGACAATGAGGATGAGGAATATTGGGGCACCTGGCCCCGGAGGTGATCGGTGGCTTCCTCGTCTTCTGCCCGGCCAAGGTGGAGCTCCCGCTGAGGCTCTCTATTTGGCAAGGCGGGAGTTCCACGGCTTGGGGGCATAGAAGGCGAGGTGGGTTGAGGCACCCCCCGTCTCAAGGCCCTGTTCCTGTTCCCAAAGCTGTAGCCCCTGTTCCTAAAGCTGCAGCCCCTGTTCCTGTATCTGAAGTTGCAGCCCTTGAAGACTAACACCCATGTGGGGCCCAGGGAGTCTGTGTTTTGCCGCCACCTACCCCTCCTCCAACCTTGGGTTGGGCCTGTGGCCCCTCTGGCGCCTCGGGGTTGCACCGTTGGGAGAGGGGTCCTGTAACATCCCCGGTCAGTGACCGCTGAAAGCCGCCATTGTTTAATTTGTATATGTTGAACCTTTATTTTGAAAGTGTCCATTTCTGTGGCTAAACTCATATTGTTTAGCTACAGCTGGTGTTAGTCAGGTTTGATTGTTTGTAAACCATCATTGGTTGAAGTCTGTGTTGTGTTTATATATATGCTCCCCTGGGATGCATCGCAGGGTCAGTCCACTCTCATGCATCCCTCACACTACCTTCAGACTACCCATCTTTGGTACCCATCATTCCTGTCTAGGATTCTATCCATCTTTTGTGTTTTAGAGCTTGTTTTGTGTTTTGGCACTTGTGCCTGCTTTGAGTTCTTGTGTGTTTGTAAATAAAGTCAAGAGTAAAGAATGGAAACCTGCATCTGCGCCTCGTTACCCACACCATTTGTGACAGTAGATATATACACAGGTACACATTGGCGTGCAGGCATTGACAAAACAGTAATAATGTAACAAGACAAATTGCACATTGCTTACGGTCATATTTTACCCCTAAAATTGTGCATGTTGCACCAGAAAAAAACACAAAAACATCGCCCATATTGTACCAGAATATTGCACACAGGAGAAAAATATTGCACAGAAGAAAAATATTGCACACAAGAGAATGAAAATATTAGGTTTTTGTTGGAAAGATTTTTGTTTGTAGTTTTGTTTGTGTTGATATTTATATCCAGTTTATTGTTTGCGAAAATAGTTAGTTATAATAATTTACAGGCGGTTGTCATAATTCAGTCCAAATGCAGTGTTACAGGATGTCAGTAGAGCTTAAAATCCGCAATTAAAAAAGCATAGACATGCTTGCCGACTAAGTAGCTCCTTGCATCATGACATGTTATGTACAAAATAATGTGGGACCAGAAAGCTCTACTTATGTTTGTGGCTGTTGAATGTTGTAACTGAATGAATGAATTGAACATAAGCACATAAATACCATATACATGCCATATAGATCTATATAATTGCTTTGTTTTGTCCTTTTTGACACTCAAACAAACAGGAAAAGTTGGAAGTGCAGACTCGAAGCTGTCAATTCAGAACCATATGTAAATGTGATTGTGTGTAACTCATTATGTATTTAAAATGTATACATATACATAAATACATTTAAATAGTGTAGGAAGAATAATAACTTAGCTTCTAAGGGTTACATCAACTATTCAGCAGTATAAACACTGCAGTAGGACACAGGGAAAAATGTTTTAAGGCTTTAAGTGTGGGGTTGAATGAGGAAAAATAGAGCAACAATGTTAACAGCTGGGCTTCCATTCTGCTCTCCCCTCTGGCCCCAGCAGGGTTTATTTACAGTAGACTACCAACAGCTCAGTTCTCTTGACAACGACCCTCCAGTTTCTCCCCATGGATAGTTAAGCCTGTACAATTTCACACCTTGCCGCTTTGAAAAACCACTCAAAAGAAAGGGTTGGGACATTTTAATTTATAGCTAAAACTCCTACAGTGAAATCTGGAAAAAAACAACCTACAGTTCAACACTTCAACAGGCACAGGCTCTTAAGGACTGACCAATATTAACAATGACCAATATTTAAAAAAATCAAATGGCTGATTATCTCTGGACAACTTTTATTTTATAAAAAACAAACAAAAAAAAAAGCCAGAAGACAAAAACTA
Source organism: Bryconaethiops microstoma (assembly GCA_037577275.1). NCBI lineage: Eukaryota > Metazoa > Chordata > Actinopteri > Characiformes > Alestidae > Bryconaethiops > Bryconaethiops microstoma. The sequence goes on along the minus strand of JBBJLS010000001.1, from coordinate 41,070,670 downwards.
TTGTATTGTGTGCACACGAACAACAAGTGGCAATAAAAGCAGCAGCCAATGATATGCAACCAGCACAAAAATAATCATCAGAGGAAGTAACTGGAAAAAGGTGTTACCAGTATTGACTCAGGTACTGCTCAACACTCCACCTTACTCCCCCACTGCTGTGTTAGGAGCACCCTCTGGGTCAGTATTTATGGCACCTTTCTGCATGGATCAAATCAATGAAATAGAGGCAAGAAGGGATGCAAGACTTACTTATTCTCTGTTTTTCTCATTTCTGCACAGAAATAACAACTATAGGCTTTTGCCCAGTCATCAGTTTAACATCTAATTGACAGCTCCTGTGTTTAATGCCATGACACAACAGAACTTTGGAGATCAGGTGTGCTCTGTTACAGATCCCTCCAGGTGAAAGATTGTGTAGTGTGTGAGTCTCATCTGTGGTTGACAAAACAACAGGTCACAAGTGATAAACATCTAGAAATAAATTGTGTAATATTGTGATATCCTGACACATAAAGATAAATATCATGTATATTAATTAGATGTTTCAGTCCAAGATATTATTTCATTTTAGTTCTTTGATATATTTCAATTCTAGATTCCGATCAGTAGTACTGCCACCAAGTAAATCATGAAAGTGAAGATGGGCCCAGAGCTTAGCGTGGCCCCCTGCTGTTCACTAGCAGTTAAATAAATAACCAAGACAAACTGAAAAAATGCTTCTTTCTGTTTAGTTTTTTGAGATACTGTAACACTAATCTATGTAATCAGTGACCGTAAAAGAAAACCTGAAATGATTGTGTTCTAATGGCACCCAAAAAAGTTCAAGAAAAGTTCAAGAGAAGTCTGATAAGAAGGAAAGGCTAGGTTGTCAAACCAAGAAGCTGCACCTATGGATGAACTTGCTATGATTTGCCCTGAAACTTCACAGTCGCAGCGATTAACTGAGGTAGATAATCAAACTAACATTACCATTCATTGTATGATGTAGCACTTTGGCAAAGTCAAAGTTTTGCTGAGGCAGGACCAGGATGTATACGTTCTGACAGTATTAAGAAGCTTTAAAAGGTAAATACTGTACTTAAATGTACTTAAACATCTCTGATTGGGCCCCCCCAGGCATAACTTTGCTTGGGGCCCAAAAAACACTGTGCAGCAGGAGCCTTGAAAGTAAGGCACACATAGTTTGATCTAATTAATGCAAAACACAGGTTCTGCAGGTTACAAGAGGACATGTCCATGGAGATATAGTTCTTTCTGCTTGGTGGAGCTCAGGTCTCCGAACCTGCTGCCCCTCTGGCTGTGAAACTCATCCGAAAAACAGCCTAGGAGAAAAATGTGTTATCTGCTACCTTCAGCACACCCCGTCCCAGACGATCATTTTTTTGCGCTCTCATTCCACTTCACCCACTCTTTTGCAGCCTACGACCCTCACATTTACCCATCTGTGGGAAGCAGGTGTTTTATATCTGCAAGCACAACATCAATCATGGAGACACTTGCATGGAGAGCACTGTCCATGCTAAACCACAGGATTCAAGCCCATGTTTGCTCAGTAAACCTCATGTGGAATACAACAAATGTGTTTTTGGCTCTGTGATGCGAGCATGTGTGGCTTTTCCCCCTCCCACACACGCTCAGCTGGAGAGCAACCTTGGCAGCGAGAAGTGGCTAATGAAGCGTGAGGGTCATCGAGATGGTTCAATATTTTTCATTAAACCTACAGCAGGAGAGCCCAGTCCAGAGCCATGGCACTGAGCAGCACTCTACATTTCTCGAAGAATCAGCTGTCAGTTTTCTTCATTATTACTCATTGCAGTGAAGGAGACTGCCTGTAGTCCCTGTTGTCAATAAGAAGACGCAAGACAAAATGAAGGGTGGGTAAGTTGAGATAAATTTGTGCGGGTTTGCTCCTGAAAGCCTGACACAGCAGCCAGGCAACACAGGAACAATAAGCCAAAGCCTCTTTCCATCACAGAGAATGAAGACTGATGTTGACATAAATTACTTATGAAGGTATTCCTGAAGGTGTCCACATTTTTGTTAGCCTGTAACTGTGATTCATCATCTTCTTCAATGTTTCTGATGGATTTACCTCAGACAGAGCAAGTTATCTCCATTTGAAGCTTTACGGATATGAATTTCTATTGATTCTAATCATCTACTTGGGATCATTCAATCCTCAGACTGTGAAGGTCATGGGACATAGTTCCAATGCATTTTTGGTCACAGAAAACACATAGAAATGAATGGAACAAGAACATGCTGAAATGACATACGAAAAACCATCAAAATGTAATGAGCACATACCAGATGCATTAAAATTGATTTCTCAAAGTGGTTCATTCAGGCATTAATCAGAGTATCCTCTTGAAGGATCAAATGTAGTCATCTAATCACTTAAAAAGGCACCAGATTTGCTAATGAAATTGAAGGGGGCCAAAGGTTAGTTCACCCCCCCTACACACACACCCCTGGTGAAACCATGTCAGTGTGAGCTTATCTAACGTGCAGAATTTGAAGCACTCTGGAGTTCTATCTCTGTCCCTGTTCCTCTCACTCGCTTTGCCCTTGAAATAATGTCCCTGCTGTGGGTTCCTGCCAGAACGAATCTGTATGGACTCAGCATTTGACATCTCTTTCAGTGAGGATGTTAATGAGTCAGCTTAGGACAGGAGGGGAGTTACTAATCGAAATCAACAGTCACAGCAAAGGTTACAACCTGACATCTCCAATAAAGCAAAGCTGTGGATCATTTAGCTGGGGAAACCCTGACAGCTCTCTGTGGTGGGATCTCTTTCCTTGCCTAAAGTATCTGAGCACACACTATAAAGGATTTTTTCCAACCCAGTCTCAATCTGTGTTGCATCTGTGTCACAACTGATTACAATAATTTCAAACATAATTACATATGACCACAATTACAATATTCACAGAATTCAGAAGTTTCTGAATTACATGAATAAATGTTTAGGTGAAATGTAGTGTTATGCATTGTAATTTTAAGTTACACTGGGTATGGAAAAGAATCACCCCCTTCAGAATATTCACATTTTCATCACAGAACCATCTTCTCATTGACAACTTTCTGGCAGAGGGCAGCAGGTTTTCCTCAACAATTTGACGGTATTTTGTCCCATCCTTTTTTGTTTCTATCCTGGCAAGTGACGCAGTCCTTGCTGCAGAAAAACACCCCACAGGTTACCAACATCATTCTTTACTATAAGTATGGTGTTCTTTAAATGATGAGCTATACTGGCTTTCTGCAAGATGTATCCTTTGGTGTTCAGGCCAAATAATTTGATTTTGGTCTCTTCTGAGCATAACTTGGCCTCAGATTCTTCAAGGTGTGTTTTGGCAAAGCTCATTTCAGACTTAATATGGCTTTTCTTGAGGAGTGGCATTTTCTTGCATCCCTTGTGGAGCACTTGTAATATAATTATCACGTGCACGCAATGAGTACTCTTTGTCATAAAAATGTTGCTATTACATTTTGTCACTTATAGTTGCACTGAGTAAATATAACTGGATTTTTTTGCGTGTCTTCATTTCATGCTGAAAAGCAACAAAATGGGAATATTTTGAAGGGTGTGATTCTTTTCCATACCCACTGGAACTGTATAATTGGTTCTTTCAGAGATTGGATTCATTTTTAGTGGAAAGATTTTGCAGTGTTAACCAATGCAGCTGTTTGGGCAGAACTCTCATATGATTAAGGAAGCGAATGTGGGTGGAATTGTTATTTGCAACTGAAACCCTGGTATGACTCCAGTGTTCAAAAGCTGGGCAATGTATCCTAAAAACAGCTTTGGTAAATCATGTGTGACCCATCCTAAAACTTTTGAAGTGTAAACCTTTGAATATTGTTTTGGTCTGTAGCTTCATCCTTGTTTAGTATGTTCACCGGCATATCTGTAAACCCTCCTTCCCCAGGTGTGACCACTTACCGGTCTAGAAAATGTAGTCTTGTCAGTCACCCTTGGCGTTGCACATGTACCTCCACATGTTTTTTTAGACAGTTTGTTACAGATTGACCTTAACAAAAAGGACATTGCAAGCAAGGACTTCCTTCATGTTCAGTGCTTGGACAGCCGCAAGCTATGCAGCCAGGTACAGGTGATACACAAGGTAAGCAAGAATGAGCATGATGGCTAGCTTGCAGATTTAGTCACAGCTGTTCTAATGGGAATGGAGCCTGCCACTCTCCCTAATACATTTACTTGCAGGCTTTTACAAATGCCACATGGTGACTGAGTGGCATGTGCAATGTAGCTGGACTGAGGAGGTTGAGGGCTTTGGGCTATAAGAAGCACCATAAAGGGGCTGCCGAGGGGGTTTCCATCCTCAGGTCCTTGGATGAAGTGACAGATCTGGCTTTAGTCCTCTTTTGCCACCCAGCATTCGGAAGGACAACGCTGGGCAATTCTGGGGACTCTTTGTACTGGTTTATGCCCACACAGCTGCCAGTGAACCGGCCTCAAAGCTCCTTGTCCCTGGTCCACCTTGCCACACCAACCCCCTGAACTGACAGTGCACCCTGCACCAGGACATGCTGTTTTAGATGACCGACGATTCTGATGAGGACAAGATGGGGTTGGCAGCAGACAACCTTACACTTATTAAGGCATTTAACCTCACTCTAGCACTGTTGAACCATGCCCACCTTCACCTGTGCCCCCAAGTGCTCTGGAGGGTGTTTTACAGTCAGCTGCTCCTTCTGCTCCCTGAGTCCTCAGGAAAGCACCTCCTTGTCAACTCCCTGTGCTGCTCTCAAGAATGCTATAGCACCAGTACTCCTTGGTGCTCCAGAGAGCACTTCTTGCTTTTTCACTCAGGAGAGTGCATTGTCACCAACTCCACCTGCAGTGCTGGACAGCATGTTGTCGCCAGCTCCCTCTGCAGCCTGGAAGAGTGCGTCACCAGTTCCCCTGGCTGCTTCGGAGAACACTTCACCACTGGCACCACCTGCTCTTCCAGAGAGCTGCGCTTTGCTGCTGGAACTGCCTGCTGCTCTGGAAGAATCAGTGTTGGCATCCTTGGCTATTCTAAAGACCTGTGCCTTTCTGCTTGCATTCTCTGAATTCCCAAGAAAATTTCTTGTCACTGCTGGGACCCTCTGCTGTTCTTTAGATTTCCAAGTAAGAAAGTAAGTAAGTAAGTATACCAGCACTTCCTGCTATTCAAGAAGCCCTGTCTCCTGGTTCTTTGCTGCCAGCAGCCCTGTCTCCTGGTTCTTAGTCACAGCTCCTCTGTTTACCCAGATGTGGCTCAGGCCCAGTTCAATTCAGTACCATACACTGGTAAGTACTTTCTCCAAGCTCCCATACTTCCCATAAACCCTTTGTATCTGCCCCTAGTTAAACTCTACCTCTTTCCCCATCTGTATCTGCTCCAAGAACCTACACTTCCTTTCCTTCTTCTGTTCAACCGAAGCTGAGATCTGGACTCACAGGTCTCTATCTGTCCCGCTGATTGGTCTTCTTTGTGTTCCCATTCCTGTCCTGGTCTTTGTCCCAGTGAAAGTTGCTATCCTGTTTCCTGTGTCTTCCATCTGTGTCTCCCTCTGTGTGGTCGTTCTGGTCGGTCAGTCCTATGTTCACCCAAGGTCCATGTTCCCTCAGGTGGGACATAGATATTGCAGCCCATTTGGCTTATGTATTTATATGCCTGTAGGGTTTTTTGCATATCTGATTCCTGAACATCATGTTACTGTGTGATCTTTGCCAGTGTGTACCTTGTGTTGATTACTTCAGTTATTGCCCCTCCATTAGCCTTAGTCTTCTGTGGCTATGACTACAGCTGATTCATACCTTGGGAGATGCCCCCTTTCGGGAGTGTTGGGGGAGTTCTGACACATTCTTTCCAGCCTACCATTGTTGTTTTTCATGTGCCATGTGGTTTTGTTTTGGTCTGTAGCTCTGCCTTTGTCCTGACTGCTGTTCAGTGCGTTCACCTGTGTTTCTGTGTCCACTTAGCAGTCTAGGATGTATACCCTTGTCAGTCCTGTGTTGTCAGTCAGTTGTCAGTTAATTCTATGTTTTCCAGTTTATAACCCCTGAACCCATTTGTCCTGTTTATATTCTGTTCACTTACATAAATAAAATCACCATTTGAATGTGCATTTCCACAGGTCCTCCTTTGAGACGGCTTGTTACAGTTACATTATATTGACATAAACATGTCATGGAAGACATATGATGATGTCTATTATTGTATAAGTGTCATGCTACCATTATCAGTAATTGTCATGACAGATGGTACATTGTGTATTGTCATGAGAATTCATGTGACATGCCAATGCAGACCTGGGAATTTTACGGCCCACGTGCCACATACGACCCTTTTGTATCCCTGTCGGGCCTGCGATATGTCAGTCATAAACACAAATGAATAATGTTGTCAAAAAATTGATGCTCAGATACTAATCGATACAAAAATTTAGTATTGAGTACGATATCAATTAGCACTGGTATCGATACTTAAATGCCAGTTTTGCATCTGCTGGTTCACGGAAATCGCCGGCAGACTACAACAATTTTCATCAGTCATTGCAGCGGGCAGCCCCTCCCCTGGCTACCTGGAGGACCCAATGTTTACATGACGGTCTTTTCGGGATTTAAAGGTGCGTGCCACTTTTTTTTTCCTCAGTAGAGATCCAGGAGGAACTCTGGGGGAGCTTTGGGGCTTTGGAGGCTCGAGGCTCTCCCCCTGGCTCTCTACTGAGGAAAAAAATGTGGCACGCACCTTTAAAAACAGCTGTCACAGAGCATTTTGCCCTGTAGCTCGGCCGGGAAACAACCTAGCGCCGCAAAATTTTACAGGGACACTCAGCTCCCCAAGACCTATAGATCGAGGTTGGTCACAAAGCTCGCCTCCACAGAGAACCGGCGTGACGGCTCCTGAGCACACTTTAAATTATTTATTAAAAAGTTCCTGTGTTTGTTTTTTCCCCCCTGTAGTATCGAAAATAGTATCGAGCACCATCCTCAGTTTCAGTATCGAGTTTGAAATTTCAGTGTCATGACAAGCTTATCAAATATAAAATTTACTGCTTTTTACAATGGGAGAAAATTAATATTGAGCAGAATGTAGTTCATCGTTGGTTCGGCCCTCCAACACAGTTCAGATTTTTCATGTGGCAGTTCAAGCTTTCCAGTTTGACCCAGAATCTGATCCAGATGGAGAAGCACCTAATAACCCACTGATTTGAATCAGGTGTAAAGAGGAAAACAAGAGTGGGCCTATGCGGATTTAGGAAGAGTTAACCAATGGCTGAAGTTAACAGGCCATAATTACATCCTCATCAGTAAAACGCAAGAACTACTGCGGTCACGTAGCTGGTAAAAGACAGTTGTATTCGTCTGTAGTGAGATTCGGGACATTTCCTTGATAACCAGCAGTTGAGATCAGGGCCTAAGCCCCATTCCTGTAAGACTCCTCAAATTTTACCCATTCTCATCTGATCACCCTGGTTTGCAGAAGTGCTCACTCATAGTCATTTCAGTGAGGGGAAAGGCAGATATAACACCATAACACTAACAGCAGCACAGTTATGCAAATAACAAAGAAGTACAACACTCAAATTAATGTGTGTATTCACACACCATTCACACACACCTGATGCTATCTATGTACATTTGCGATAGTAGCCTGCGAACTGGGCTGTTAGCTGCGGAGCTAATGTTACAGAGACATTCTAAGGGTAAAAAACTAGGTAACCATATACAGCAAAGCAACAAAATTATATAGCGTAAAGTTGACTTACTTGTCCAAGGTTTGTAACTGAGCCAAGGAGTGTTGGTACTGATCCAGACTTAATTTTCAGCCGTTCAGCAAGACCAGCTCTGTATTGGCCCATGTTGAGGAAACAGTCATCGGCAAAATGTTTGGTGCAGACATACAAAACTTTAGGAAGTTGTGTCAGCGCATTTCCAGAGACAATAAGATTAACCCACTGGTTCTTCAGAGACTCGCATGAAGGAACTAAAAAAAATACATTTGTGCATCTAAGCACTGAGCAACTGCAAGGCTTCACTCATTTGCAAGCCATGATGTCTCTACAGGAAAAAGTGGTTTCTCACACGATCACTGACAGTCAGTGGAGCTAATTTTTTAGGGGAGGGGGGCGAAATTCTCTGGCCAGGCAAAGGTTGAGAAAAGGAGGTAACCTTTCCCCTTATGATGATATAAGGGGAAAATTCCTGAGCTGTCGTTCTCTCAGTACCAAGGTACTCTTTACACCTATGGCCATTTCTAGCCACTGCAGGACCATAGGCAGGCTAAGGGAACTCGCATTAATTTAAAAAAAATCTCAGTGATATTTTCGTGTCTTGGGACCTTTAAAATAAAAATTATATTCTAGTAAATACCTATGTGTGAGAAACCATGCATCCCAGCTTTGGGATTGTGTTGGTAAAATGGTACCAAGTATAGATTCTAGAGTAAAAAAAATTGCAGAATTGTAGGCTTGTACTGTTTCCAAAGAGGATTAATGTTTTTAAAGGTAAAAAAAAACTTAATAATGACATAATGATGTCCTGCATTGTGAAAATATTGGGGGTTTTCAACAATTCCTTTTCAGTGTTTCCACTTGATGTATATCCAAGTATCTGCAGCTTGTTGTTTGACTATGAACATGACCCAGTTGGTTACTTCACCACTTATCCAAAAACTGCTGTGTGGCTCATTTAAGGAAATTTAGAAAGCATTTATTATCTTCTTTAACAGCATTTACACAGGTACATTTTTAGCTTGAACTAGCCAAGTACACTGTACACCAAAAGTATATGGACACAAGGCCATCACACCTATATGAGATTATTGAACATCTCCAAACCAATAGGCGTTATTTGGGGGACCTTTGCAACTCTAGCAAGATTGTCTAAGTATTCGTGGGAATGAGTTTGGTCAAAATAGCATTTGTGAGGTCAGGCACTGAGGCGTACAATCGACCAACCAATTCATTCCAAAGGTGTTCAGCTGAGCTGAGGTCAGGGCTCTGTGCAGGTCAACTCAAACTCAGCAAAGCATGTTTTTATAGACCCAGCTTTGTGCATGCTGAAACTGGAAAGGACCTTCCCCTACCTGTTGCTACACAGTTGGAAGCATATAATTGTGTAAAATGCTTTGCCTTTAATGTTTTTGTATTTATGTTTGCATTATTTTAACAGAAACATGGCTGAGAATGACTACAGTAAACAGTTATCCTCAAAACAGCTCCCCCCACCAAAAGAAAATTGAACTTAAGTGTTTCCTGAATTGGCAGGAAAGGTGGGGCTGTAGCTGTTTTTTTAAATACACTTTTTCAATGCAAGCATATTTCACTTGGTATATTTAATTGATTTGAATATTTCTGTACAGTGACAAAAAGCTCTCCAAAACATTTACTAGTTTACCAGTATCTCTGGGACACCAAACTACTGTCCACACTTTACTGATGAATTCTCTGGAATTCTGTCAATCATTTCTACCAACTTTAATTCCTTTATTTTAACTAGTGACATGTCAACACCACCAATGACTTCCAAACAACCCATTGCTTGGTTTGACACGTAACTGGCCCAACTCATATCCAAGGTTATAGAATAGATTTGGTTATCAGAAAGGGTATCAGTGTTCCTAACATGATTGTTAAGGATATAGCTCTGTCTGATCATTTCCATGTTTTCTTTGATACACTTGCTGTCATAAGCACCTAAACTAAATCAAAAAGAGATACATTTCTGGGAATGCCAGTGCTGTATTTACAGTGGGGCAAAAAAGTATTTAGTCAGCTACCAATTGTGCAAGTTCTCCCACTTAAAAAGATGAGAGGCCTGTAATTTTCATCATAGGTATACCTCAACTATGACA
>JBBJLS010000001.1:41021113-41050645 GCA_037577275.1 Bryconaethiops microstoma | reverse complement strand
TGTGTGTGTGTGTGTGTGTGTGTGTGTGTGTGTGTGTGTGTGTGTGTGTGTGTGTGTGTGTGTGTGTGTGTGATCATTTGTGTAGTGTTGTGCTATAAATATAATCCTGTTGTCATAATAAAATAACATTCTCATAGATAAGAATATATTTGAATAGCTACTAAATTACACTAGTAAAAGAAATTATGTACACTGAATGAAATCCCAATTCTTTGTGTGTGATTCACCACTTGTCACCATCACACCACTAGACGGCGGCCCTGAAGTGCAAGCTCTTCTTAAGATGCCCAAACACCCACAAATCATTTTACTGCAGATTGTTTGAATACACCATAAATCTCTTCACATCTCAAATCACATATCTTCTTAGAAAAAAAGGAAAAACATAATTTGAACATGCAAGTGCATGCAAGTTGCCTCCCCCGATTATGTTCTGCAAGACATAATCCTGTGATCTTCACTTTTTTAACAAAACATGCTATGCTAATATATGCAATGTGTATTTTAATAAGAAGATTTGAAAGGTTATGAATGATACAGATTCATAAGCATTGATGAGGCCTAGCCTTTGAACACACTGTTAGCAAAGTATATAAATAGAGAGTAATAAATGAAATGACAATCTGAATGAATGACCATTTATGTCTACAAAGAGAGAAGGCAGGGGTGGGAAAATAAAGAAATGTGCAGTGTCTGAAAACACATTTGGTTTCTTTCTGGTTCTGTTTTTTATTTATACTCTCCATGCCCTGACTTGCAGATCTTCTTGAGTAGAACATGGCAGTTATCTTATGATTCACCACACCTTGGTAATTATTTTAAACTGTTACACCTTTGCCTTGGGCTGTACCTGACAAAACATGTAGTCTGTTCTTTACCAATTGGCCAAGATGGAGCATGAAGAGTTTAAGTGCCTTCCACACCCATCTCCACCAGTCTCTTTGCCTCTAGCAGTCCTAATGTTGTTTAATGGATAAAGGGTCCAAACAGTTGACATGTAGCAGCAGGAAAACTGATGGAACAAACACTGTGTTGGTACACAAATGAAGGCATTTTACTTTATGTCTCATATACTGCAGGTCTATTTGTATTCAAGTCCCCCTGACATTCACTTTTTGTTCTTCCTAAGTTTTGTTATACCACCCATTTTTTTGGCGCAGCTTCTTGTTTGGAACCTGAATTTTGGCAAATTTCAATATCAAAACATCAGTTCACATCCCCTGCAATGTGCTTGTATTCAGATTTTTGATTGGTTGCTGAGGGGCCGAGTTATGATTGCATCCCCTCTGTAATGTATGGGGAAAGAGAGAGAATAGCCAAGTCGCCTTTAAGTCTGTAATATCACAGTTATGGTACAGAAAGGGGAAAAAAATCCTACAAAAACGCAGAAACAAATGTGGAGCAAAACACACAGCAGACTCAAATAGACAATAAAGCTCAGGTCAGTTATAAAAAAAGATGCGTGTCAAAAATTGTTTGTTGTAGTTTAATTTTAAAAAATCAGCCAGTGAACACAACTATGTGCGCTTTCAGTCGTCCTTAACAACAAATAGCTTTAAGTCAATGTCATTGCTAAATTTAAAATCTACCACTCAAAAGCATGCAGCCAAGAGCAGTGCTATGGCCAGAAAGTGACCACTGAGGAGGGGATAGAGGTTGGCTAACAAACTGTGTAAGACATCAGATACAGGGTTACAATCTGAACCACAGTGCAGTGGATCTATAACAAGTGAGTATGTCCAGTTGTATGCAAAAGTTTGGGCATCCCTGGTCAAACCTTTTATTTATTTGAAAATAAGTACACATCCTCAACAGAAAACTATTTTCTGTACGTTTTAATGCACAGTTACTGTTTATTTAACCAAAAAATCTCCAGAATATTTAGCCTGTGCAAAGGTTTTGGCACATTTCAGATTTCTATCTTGTCTAATATGTTAAACATAGAGGATGTAGAGGATGCGTATTTATTTTCACTAATTACCAACACATGTAATTTGATCGAGAGTGTTTAAACCTGATTGTTTTTTAAAATGTTTGAGGGTACTGTTGTTCAATCAGTCAGAGCAGACACTGGGAATCTTATCAGTAATCATACAAATTCTAATTAACATTGCAGATTTAAACAATAACATCTTAAAGATGGAGGAATGGGCCAATAGCGCTGATGTTTGTTAAACTGTTTTGTTTAAGGTGTGATCTTATTGGAGACTCCTGAGCACTTCCGTGAGGTGCTATTGGTAGTTCATGGTTTTATTGACCACCTGCCTCAAAACTATTTCCCACGGGGATGAACTTTGACCCAGACCAAGGCTAGACAACTCAAACACACACTCTCTTGTTTGGTTTGTGTGTGTGTGTGTGTGTGTGTGTGTGTGTGTGTGTGTGTGATTGTGAATGAAAAAGAGAGAAAGCACGAGTGCGTGCAAGGGTGTGTGCACTAGTTATCCTGGCCATACAGACACACACACACTGACAATAGAGATTAGTGAAGCTCCATTAGCCACAGTATTCCCTTGGGAATCTTTCATTCAAAAGATGCAAGGTTGGGCAGATTATTCCCGGGAAACGTTTGAGGGGTGGGGGGTGGGAGGTTTATTTGTGTGTGTGTGTGTGTGTGTGAGACAGGGAAAGACAGAAAAAGACAGAGAAAGACAGAGAACGAGAGAGAACAAGCGAGAGAGAGAGTGTATAAGAGAGATAGGAAAATTTAAAAGGTAAAATGGTAGAAGGGGTTGTCATGTGGCACATGATCTGAATGTGCGTGGAAACACACACACACACACACACGCAACACTGGAACTGGTGGGATCTAGAGATGAAGAAATAGGAAAAGAGAAGGAATGATAAAAGAAATAAAAAGAAAGAAAGACACACAATCATGTTAATCTTGTGTGAACAGGAAACAGATTAGAATCACTATAGTTGAAATTTCATTTTATGGCTTTTCTTCCTTTTGAGGGGTAGACATGTCCAGGCAAGTCTGAAAAAGGGGTGGGTAACATATCTTCCTCTCTCTGTCACCCCTCTCAAATCTGTAGTGCTCTTTAAATACTGGATAGGAGATGAGAAAGGCCAAATCTCCATATCTTCATTCTCCATTCATTTCTTCTGCAGTGTTATAGAATCATTAGCATGATAAACACCCTTCAACCAGGCCAGCACTCTGACAGCATCATCCACTCTCCACCTGAGATGAAACTCCACTAATCATCATCAGATACGTAGTAAGAGCCGATTTTAGAGCAGTACATATGGTTAAGAATGTACCCACTGGGATGGTGGGAAATTGGTTTCTGCACCCCTGAAAATCTACTGATTAGCATAGCAATTGAAAGCCTCTCCCTTATGGGGCCTATATAAAGCTTTCATATGCTAAAACCAGCCAATCAGACACCTTGCCATTCATCGTTTTAACATGGGCTGAGATGGGTTTAAGGGAAATCTATTCTGTAAAAACGGACGGAGAGTATGTGGAGAAGTGCATGTCTGTGTGCCAGAAAGTACTAACTTCATTCCAGGAGTAAAAGTTGGGACTGAAATGTACTATCATTACTACATTAACGCAGTAACACACTACTATTCATAAAATAGTTGAAATCTCATTAATGATAAAGTCTTTTAATGAAAATTTTAAGCTATACCACCACAAACTTCCTTCTGTTATACTGGGAATATGCATGTGGCATATGATAAGTGGCTGGTGGATGTTTGTGTGTGTATGTGTGCGTGCGTGCATGCGTGCATGCATGCGTGCGTTGGGGGGGACTTGGTTTCACCCAAAACTTTCTTCCTTTACTGATTGCACTCTTCAGTCCTGCTCAACTGATAAGACACAACACTCCAGTCCCCTCACTCTCTTACATATACACAGACACACAGACAGGGTGGGGAGGATATTATGACTTAAGTAAAATAAGTTCGTGAGTTAAAAATTGTTTAAAGGGAACATGTAAAAATAAGACAAGAAGTAATTGCTGATGTTCATAAAATGCAACAATTATTGAAAATGACATGTGTTGTTGGGGTTCGCAAGAGTGTATTTCGCTGGTTTAATTTACAGACACCTTTATTTTGAAAGACAAAGAAGTGGTCTGTGTTAGTGGCGTCTTCTCCATCTGTCTGTATAGCGCTTTTTTCACCCTTAAACGTTTGTTTTACATGCAGTCAGCCAGTAAATGTTTAATGACAAAATCACTCGCATGGTCAATAATGGAAGCTTCCACTATCCCTTGACTCAACATTCTCAATCAGATATTTTTTTTCCTTTCAGTTAAATAAATGCTGTGAATGGCCCTCATTTGTAACAATTGACCCCTACTGAGTCTACAAAGTTAGTAGACCACACTATTTTTTTTCATGAGACTACAAATAAAGGAGACAGATCAAAGTTAAAGGAGTGGCAGCAGCACGAAGATACAGTTACAAGACAGCTGCAAACAGCCCCTATGATCAGATACTGATACAGAATTACTAGACAAATTGTTTGGAAGAGTCATGCAGTGGGATAGAGGAACCCTCTTCATGAGTAAGACACAGGAAAACAACACACACTACATACACAGTACTGTCTGTTGAATGCAGTAACACAGTCTTGGGTTATCTGGAAGATTATGACAAGATCTTTGGTCTACATCTGGTAAATATGAGGGCAATGGATCAAAAAGGTCGGTTGAGAAGACAAACAACAGATTTCTAAATATCTTCGTAAGCTATATGAATGCGTGGCCGAACATAATACAGACTGCTTTACTGTGGCCTTTAATCTGTGGACGTATTATTCGGTCATTAACTTAAGACTTACCACAGGGGAACTACTATGAATTATTAAATCATTATGTTCAGGTCATGTAATTGAACTGTATGTAGGACAGTGTGCGGGCCTTTAAAGAATCCCATAACATGTTTGCTGTTGTGTGTAAACAGTGTTAAATAACCATCATGTGCCCTTCACTGTCCGGGCCTTTTGTCACTGCTGGATCAAAATGCTAGAATATTTCTTAATTATTCCCAATTGGTGCCCTCCCGCTTTTTTTCTACACAATTTTCACATAATGACAGTTAGTATTATGTAGTTAAATAAAAAGAAATATGACAAAAGTGGATATAAGGTTATGTGATGACAGCAATAATATACAGCCTATAAGAGATTAGACCAATCCACTCACGTTGAATTGTTTCAGCCTGAATGCCTGAAGGGCAACCAAAGAAAATGGAGCTCATTAACATACACTTGTCTTAAAAGTAGAGTAACAAAATCAGGCTGTTTCATTCTAGGGGGTTAATTGAGGTCAAAAATGCTATTGTGAAGGGAATGATGACTGGGAATGATGATTGGTACATATTGGTACATATACCCACAAAATAATCACAAATAAAAAATATAAGATACAGGCTCTGTAGTAAAGAGTTAATATAATCAGCACTGATCAGACCTGGAGACTCTGTCTATTTGATTAAGTCCACTTGAGGAGGGCAAAAGAGCTTTCAAGGCTAGTTGAAAGCCATGACACACACACAGACACACACTGCTCTTCATCCCTTTCCCTGGATCTCCTACTTATCCATACTCGTAGCAAAACAAACACTCTTTGTCCTGACCCAGATTAGGCCTAGCTTTGGGGTAAATGGTCCTGGTATCTGGGGGGGTTTTCTACTGAAAATCCCTTTTAGTCCACTGTGCAATCTTAATCTATCTTTGGGTACCCATCCCTTGATGTTTACATGTTGCACAGGCATATCCTTTACCATATGGCCTGCTTGTAGATGCTTCTTTAACTCTAGCCCTAGTAGTAGTATTTGGTAGAAGGTATTTGTGTGCCATTTTTCATACTTTACCCAACTCGTCCTATGTAAAGCCCAGTGAATGTTTCTACATTATCGTCACACACCTTTACTGCTGTCATCTGCTGGTAGGCTGTGTATGCTGTGTGCTTCACAATGTAATTTATGAAAGTAAGCAAGCATATGTGTGTGTGTGTGTGTGTGTGTGTGTGTGTGTGTGTGTGTGTGTGTGTGTGTGTGAGAGAGAGAGAGTGTTCCATACCGGGTGGCAAACATAGCTCTGAGGGAAGAGAAGGTGGCTGCGTCCTCTTTCAGGGCTTTGAGCTCATTGCGTAACTTCATCATGGTCTCTGTCACCATGGCCTTCTCGTTCTCGTACTTGCTCTTAAGGTTGGCCAGAGCTACCTCAGCGGTCTGAAGGAGGAGGTATAGACAGATCATATCATTATGCCAAAAACCAGGGAATGACAAAGTTTATGCAAAGAAGTACATCAGTGTGTGAAATATGGCAATAAAAACATTATGTTAGGATTGAAAACCACAGCTTCGATGGACATCAACATGATCACTCTTGGTTACAAAAACCAAAGCATTTGCATCAATGCTCTAAATTGAACCAAGTTGAGGCTGGTATGTTGTGGTGTCTATGTAGCTTTAACGGGGTTTTTATGACTGCTTTTACAGCATGGCTCCACACACACATTCTCTGGATAGGAACGGCAAGAGCACCAACAAAGAGCTAAAGACTGCCACATACTCAGACCTATAAGTTCTTTCATGTTTATACAGCACAAAAAACAAGAGGGTCAGCTGCCAACAACAAAGACGACACCAGACAGGTGTTCCAGATTTTACTGCTCTATGTTTTTATTTCCTACCTTACTCCCCTAAATTCAGTACAAGACCACACAAGTCTTGGATGTAGGCTCAGAATAAAGACTTTGCTCACATAATTAATATCTTGCTAATGCGTCCACCTTTAGCAATTTAGCATTATTCAAGAGCCTGCCACCAGCAGTAGCAGCAGCTATCTTGAAGCCTGAAATTGCTTAACTCCATGTATTCTCATTCAAACCTTACTGGACAAACCTTACTCAAACAAACCTTACTGGACCTTAAGGTACTGGACCATTGCTGGACCTTTAAGGGAACACGCACATTTTTATTCTTATAGGAAACAAAAATTACATTATGGCTGTGTAGATAACCTTGTTATACAGTGTCCGAAACAACGTCTAGGTCTATGATTACTTAATGATTAAACCTCATCATGGTTTAAGGTAAGTGTGATGACGTAGGCAAGTAGTCTCTACAGGTCTATATTGTGGGGTGTAAGCATCCATTACTTGTAAGCTACATTATCCCTTCACCTCCAGAGCAAAATTGAAGAAGCAAACTTTCAACTTTAAAACATGTCTGACTGACAACAATAGGGTTAAGGGAGAAGTTTTGTGAACTGTTTTAACACTAACCTGCTTATTGGCCTTGAGGACGGTTCGCAGAGTAGCGATTTGCTCCCTCTTGGTGCTGAGGAGAGACTTGAGCTTGAGGATCTCTTCCAGACTGGCCTCTTGGTCCCTGTCGGCCCCGGGGCAGAGCTCCATGGAGGCCACACGTTGGCGGGACAGCTCGGTGGTGCGGTCAACAGCCAGCTGAAGGTGTCGGATCTGGTCGCGGATGATGGCCACCAGATTGTATATGTTCATTGGCTCCTTGCGTGGATCGGCAACTGGGGATGGCAGTGAAGGGGTTCCTGGAGATGGGGTGTCTCCATCTTGAGTGGGAAAGAGGCCACGGGTCAGCAGGATGGGTGATCGTCGCCCACGGCCTTCGGGGCTGCTTCGGCCAGTCGGGTTAGCTTTGCCCTCGCGGTAGAAGTCCAGCATGACGCGGTTTGGTGTCTCGTTGTTGCACATGCAGACGTGGTGGTAGAGGTTGGCTAGCTCCTCACTGAAGGTGGCCAGTTCGTCCTGTGCTACACTGAGGCTGCCCTGCGACTCACCGGCAACCTCGCTGGCCTGCCTCAGCTCCTTCTCAAGCCGTGCCAGCTGTTCCCGCTCTGCTCTGCTGCTGTGCTCCAGGGCACTCAGCTGTGAGCGCAGAGAGGCCACCTGGCTCTCCAGACGAGTGTGGTCTTCCTCATATTGCGACTGACAGGTGGAATACTCTGCTTTCAAGGTCTTCAGCTCCTCTTTCAGGTGACCTGCCTCCGACACAGCAACCTGAAAAGTTAAAAAATGAATCAGTTTTTTCATGTTGTTTTTGTCCCTTGACTGGCAGTAAACAGTAAAATATACTGTTCGGTTTGGCACCAACAAAGTGTTGCTCTAAAATTTATTACATTAATTATGATGTCTACAATAGCAGTTAATTAACAGAAAGCTGGCAATACGACAATATGCAAAGAAGGCAATATTTATTAATCTAAACCTAATCTGGGTTTTGTTTTCACCTTGTACTTGCATTCCAGGATCTCAGGGCCATTTATGTCCACCTCGTAGTAATCTCCGTCCTCGTGGCTGTCACGTTCCTTTTCGTTGTCCAGGGCCGACTGGCGCTCCTTGCTGGCCTGGAGCTTGCGCATGGCGTTGAGGTTCTCAGTAAGGCGGCTGACCTTCTCATGCTCTTCTGACAGAGCACCATGAGCCTGCTCCAGCTGCTTCTGCGAATCCTGCAGCGTGGACAGCAGCGTCACCTTCTCCCTCTCCACCTGTTTGAGAAAATAAGACATGATCAAACTGACAGAACTGAAGAGACATATTTTAGTATTTCTTTTCATAAAGTAAACATTTGTGAAAACTGAGAAAAGTCTATGCCAAAGTAATCAGATTTCTCTCTCTAAGGGTTTTAATTTGAAAGATTTAGGTCAAGTAAGCAGATTTTTAATAGGGTGTTTTATGGGGTAAAGGTGCGCCATGGCAACATTGCAAGACTGCCTAGGGCTGTTGTGACAGTAAGTTTTCAACACTGTGATAATTGGGTGCTTTTTCACCATGGGTGGAGATTGACAGTAGGATCCAATGGTTATCCAGTGGTTATGTGTAAACCAGACAAATATTGTATGTGAAACTACACTTATGGTCAAAATATATGGTCTGTTAACTGTCTAAGTGACAGCCTCTACAGGAACAGACAGACACTTATATGCACATTTAGTGCACAGTTTCCATTTGTTTAACATATTGAATAAAATAAAAATATACATATAAAGTATGCCCTAACAGGTGACAAAGCCATCAAATAAACTGTAACTGTACTTTAGAAAGACAAATCAGAAAGACAAATCAGCATTTATAGTACATTCATAAAGGGTGATTTAAAGTCAACATGAAATATAAAAAAATGATCAGTGATTGACGTCACAGAAGCTCTGACAATACAATAACCTATGAAGCTTATTAATTAGGGTGGAATATATGCAAAATAACGGGGTATTACAAATTTATCGCCTGTAGCGATAAATTTAAACAGCCTGCTTTTAGTTTACTTTAGTTTTTGGTTTCGGTTTTGCCAAATACTGCATTGCATGTAATGAATTACTCCATTACTGATAGAATGTCATTTACAAGGCTATTGACAGGTTATCATGCTTCTGACCGTGAGAGCTGCCTCTACCTTATGGTCCAGGAGGACGACATTTTGTCTCACTATGTACTGTATGTATATGGCTGGGATGACAATAAAGCTTTACTTACTTACTTCATTTTAGTTACTTGTTAGCTAAGGTCATTGTTGGCAATGTTGTCTCTGAGTACAAGCAGATTCTGTAGACAATGTGTTCACATTTCACTTTATTTTCTTACTTATTTTCCTTATTCCAGGATTTGATTCAACCTACACCTGTTCTGTCTGGTGGGCTTTAAGATAAACCTTTCAAATCAATTTTGTTTCTCTTCCTCACACACACAGTGTGGTGTGTGTAGGGTCTTGGGTTACCGTATCAGACAGGGGCTCAGCACAGTGTTATTTTAGAAAGGTTCATGTTTTATTCCTGAGTCGCAAAATCCTCACTCACCTTCATTTATAATTCAACAAGGAGGAAATACGACCTATCAACAGGGGAGATCATAAGCCTGATTTAAATAATATTTCTGTAGAATGGACCAAAAATGACTAAATCTGTTGTATAGTATTCAGTTTTGTCAGGGACATAATACATAATACTGCAATAACAACAAATGATTAAACATTTTTTTTAATGTTGTCTAATATGTCATGTGATGACATTTAGTGGTGCTGCTAGTTCACCTCGAGCCAGGTGAAGACTTATCAAAGGCAGCACTCAAACACTCTCCTTCACAACAATAACAGGCTCTGACGTGACCTAAATACACATAAGGCAAATCAGGCAACATCGCAAGACAGCAGCTCATTCCTGCCTGAACCACCACACTCCCCAAGTGGTAGCAATGCTGGATTGACTAGCCTGAGCTGCACTGTGATGAAACATATTATTGATCAGTTGGTGTTCGATCAATAGTTCTTTGAAAAAAGGCATTCAGAGGGCATCTGAATGGCAAGATTCAGATTGCCACTTTACTGACAATTCTGCAGTGTTTGACGTTGCTTGAAGAGAATAAGACATACCCCTAATATGCCTTTAATGCATTCTTTCAGTGAGTGTTTCTGACTTAAACATATGCACACATGAGTAGCACATTTACATTTACGGCATTTATCAGACGCTTTTTATCCAAAGCGACTTCCATTCACTAACTACAGGGACAGTCTCCCTGGAGCAATTGGGGGTTAAGGGTCTTACTCAGGAACCCAGTGGTGGTGTGCTGGAGGTAGGATTTGAACCCATGACCTCTTGGTCCAGAGGCAAGTACCCTACCACTAGGCCACCACCACTGCTTGCAGACTAGCACACAACACATCTCGGTATCCATGGAGATGGCCTGTGTAGGTCAAAGTTCATTGGCTGATTTCCTGACAGATGGCAGGGCTGATGGCTCACTGTGCCAAAAGTGGGTGGGACCAGAGAGTTAGGCCTGTTCACTAATAGGATTTAATCAGTGCAGCTGTCAGCCAATCACAACAGAGCATTTGTCATAAAGAAGATAATGAGGAGTAATGAGGAGCTCTGTGGCTAGAACCTGATCTTCATAAGTTTACAAACAAAGCCAATTTTATTTGATTTGAATGAGATTAACTTAAATGGTAATTCTCAAACCTGATTTTTTTTGTAATTCCCTTGTTTACATAATTATCTAGTTGAATAAAACAGGCTTTTAAGACATTAGCAAACTGCTGACAATATTATTTGCCATAGCCAAGATTTTATTGCTATACACTTGCTAAACACTTGCTACATTTTGAAATTAGATATTTAAAATCATCTGCTTTTTTTCACCATTTCATGCCTTTTGATGAATTAAAATGAGAAACTTTGCAGCTTCTATTATTGTCAACATACAGCAGTTATGTATCAGAATGGAAATACTTTGCAAATAAAATGTAGTATATCTTGATATTAATTCTAAATAAATGGAAGGGCAATGGTAAAAAGTGCTTTCATAATCAGAGGAACTGCAGCAAGAAAAATCTGCCCAAACCTGCTTCTAGAGATTAGGTATGGTGCAATATTGCATCTTAATGACAGTCAGCCAGCCATTGTCCATTTCCTGCACAAGAATAGAACTTGCATGATGCAATATTATCTCCTGTTGACAGGTCAACTTTGGGCATTACCTGCTCCAGAGAAGAATTTGTACGGTGCAATATTGCCTTTGGTGACAGGCCTGTGCGGGTTGTTCGATTTACCTGCACAAGCTGTTGTTTGAGCTTCTGGATTTCAGAGATGTTGAGTTCACTCAGCAGGTCATCTACAAGGCTGGGAGCAGGGTGGAAAAGCTCGCTTTTTTTAGGCGTGGAGATGCGGTTGTCGTTGCCGTTGGTAATCTTGTCAAAGCCATTTTCATAGCCGTGGATGGGGTCGTCATTGTTGGGCTCGGTTGCTGCATCATCGCTGAACTTCAGGCCGTCCAGAGAGATGTTCAGAGGATTGTGGTACATGGAGTCCCCGATGCTCATGTAGTGGGACAGCTCCTTCCTCAAGGCCGCCTGTATCAGTAATTTGAGATGTGATGGGTGATGCAACAACTTACTAAAGAGTACTTATGGACAGAAAACTAAACTATTACTATTAACACCCATCCTACGTAGACTGTGACCAATTCTAACAGAGACCTTGAAGAACTAAAATATCTGATATCTGTCAATAATATCAAATGAACAGCAAGTAATATAAGTTTAAACCAGCTATTAGCAATCTCAACCAGTTTAAG
This sequence comes from Bryconaethiops microstoma, assembly GCA_037577275.1. Taxonomy (NCBI): domain Eukaryota; kingdom Metazoa; phylum Chordata; class Actinopteri; order Characiformes; family Alestidae; genus Bryconaethiops; species Bryconaethiops microstoma. The sequence continues at coordinate 41,038,574 of JBBJLS010000001.1, read as the reverse complement.
GGGCCCTACGATGTAATTGAACTGGCCCGTATTGCCCTGACTTCAGTCAAAGTGAGTCTTAGTCAGGTTTATACACATTATACACATTGTACAACTGACATCTTTTACAATTTGTTTCTAACATTCTCAAATTACTTAATTAGAATTATATATTTATTCCCGCTCACAATGACATGTTTTAATGTCATATCTAATTCTAATGCACAGTATGTGTTGTGTGTGTATGGTTCTGTTACAGGTCTTGCCTTCTGTTCTCTCTCGGTTTTGATGGTCTCCAGAGCTTCTCCCAGCTGCCTCTCTGCAATCTCCTTCAGACGGATGGCATCCTCTAATTGGCTGTTCAGGAACTGTGTCTCCTCCTCCAGGCGACGAATCTCATGCTTCAGGCCCTCAAACTCCACCTACAAGAGGAGATAAAGGGTAAACATAAATATGAAAGGGCAGTTTGTTCACTGATATTAATATATTTAATTTGTAAGGACGAAAAACAATTAATCTTTTACTTAATGATCACCCAGTGAAGAACAGAAATCTCCATTTAATAAAAGTTTATTTTCACCTTTTCTGAAATAAATCTAAAACTGAGACAACTCAAACCTAACCTGCCTGCTCACTCCACTCTTTATGTTTTATGTTAATGTCCTATGCTAATGAGCTTGGCGGTGAGCAATCAGATTGTAGTGCAGTCACTGATAATGTCATATCCACACACACAGAGATTCAAGAAAATAATGGTTGAAAAAACAAAGAATGCATACAAAATTTGTTAGATTTTTTATGTGTTAAATATAATATTAGCCTAGAACTCAGCATAAACTTTTCCTTTGAGTGAGTTTTAGCAACACGACCAGAAAGTGGTCAAGAAAAGTGACTCCATCCTAAAACGATGACACACAGGTTAAGTTTGGTTCTTCTATTTATCTGCAGTTACAGCTAAGCAGCCTTGAAATCTGGGAGCACTGCAGACCCTCAGTACCCCCACTTCCCACTCCCCTCGCTGTTTGGAGACATGTTCCTGCAGGACGATGTTAAATTCACTAGTCAGCAATCAGGGATTTTACCTGGCTCTGTTTGAGGACAGAGACATGTTTCTGCAGGGTGATGTTTTCCTCCTCCAACTCGCTGTAGTCCTGCAGCAGACGAGCCTCACGGAATTTGTACTCTTTGATGTCATCGCGAAGGCGGGATCTCTGTAGCTCAACCATCTGACTGTTCTGTTGGGACAGAAAAAAAAAAACGAGTAAGACATGCTTAGACCAGTATGAAATATTATTAGTGTGATTGCGAAATTGTTCAACTATTATTATTTTTTTATTCCACCCATTTTGGAGCCTCCTACAGTGTTTGAAATTTGGGCATGGTTCCAACATTAAAATATCAAAACGTATGGTGCAAACTTGCCCAAAACTTATTCCCCCAAAACCAGTTTGGGTGTCTCCAAACACAGGATTTAGAGCAAATATGCAATCACACTTCACATTTTCTTATGGAAATGGATATAACATGAGGCCATGTGACTAATAACATCTACTAAAAGTATGTGTGTGTACCTGTGACTCAGTGAGAACAAGCTAGAAGGCTATTCTCAACTGTCACGGAAACCACGCACCTTCATTGGCACAGAGGTGACACAGATGGTTTGTGTGTGCACATGTGTGTGTCTGTGGTCATGAGGCAGAAACACAGATGGTTATTGATGGGAAATTAGCAATGGAGCAAAGTCAGTTAACCCAGATTGACAGAAACAAACACTACTTTGCCCACGGGCACACACACTGCTTTTTATTTATTTTTTTTAATGCTTCCTCATTTGTACCCTTTCTCAAACACAGAACTGACAGATGTGCATGGTATATTAAGTTAAGCCCATTTTTGTTATTTTGCCTTTTAATATAATTATTGGCCTCTTCTCAATAATTATACTGTATCATATTTTATATTAATATATTAATCCAACAGTATCTGTACTATATCACAATCTACATAATCTGTAAATTCATTAAATGCAGCACACTTGAGTTTTTAGTGTAGTGTTAACACTTTGCTCACTAAATTGTAGTATGCCAATGAAAGGTAATATCCTTATTTTGAGAACTGTGTAAGTGATTCATATCCTACAGAGTGGTGCGCCCTAAATAATTTGAGGTTACCACATAATGCATTACATACGTGCATATTAAAATTACTTTTAACAAGAGGTTATCATCACATTCATCTCCTCCTGTATTATATTTCTTCTTTCATCTATGGTGCTTTTCATACCAAAGCATCAGGCTGGGCACCTCTTCATCCATTCGCCCTCTCAACTTTTAAACCTTGGCTTCCCTTGACACATTACACCTTTCTCTTTATCCCTCCCTCCATCTGTCTTTCCTCCACAATCCTCACGATCAGAGAGTATGGGGAAAAAAGTCCCAGGGAAGGGCTGGCAAGGGATGCTCTGTGACATATAAAGGTTTGTGCCTTTGGAATATACATATATGTACTGGAAAATGCTCCTACATTGTACATACACACATCTGTAACACCAAGGTTTATGATACACCAACTCAAGCTTGTCCACTCTACCAATCCAGCTGGTCAGAAATGGCCCTGGTCATTCTGCTCCTATGTTGTAATCTACCTCTACTGACTCTCCGTTAGCCATAGATGGCCAATCTGTCTAACAGTGATTTGTACATGAAGGCCTTCTTTTGTTAGTTATCTCCATAGAGACTCTTTATTTTACTCTCTATGTTGACCAGAGGAGGATGGGCTCCCCTTTTGAGACTTGATTCCTCCCAAAGTTTCTTCCTCCAGCTTAAGGAGCTTTTCTTCTGTTACCTTTGGCTTGCTCACTAGGGGCTTGGACCTGGATTCTGTAAAGTTTCTTTGTAACATTATATAAATAAAATAGAATTAAACTGAATTAAAAGTGTATAAACTGTTTTCATGAAATTTACCATTAGGAGGCCTCCTAGATTGAAAACACAAGGACTAGAAATAGCTGACTTCGAAAATAATTCACCAAGCAACCCATGTGTATATATATTTGTGTTCACACACTATTTGGAACATCGGTTTGTCAGGGTTTGGGCTAGGCCCCTGACTTCCAGTGAGAGCAATCTTAATGCTTTAGTATACCAAGACAATTTGGACGACGTCATGCTTCCAACTTTGTGGACACAGTTTGGGGAAGGCCCTTTTCTATTCCAGCATGACTGTAGCCCAGTGCACAAAGCAAGGCCTATAAAAGACATGGCTGGATGGGTTGGTTGTAGAAGAACTTGACTGGCCCACACAGAGCCCTGACCTCAACCACATTTGGGATGAACTGAAACGGAGATTGCGAGCCAGGCCTTCTCGTCCAACATCAGGACCTGACCTCATAAATGCTCTACAGAGTGAATGGATACAAATTCCCACAGAAACACCCCAAAATCTTGTGGAAAGCTTTACAAAAAGAATGGAAACTTTTATAGCAAAGGGGGGACCCACTCCATATTAAAGTCTATATATTTGGATGCAATATAATTAAAGTCCCTGTTGGTATAATGGTCAATTGTCCATATAGTGTACACTACCAGTCAAAAGTTTGGACACACATCTTTTCAATGTTATTTCTTTGTTTTTATTATTTTTTACATTGCAGATTGATATTGAAAAACAAAATGATGAAGGAACACATGGAATTATGCAGTAAACAAAAAAAGAGTTAAACAACTGGAATACGTTTTGTAATAAGGTAATGATGGACTGTTGTTTCTTTTTACTTAGTGGTTCTTGCCATAATGTGGAGTAGAACCATAGTCGAATAGGATTTCTAACTGTGTATCAACCTGACCATCACAACTGATGATCCCAAACACATTAAGAAAGCAAGAAATTCCACTAATGATCTCTTGACGAAGAACACCTGTTAATTAAATACCATTCCAGGTCGATACCTCATGAATCTGATTGAAAAAATGCCAAGAGTGTGCAAAGCTGTCATGAGAGCAATAGGTGATGATTTCACTATTAATCTACAATGCAGCCAATAATGAAAACAAAGGAAATCGTTGAATGAGACGGTGTGTCCAAACTTTTGACTGGTACTGTATATAAAAAGAATTCTTGTATATAAAAAAAATGTGTTAAACATTCTTCAGAACTCAAATAGTTCATATTACCTTCTTTAGTTATGAATTAAATGTTGTATATTCATGATCAGATTATATCACTGAGACTAATAAATTAATGAGATGGATTTATTTAATTAATAAGAACAGCTGTGATGCCTGAACTTATGAACAAGTGAAACAGATATATAGCGAGGTCAATGACATGTTGCTAGTGCTTAGATAATGATGAAGATCTTGTGTGTTTTCCTTGGGGCTAAATGGCCTCAAGCAGTTTAATTCCCTCTAACAGGATGAGCATGGGTCAGTAATGCTAATCAGTGGCTAGGGTGTTTACAGTTGGTGTAATGACTGTATTGGCAAAGGTTTTAGGAGTGATGCACTGTGGTGCTCAACAAGTTTTTTGAACAGGAAAGACCCTGCCGTGGTATCTGCATGATATTACTATGTGTGCAATGTGGGTGTGTATGCTTAACAGTGGATATTTTCACTGATGTGCCACTAAAAGAAATTTGAGTAAAATTATTCACATATTGGTTTCCAGCACCCCTTCCAACTTCCGAGCCTGAAGCCTGAAGGCAGTGTTCCCGTTTCTTTTTTCTCCCCCAAACGGTTCCCCAAGATCAATTTTTAATTTACTGACAGTTCAACTAATAACAAATCCAATTACACAGCAGCTGCCTCCTAATAGACTTATTGGGGGCTTCTTGCTGATTTGCTCATTTGAAAGAGAGAAGAGGATGGAAGAAGGGAAGTCACATGCTTCCAGTCCTTGGCCAAAGATAGCAAGTTTCTTGTTATTAGCATTCAGGAGAGAAGGGTCTGTTTTCATGCCAAAGCAGTCGACCAGAGTAGTCCTCAGCAACACAAACCTGTGGCTTTTGCCTGTCTCATCTCAAGAGGAGGAACCCAAAGGTCAGATCAAGCAGCTGGCGTCATACAACGTGATGGATTTTTTTTTTCTCAGAGCCAAACTTCTTAAAATGGACTGAGCTGTCAAATCTCAAGATTCTCAAAGTCAAATTAAGGCCAGTTCTCAGAGTGAGAAAGAGCACCGCCTGGGGAGCACTGGACAGAACCAGCATGGTTTGAGTTGCTACACAAATGAAAATAAATGAAAACATGCATCCATAGCCCATTCATATATTTATACATATTCAGGATTTCTCCAAGCTTCCTTCAAGAATTATAGAGGTAAACTGTATGTCACATTTACTACACAAGTAGTATAGATTCCTAAGAAGCAGCACTACAGCACTATAAAAAAGTATTGCGCTGCACTACAGAAGTCCATTCTGACGCAAATATTGCATAAGCTATAACATTAACCTGTTGTTGAAGCACCACACTACGACATAAGCAATAAGAAAACCAAAGAAAAACCAGGTCAGACTTCAAGGGTCATCTGTTAGTAGCTAGAGACTTGTCCATCAGAACAGAGCTATCTTCCTGTTAGCCATCTTCCAATGCTGCATGTCCATCCATTACAAACCCATTATCCATTATGAATGCTCTTCAAAAGATTATTAATAGCACAACCGGCTTCTCGGACATAAATCTCCCGCAGTTCACAGCCCCACAGCTAAACTGCTTCACCCCGCCTCGTTTACATCCTCATCAAAATCAAATACTCACCCTGCAGGAGAGCAACGACTTGCTCAATGCCCCCACCCCCTGCAAATTTCACCAGTCAGCCTGTGACTAGAAGTGGAAAGTAACAGATTACAAATGCTCCCCTTGCTATACTTGAGTATTTATGTTGTAGCAACTGTAATCATACTTTGAAAGCAATTTATTAATTTTATTCCAAAAGGTATATTTATCTAATTTTTTTCACCAATTTTCCCTTTATTATGCATGCACCTGCCATTTCATCTATGGAAGCCAGTTTTTAACCAAATGAATAAAAAAAAAGTGATTTTTTTTTTTAACTTTCAGATTACGTGAACAACTTTTTTTTTTTACATTTCCTCATGCCTTTCTTATACTCAAATTACAAGATGCACTATATTGACAAAATTATTGGGAAACTTAATTACTGAATTCATTACTTCCAGTGAAGGGCAATCTTAAAACACCAAGACATTATGGACAACACCATGCTTCCACCTTTGTGGACACAGTTTGGGGAAAAACCTTTTCTATTCCAGCATGACTGTGCCCCAGTGCACAAAGCAAGGTCCATAAGGACATGGATGAATGAGTTCAGTGTGTAGGAACTTGACTGGCCCGCACAGAGCCCCGACTTCAACTCCATCCAACACCTTTGGGATGAACTGGAACGGAGATTGTGATCCAGGCCTTCTCATCCGACATCAGTGTCTGACCTCATGAACACTCTACAGAAAGAATGGGCACAAATTCCCAAAGAAACTACAAACTCTAGTGGAAAGCCTCCCAAGAAGAGTGGAAGCTGTTCTATCTGCAAAGACAGGACCAAGTCCATATTAAAGTCTATGTATTTGAATGCATTGAAGTCCCTGTTGGTGTAATGATCAGGCATCCCAATACTTTTGTCCATATAGGGTTGGTTTCCCAGACAAAAATTAACCCTAGTCTTGGACTACCCTTTCCTTTTCCATGGAAAATCTCTATTCACAGCACTACATAACCCAGGACTAGGCTTAATCTCTGTCCGGAAAAACCGACCCATAGTGTACTGTTTTTTAATTACTTGTTATTTTGGAAATAACAAGTAATTAATTGACTTTAAAGTCAAACTGTGAAACTGATACACTACCTGTTGAAATGAGAATGAGAAAAAAAAACAACACAGGTGATTTTTTTCTTAAAAACTGGTGGAGCCTCCATACCCTGATTGGACTACTTGTTTTACCTACAGATAATGAAATCATAATCCTTTGAGGTGTCAGTTGGCATCACACAAGTGATTCGTATCACTTTTCTTTCTTTTTTTTTCGCTTTACTTAAACTGCAGTGAGCTTGCTTTGCTCGAAATGATCTCAAAGAGTGTGATTAAGTCAGTACTGAACATATTACTTTAATTCTTTGATTTCAAAAAGATGGCAGCATGTTTTACATCACTCCTGCATTGCTCATAGTGATTTTGGGCTTATTTTCAGCTGCTAGGCCATGGAAACTCATGAAACCTCATGGAACCAATTCATGAATCTCCTGATGCACACTTCTGGTGCTGATGTTTTCAGAGGTCAGTAATTAAATAATTTAATTGTAAATAATAAAAAAAATCATATTAACCTTTGGACAAAGAATTGCACATAAGTTTAAATCAGCTGTTCACTTCATCATAATGCAACATTTAACGTAATGGTTTAGAAAAGGGCCCTATTTATGATGAAAATGACAAAATGTTCTTTAATTTTTAGTTAAATAAAATTTTATTTTCTTGCCTATGAGTGCGGCCGAAACACCTGAACTCACATACCTTTGGCGATATAATTCAAATTCTAAAACCCTGAAACAATGAACATATTATGAAGGTTATATATAATACATTTTACACTGACTGTGCTCATCACTAGATGTTTTCCCATGTCAGTCATAAGAATATTGTATCTTTAAGAAAGCTGTTAAGTATGTTAGCAGAGAAGTCATTAAGACATGATTCTCAAAGTGTGGCAAGGACCCCTAGTGGTCCCTGACATACAGCCCGTGGGTCCCTAATTTTATTTATTTATTTTTTACTTTTAATGACATGATGTGGGTAGGGACTTGTGCTGTATTACATCCAAAACGTTTTGTGAAAATAAAGATATCCTCAAGCATAAATACTAAATCATCTACTTATTCCAACTAGATAACCACCACAGACCGTGAAACAGCTATGCATTTATCAATACAAACACATTTATACAAATTTGGGGTGTGGTCTGTTCAGTGTTCTTTTACACTGGAAGGGCTCCCTAGCTGAAAAGTTTGAGAAATTCTGCTGGGACTCTTGGGGCTCTTGAAAGGATCACACTCTGCTCTTGAGAGTTAGTTAGGGCTATCTCACAGTAGCCTAAAGTATGTATTTCTGTTTTTCTGATGAAAAGTATCAAGACTTAACCTTCAATGAATAATTTGACTGCAGCACTACACATAGTGTGAACTTCTTTCTCTGCATTCAACCCATTCACCAAGCGAAGCAGTAGTCTCCCACCAACGAGGGGCGGCCAGGGAGCATATGTGGGGACGGTACGTTGCTCAAGGTTGGGATACAAACCCCCAACCTTCTGATTGCAGGAGCAACTCCCTAAACACCAGGCTACCAGCTGCCCAAATAATTAATTTGTAGCAAATTTAAACTTAGGCAAAAGTAGGGAAAACAATATTCGACAATAAAACAGAGATTCATACAGAGATTCATACTGTATTCATCTAGGCTGTGGCTATTGTTGGTTGCACTAAATGTTGTCTTGTCTTGTCCAGTTGTTTTGTTGCTCTTGAGTTTTTTTCTTGCATACTTTTTTTTGTCCTGTCAGCACTGTCTGTTCTTGTGGTGTTCAGTCCTGTTCTGCCACATTGTTTTCCACTGTGTACCGTGTGTATATGGTCAAAATGGCAATACAAACATTCTTGACTTGACGGAGAAATAGAGGCTGAACATCATTCAGCTTATAATACCTTGTTTTTTACATTTAACTCATTAACAACATTTTTTTATCTCAATGATTTAACAAATCATAAGATAATAAACACTTGTCATGCTGGGCCTCCTTCTCCTCGCACGCCAGGCAAGCACACTGACACCACGGATAATCGAAGTGCTGCATCTTTATTTTTAAATAAATACAAAAACAAAACTGGCATTGGAACCAGGCTCTATAACTATGGCTACATAACAAAAGGAGACAGGAATAACAAAAAGGCTAATGTGACGGTTGACCGACCACACAGGTCGGTCAAAACTAAACTAAATACAAAACCCAAAAGCCCAAAAACCAATCAACAAACACACACACTTACTCCTGAGTACACCGACAGCTGAAACTCATAACTCAGACTAAACTCAAACTCGGTGTACTCAGGATATCAAAATAAAAGACTCACGACACAAAAAACACAAAAACCTAATTATACAAATAGCGACTCCTGGTGGAAAAATACAATGTCTCAAACTGTCATCATATTTTTTCCTACAGTTCCTATAGCTTACCAGTGTCTAAGGTGTCATTTAAATTATATTACATCTGCTGTCTGTTCAGTCTGTTGTGTCCACCCAGTTATGTGCGATGTTTATGACTACCAAAAAGTCAGTAATATTTTCATTGTAAAGGTTTTAAAAAACATCAACCATTAGACAATGAATTGCATTTAAGTTTAAATAAGTTTTTCACTCATTCACTTTTCATCATAATGTAAAATTTGTCTACATTATCTTAACTATTTAGAAAAAAGCCCAGTTTATGATGAAATGTCTAAAAAGATGTTTTAGTTAAATTACGTTTAATTTTCCAAATGTTCAGATCCCAAACTTTGCCAAAACCTAGAAATTGCCCATCTTGCCTGTGTGACACTAACCATTAAAAAAAATTATAAAATAAAAATATATATTTTAAATACATTCAATAAATTATAGTAAGCATTTCAAATGAGCTTTTCAACAGTAAAAATAAATTAGCTTCTAATAAATTAGTTTCTCATTCATTTAAACTCTTCTATAAATAAACTGGAAATATATGTAAAAATATAAATTAGAGAAAAAATAACAAACAACATCAATCAAACTTTTAGGAAAAACAAATGTCATATGGCATGACTGACCTTCAGTTGTCAATTACTGCAAATATTGCAAAGACATATATCAAAATAAAACTATACCTACACTAGTTCTAACCATTATTTGATTCTTTTATCCAAATGCTAATTTCTGGATTGTAGCTTTTTTGCTGTATTGTGGTCGTTTCTAATAAGAGTAATACTCCTCAGGGCAGTTTTCTTTCTGAGTAAAACACAAGGCCGGTTTGTTTTTTTTGCATCTCATCTGAGAGGAGTTTTTTTTTCCTTTTTAATTTCAAAATCAGACCAACTTTTGGGCAGCCCTCTAGATCAGGGATTTTCAGCTCCAGTTCTGGGACCTTCCTCATCAATTCATTATCAAGCCCATCATGAGCTGGATCAGGTGTGTTGAGGCAGCGAATACACAGTGGAGTTTATAACCACTATCTCTTTCTAATTCTACACTTTTAATGACTTGTGTCAGACTCTATATCATCTTCTGACTGGTCTAATATATGCACAGTAATTATAATCCATGCATGAATTACTTAAAAAGAAAGTAAAAAATCTAAAGTACTTTGAGATGTTTGTTTGAGAAAATAAGATGTAAAGCCAATTATGTGGCCAGTACGCATTAAGCAAAAACACTTATATTACAATAAATGTAAATAAACAAATATATTGATTTGATGTCTGTCAGGGTGTTTGCTGAACCAATTCCAAACCATTTTTTTTTAACAAGACCACAAATCACAATAACTGTTACAACAGAATATAACTAAATCATTACCTGAGTTTCAGGCACTCTTAAGGAACTCTCCATGAGGAGAACACGCAAACTCCAACCCTGGAGGTGTGAGGCAACAGTGCTACCCACTGTGCCACCATGAGGCCCAATATGAGGTGACATCTTCGTCAACTTGGGAGAAGATAAAAAAGATTTATGACCTTCATAAATCAAGTGATGGTAATAAGAAAAACAGCTAAAAACCTGAAAATGCCAAAACCTATTGTAAAAACAATTACTAACAAGTTTAAAACAACCAAGCAACAACAACTGAACCTGCTTGGAAAAGAATGTAGGTTTATTTTACTCCTACACACAGTGAAGAGGATGGTTGAAAGACAAAATTTTCTCCAGGAATCAGAGTTGAAGAGGATACAGAGGATGGTAACATTTTGGGGTCACCGATTCTGGAAAATATTAGAACCCACCATCATGCCAACAAACATTTTGGAAGGAGTGCAAGAAGAAAATCTAGTCTAATTACAAACACGAGCTTTTGTAGTTCATAGTTTAGGGAAGAACCTTTTCTATGATTGGCCACACAGAGTCCTGACCTCAACCTCATTCAACAACTTTGGGGTGAACTGGAACGGAGATTGTCAGCCAGACCTTCTCATCCAACATCAGTGCCTGACCTCATAAATGCTCTACAGAATGAATGGACACAAATTCCCACAGAAACATTCTAAGTCGAAGCTGTTCTAGATGCAAAGGGGGACCAACTTCATATTAAAGTCTATGTGTTTAAATGCAATATCATTAAAGTCCCAGTTGGGGTAATGGTCAGGTGTCCCAATGCTTTTGTCCATGTAGTGTATGTGAAAATCAGCACTGCAAATCATAGACCAGAAATGGTTAAGTACTCTGTTCAAGATATAATTATGGCTTGCTCAGAGTTGCCAATATTTGAGTAACCAGTGGACCGGTCTGTGACTGACATCAATTAGTCAGCAAAAGATTAGATGTCAGAGCACATTATGATATAAGAATGAATTTACATATTTCACTCATTTGAATTCAGAGAATAACTTTTTACTGTATTTCTGTGGTTGATGATGGAAAATCTGACGTGTGGCTGCAGATGTGTGATTCAATAGGTAGGCCAGATCTTGACTGGAGAGGAAATGTCTCCTGCGTGATGAAAAAAATAAATAAAATGAGCAATTAGATATGCAGCCCCTTTCATCTTGCTTTCACGCCACATATGCAAAAGGTAGAGATTACATTAGGCCTTCTGGCTAATACACACACAGGAGGATGCCCTCAGAATCAAAAGGGGGGTGTTATTGTGGGGTGTATTCTATCTTCCCACATCCTCACATTCTTTTAAGTTCTTAACTGGCTTCACATCAGTTTGTTTGCCATATAAAATTAATTCCAGTTATCTGATACGGAGATGGTCTTACGCTAATGGATATGAAACAGTTGTTTGCTGTTTGATGTGGTTACAACAGCTGTCTTTGTTTTGTTTTCTGACTCTCTCTCATTACCCTGGGTCTCTCTCTCTCTCCCTCTGTTCTGTGAAAAGTTGAGCAGGCAAATGACTGAATAGATTATCCACAGAAAAAAACAACAACACACACACACATTTTACAGCTTTATTTGACATGTCTCCTACCAACTGATGACTTTTCTTTGAAACAACAATAAACAAATGTCAGATTCACCATTCCGACTGTCAACCAGAAACTACTTTGGCCACATCTGTTTACTTTCATTCTTAAAAAGCGACAGCTGTTTTTCATTGTGAGGAAAACACTGTCTTTTACTAAAGGCTCATGGTGCCAATAAAAAAACAGTAGCAGATTGTGTCCCACAACTGTTGTCTGCATCTGTAGCGCTACTTGCAATTAACAAATGCCTCTACTTTGGAGGATTCCCTAACAAATGCCAATCATTAAACTTTAAAACCACTGACAGGTGATGTGGATACCATTGATTAAGTCATGGGGTGGGATATATTAGGCAGCAAGTGAACAGTGGCCGTTTCTAAGAGTACATAAACTGCAGACTACCAGTCTTGGGAGGTCGGACCAAGTAAGTGCAGGGCACTGAATCTGCATTTGGAACATTCTTGTTAACGTCACATCACAGCTCAGCTCAAAACCCTTGACTTGTGACCCTTCATATTCATCTAATTGATATTCATTCATTCATTTTCTGTACCGAAACTAACCATACAGTCATGCACTCTTTATAGACTAAATCTGGCAGCAAAAAGGAGGTGTACTGAAGTTAAGGAGTTCGATTACTTTCGATGGCACTGTCATAGGATGCAACCTACTACTTTCTGAAGTAGTAGACTACACTAGTTCATGTATATCATGTACACATCATCTGTCCTTGGGTGTAACAGTCACTATGGGGTTCAAAACTTCCTGTGGAAATAAAGGAGCAGTGGAAATGTTCTCTCTGAAGTAATGAATCATGCTTCGCTTTATACAACTGACAGTTTGACAGATACCTCAGGGTTTGGTGGATGAAAGGGGAATACAACCTGCAATAATGCTTTCAACTTGTGGAAACTGTTTGGGGAACACCTTTTTCTGTTTCAGAATGTCAGTACTCACCCATTTCTTTATGGACAAACAAGATCCATAAAGAAATGGTTTGCTTAGTTTGGTGTGGAAGAACTGACCTGAACCCCATGAAACACCTCTGGGATGAAATGGTACACCCACTGTGAGCCAGGCCTTATCAGATAATGTCAGGGCCTGACATTATTTCTCTTGTGACTGAATGGAAGGGAATCCCCTGCAGACGTTCAAAAATCTAGTAGAAAGTCCCCCCAGAAGACTGAAAATAATAGCTTATAGTGGGACAGGGGAGCCATATTACTGCTTATACATTTGGAATGAGGAGCTCAACAAGCACATATAGACGAGGGTGTTCAGGTGTATGCATACTAAATGAAAAGAAAGTGGGTCTTTATTTCATTTAGTGATTATCTTAACTTTCATTTGCACCTCATACACATAAAAAGCATAAGGCCCAAAAGCAAAAGTTATTATCGTTTACCGTTTCTAATTCTCTTTTAGCTGACAGTCATCCTGCCCTTCCTACTTTAAGGAGCCTCCATTGACACACATGCAGACATGCACACTTGTCCACATGCGCTCGTCCATGAAGCTCATTAATTTCTTGAGAGATACTGTATTCCCGAGGAGGTGTAGAGGATCCTTTGGTTGCTAGGAAACACATATCGGTGAGGAAAACCCTCAATGTCCCTGTGCTTGGATCCCACTCAAAATAGTCACTCAGAGAACTCTGGACAGACAGTAGTCTAGACTCGAGAATAAGGCTGATGGAATTTTTCCCTATATACTTCATTGTTTTGTCTTTGACATGTTGCAGTTTTGTGGATTTCCCGCTTCTGTGTATTAAGAGCAGCTAGGTTATTGCTACCAGATGCAAATTCAAAGGTCATTTGCAAAGAGAAGATATGATAATGGACAGGTTGATGATAGGGGCCAATAATAAAACCCACATTGACACTGGAAGTGTCCCAGGCTTATTAACAGTTGAGACAGCATGTTGTCTATTGCCTGGCACTGGCTGATTTCCCAGAGGTCTTTGCGATTGGCGGTATAGTTCCCAGCAGTGCTCACTTGGAGATAGTGATACATGGAGCTGTGTCACTTTTAAATTCCCTCCACCTCTATTTAGAAATCCTATATAAATGCACTGCTGGCTCAAAATACCAGCCCTACTCTATTCAGGTTACAGAAAAACTTGGCAGCATTAAAAGTGCACCTGTTGAGAGTTTTCTATAGGAAATGATCTATAGCAGTACTGTATATACAGTATCTTAAGGTAATTACACCCTACTGTTCTATTATTGCCTTGGGTAGATGCCACTTAATCCCACTGCAGTTTTGTTTCCTTAAATGTGCACTCATTTATTTAAGGATACATACATTGAGGATACTGCTGTGGTGCAGACTAATATTTAAATGTTAAAATGCAGCACACACCAGCTGCAATACTTACTATTCTGGCATTGCGTTTCTGTGATGATAGTCGTCATTTTACTGGAAGCACAGTATATATGGTAATTTTGCTCTAGAATCATAATGGGTGAGAGAAGTGTTCCAAACAGTTCCACCTAACATTAGTAATTAAACCCAGGTTCTGTATACACTGGGATGAATTAGAGGGTGAATGCACATAAAAGCCTTTTTATTGAACACAGCCAAAGAAATGTCTCACTTTGCAGGCAGCCCCCCCACCACTGCCAATATTGGTAGCAGATGATACCCATTAACCAAACCCAACGCAGGGCTGACAATCTAATAAGCGAACAATCGCTAGCTTTACTGTGGTAGCCAATCAGATGTGGGCACTGTAGGGGTTGTTGCCACCTCATAAAAACGTAGATATTACATATTAAATCTGTTGATTTTAATGTTTTTATTTAATATGAGATGCACTGCTGTTGAGCTTCGTTTATAGCTTTTGGAAGTACTTTATTTCCAAATGCTATAAACGAAGCTCAACAGCAGTGCAGCTCATATTAAATAAAAGCATTAAAATCTTTCAGATTTGAAAAGATACCATAACCACAACCTTAAAACCACTGACAGGTTAATAATATTGATTTGTAAAAGTGCTAGATTTAAATCCCACATTTAAAGCGCAACATTTAGATTTAAGATTTAATGTTTAGATATACATTTAACATTTAGATATAGATTTAACATTTAGACATATATTTAAAATTAAGATTTAAGATTTAGATTTAGATTTAACATTTAGATATATATTTAACATTTAAATTTAACATTTAACATTTACGCAGCAAGAAAATGTACCAAAACGTGTTTTTTAAACACATTTAGCTCTAAATGTGTGAAAATTACGCTAAATGATGAAAAAATGAAACCTCTAAATTTGTTAAGCTGTTTTTACAAACGGCACCACATACATAAACACACACACTCACACTCAAGCACACACTCATAAACACACACTCAAACACACACATTCACACTCAAACACACACACTCACACTCGAGCACAATCATAAACACACATTCAAACACACACACACTCAAGCACACACTCATTAACCCACACACTCACACTCAAGCACGCACTCAAACACACACACTCACAAATGCACACTCACACTCATAAACTCACAAACACACACACACACACATTCACGCACACGCACCCACAAACCCACACACTCACACTCAAGCACGCACTCAAACACACACAATCACAAACGTACACTCACACTCATAAACTCACAAACACACACACACACACACACACACACACACACATTCACGCACACACACCCACAGACCCACACACTCACACTCAAACACATAGGAACACACATAAACAGAGTAGCAGCAGTTTTGTTTATGTGTACATGCAATTTAAAAACTGCTATTAGAAATTTTTTGATTATCATCCGGTTTTCTGTGGCTGAATGTCATTAATAATGAAACTGAGCAGAGATGTTACAGCGAAGCGTTCTGACCCTCCAGCAGAACGGCCACCAGCGGCGTTCGGTCACTGTTCTTTGTTTGCTGGACCAGCAGCTCTCCATCGTCCAGCACGTGGGTCACAGGGTCGCCCCATTTAATGATGCCGTTCATGATGTAGCTGGCGTAATCCTCCTGATTAGTGCCAAAGGCCTGAAAGAAACACGAGGGATTTATTTCAAACAAATAGCGAGTAACAAAGATTTCTGTGAAATCACTGTCTTTAACCTGAAAAGAGCAGAAATTTCAACAGAAACAGAAAAGTGCTGTATGAACGGATGAATGCAGGAGGAGAATGGGGACCGTATATTTATAAGTAACTAACTGTCCTGCATTGTGGTGCATAATATGAAGTTGACAAAATATGCGGCAATCGTCGTGGTCCAAGCAGAGAGAGGTTGAATGAAATGATGAAAGAGGACCATTTGAACTTTGGAAATGTTACATAAGGATTTAAAGACTAAATGAATTCTGAAGACAGACCATACCACATCAGAGGAACAGACGAAAACATGTTGCAGCATCATCTTAGGGCTGATTTTTTTCAAACTGGGCAAATATCCATATTAGATTCAGAATAAGCTACAAAATTTTATTAAGATTGGCCAGATTCACACAGGCCTTTTGATTGGCTGTTTGGTGGTCAGTTTGTTTAGTTAGTCAAAACTGCAGAAGATGTCAGCAAATTGTATACACTCCAAATTTCAACATTTTAGCGTAAGATGATTTTGAGATATTGAAATGTGTCTGTTGTAGCGCCCCCTATAGATGAAATTTCACAATATTTGGCATATTTGGCTTTCAAAGAATGTGGTAGTGATGCAGGGTGTTATATTTGGTGAAGTTTCAACCTTTATGTAACAAGATATTGTCTAGCAAAGTACTCGATTATTGCATTAACATTATTCACTAGGTGGTGCTACTTTCCAATGACAAAGAATAGGCTAGAGGCCTCCTAGAGACCGACTTGAAACAAAGAATTCAGAATTTTTGGCCATACAGTTGAGGTATTGTCCAAAAAATGATTTGTGTGTACACCACTTTGCTAGCACAACTTAAAGCTTTGTCATCACAGCTTTATGCGTGTTTACAGTGCGATGACAAGGCATAGAATACACATATATATATATATAAATATACTATAAATGTAAACTCTACACTAGAAGTAAAATTGTGTAATTTAATATAAAGGGGTACTTTTAACCTCCAAATATTGCTTCATCAGGGGTCAAGCGGAGATGAAGCAGAATACTGGAACTACCAGTCAAAAGTCTGGACACCTTCTCATTCAACGATTTCCTTTGTTTTCATTATTGTCTACATTGTAGATTAATATTGAAAACATCACCTGTTGCTCTGATGACAGCTTTGCACACTCTTGGCATTTTTTCACT
>JBBJLS010000001.1:40982820-41004486 GCA_037577275.1 Bryconaethiops microstoma | reverse complement strand
GTGTTCAGTTTAAGCCTCACTTTGCCTTTTGAAATAGAATATTTTACAATAAAAAATAAAGATAAAAATAAAACAATTTAATAAAAATTACAGTAAAGATTCTCGGTCTCCAAAACCCTCACCCTGCAGAGAGAGCCAATCATAATTCAGGCACCGAGGTCCCTCGGATCTTCCAGACACGCCATTGGCTGCAGAGAAGTGGTGTGTGGAGGGGCGGGGCTTGGGGGGTTCACTCTAAAGTGTGAGTTAAGTAAAAACATGACCAAGTTACTCTCAAACTTAGTGTGATAAGCCAGTAATCGCGCTTCATAGTACAGGCCCCAGCATTTTATGGCCCACGGGCCACATATGCGGTATGTTAGTTATAAACACAAATGAATGATGTTGTTAAAAAATCAATTCTCAGATACTAATCGATACTAAAATTTAGTATTGAGTTCGATATCAATTAGAACTGGTATCGATACCTAAATGCCAGTTTTGCATCTGCCGGTTCACGGAAATCGCCGACACACTACAACAATTTTCAACAGGCATTGCAGCAGGCAGCCCCTCCCCTGGCTACCTGGAGAAACCAATGTTTACATGACAGCCCGTTCGGGATTTAAAGGTGCGTGCCGCTTTTTGTTCTTAAGTAGAGACCAGTGGGAGCTTTGGGGGCGCTTTAGGGGAGCTTTGGGGCACTTCGGGGGCGCTTTGGGGCTTTGGAGGCCCAAGGCTCTCCCCATGGCTCTCTACTGAGGCAAAAAAAAGTGGCACACACCTTTAAAAACAGCTGTCACAGAGCATTTTGTCCCGTAGCTCGGCCGGGAAACAACCTAGCGCCGCGAAATTTTACAGAGACCTTCAGCTCCCCAAGACCTCCGCAGAGAACCGGCGTGACGGCCCCTGAGCACACTTTTAATTATTTATAAAAAAGTTCCTGTGTTTGTTTTTTTTCCCCCTGTAGTACTGAAAGCACCATCCTTAGTATCGGTATATCGAGCACCATCCTTAGTATCGGTATCGAGTTTGAAATTTCAGTGTTGTGACAAGACTAGTAGCAGCTTATCAAAATATACAATTTACTGCAGTGAATTGGTGGGGGACTGCATTAGCTTCTCAGACTGTGTTCATGTTACAGCAAACAGGCTTAAACACATGGACCTGCCCATTGTGAACTTCCATCTGACCTTTGCTAAAAATCCATAAAAAGAGAACATATTACAGAATAAATCACTGATTCCTGGCCAGATGAAAGAACCACTGATGTTTAATTCTGACTCTTTGAACTGTTCAACGAAAAACAACTGTACTTTCCACTTTTACACAATACAGTTACCCTCTTAAAAATAAAAATGTCAGAAAAGTGATGCTGTGATGGAACCAGCCTTATTTAGTGGTCTTTCTATAACATGGTTCTGCTACGGCACAGCTTCAAAGGATCGTTTATGTCTTAACTCTCAGACCGAAGCACCAAAATACTGTTGATGTCTTTCCATTTCATTTCCTTTTATTTTTCTGTGTTGAACTGATGACGGGATGCCAATCATGACAGATAAGAATGGATTTGGGGGTAAATTGACTAAATAATATTTATGAACTATTATTAAAATCTAAAAAGGGGTGAGGCCTATGGACATTCACAAAAAGTCCATTTGTGCATGCACTCATTATGTATTAAGCATGTTAGAAACAAAAAATAATAATAAATTTTGTCTCCACCATTTGTGCACAGCAAATAATGTTCTGAGTGTGGAGTATCCAATTCAATTAAATTATTTTTTTATATATATCCCTTTTACTACCGATGCTGTCACAAAGCAACTTTACAGAATCCAGGTGTGAGCCCTTAGTGAGCCAAGTGTGACAGAGGCCAGGAAAAACTCCCTGATGCTGGAGGAAGAAACCTCACAAGGAACCAAGACTTAAAAGAGGAACTCATCCTTCTCTGGTCGACCCAGAGAGTGTGAGTCTCTGTGGGGATAACTAACAATCAAAGGCCTTCATGCACAGACTTAATCACTGCTATACAGATCGGCCAGCTATGGCTAACAGAGTAGGTTCCATTAAGGGTCAATAGAGCTAGTTTTTGTTGGAATTGTTTTGGGGAGGCACAGTTAAGAGTCGGTAGAAGTAGTTTTTGTTGGAGACTGAGCGAGGAGTAGTTTGAGCGTCTCTAGTCCACAGCAACAGAAACAACGACCTCCAACGGAGCTTTTAAACAGCAGTTGCACTTGGATGGGGGAGGAGCACGTGGAGAGTTGAAAGCAGCCGAACTAGTCGAGGACACTTGGGCAAGGGGTCCCGGTGACTGCAGATCTGGGATGACATGGTGACCTGGAGCCTCAATGTTTATCGGTTGGGCTTGACAGATGGGTGGTGTTTCCCCTTGGAGAAAAAAGAAAACAGAGTCAGTTCTGCTGAAGTTTAAAAAGTACGATTTATAACAGTAAAATGTGCAAGTTGAGACTACGGCTTACCTCGTTACAGCAGCCTAGCTTGATAGAACGTCCACCACCTCCCAGCTCTACACCCTTCATCAAACAGGAAAAACTGATTACAGAAGGCCTGATTGCGTCTGAGTCTTCAACGTTATTCAGAAATCCATTCTGACTGAGTACGTGACTTTAGTGACATTTAGTCATAAAGTGCTTTGAACAATAGAGCATACAGAAGCGGAAAAGCTAAGAACAGCATGTTAAAGCGCTTAAAGCGGTCAGTATGGTTTCTGTTCTGAAAGTAGTTCCTTTGATAAGATCAATGAGGACATGTTTAAAACAACAGAAGAGCAGAACTGAAGGAACAAAGTGTGTCAAGAGCCAGTCTGAAAGTAAAAAAAAAAAGTTGAATATGCAGATTTATTTGGAGATACACAGTCAGGGGGGTTTTCATCATCTTCACCTTTTGATTTGATAACACAGAGGACCACCCAATACACACACTGATTTGCAGATATTAAAATGAGCACACGGAAATACAGCCTGCTTGCATGAAGTAACATGACTGAGTGAACACACGCATTTCCTGAAAAGCATCATAACATCAGTTTTTTTAAAGATCACTGCAAGATCATTAAGTGAGCTTCCCAAACTGTTTACAGTATGACCATATGAGCTCAGTGCATTGCAGAAATGGATGCAGAGCTGAAAGAAATGATGGTATTAAAGACTACATATGCAGCTTCCGGCTTGTTGGACTTGTGAGCGATGCGTTAGGTTCTAGTGAATGCTCACAGAAGGATGTGGTTTTATGCTGAGAGTTTGATTTAGTAAAAGCAAAGAGGAACATACCCCATGCTCACTAGGAAAACTTTGACTCAATGTTGTGGATCTTGTTACAAGATCACACAAACACACAGCAGCCATGCTCCTGAGGAGTCTGGGTTACCAGCTAACTGCTTGAAAACTGTGGCTGTGTGTGTACAGTAAGCCCTGAATTTCTTTTTGAGTTAAGTTCGTTTTTGGATACCATTTACAAAGCCTGACTTTATTTGATATTTTTATGTGAAAACCATTAGTTAGCAGCCTGAAACCGCTTGAAACATTGGAGCGATCAACGATTTTAGCCCACCTCTTTGTGGTCGATTGATTGAGATTGTTTCGTGGTTTGCTTGCTGAATTAAACACACTGGAATAGTAAATAAAATGTCAAATGTGGCATGTATAAAGCTTACTGCACATTTTATGTTTAGTCGCTTTGGATAAAAGCCTCCACTAAATGCCGTAATGTAATGTAAATGTAATTGAGCCAGGGGTCATGTTAAATCCCAACCCCCTTAGCTAAGACACCCCAAGTGATTCCATCAACACAGTTGGTGAAGACTAGCATGTTTCCTCTGAGTCTCGTGAAGCTAAATCACATCTTTACAAGCTGCTGCTAATGCACATTATTGGACAGCTCAGCTTGCATGGAGAACGCTGTGACAGAGTCTGCACCCAAAAATTCATCACCCTGTTTTTAAATCAGTCACTGTGCCTCTGAGTACATCAAAACAGTTAGATTTCTTTACGGTGGTGGTGGAAAAAGCAGTGAGTGTAAGCAGTGAGCAGTGAGTTACTTAAAGTAACTGCATTCACTTATTGTAAGTGGTGTCTACTTTTGAACATCATATTGTTTAAGACAAAAACAAACAAACAAAAAAGCCCAAGAAGTTAATCTTTACTATTTTATTAAAACTCAAAAAATTAACCTCTAAATGTATTAGTTCTATCTTGCATGTTAATTGTAATTAATTTGCATTGAGTCTATTGTGTAAATCATTGCCAGATTAAGTAATTGCACTGATAGTTGCAGTAGTCAAAGGAGAAATACAGTGGCAGCTGTAACAGAGCGACACACGTGCTTTGAGTCAGTGTGCCTGGAAGAAGCAGGGTAGTGGAAACCACATGTGCACCACATAAACATAATGTTGTGTCAGTCTGTGGCTGGTGCTACACGCAACGGTTAAAGTCAACACAAAGTGAAGAATGAAAGCAACAAGCAAAACCGTGGCGTTTAGTATAACAGTAGTTTCTGCAGCAGGTGCTCTTCTCATGTCACTGTGCTCAGGTTACTTTACACGGGCATCTGCAGCAAGCAGCCAGGAACCTCATGCAAAACAGTCTTGTACTGCACATGTGGGCTGGAGAGAAAGGAATAACAATTGAAGAGCACATTTCCAAAACTCACTCAGTCCAAAAGCATTTTTTTTGGGAAAATTGTTTTTTCCTATTGGAAAGCAATTCTTATGAGAAATCACTTTTTTTATTGAAATTTTACGGTTACTTGTCATTTTTCAATGCCTGTTTCTAAAGTGTAACTCCTGCACATTTTAGTCTGGGCAAATTTGTTTAAAAAATATAATGAAAACAAATTTTAAGTAAATCGATATTCAATGTCACAAAATTATGTACGAGTTTATTATTGATATCCTACTACATGACACAGCATAGAGTCAATGACAGCTAACTGTATAAAAATAGTAAACATACTTCTGTCTACCAGTAAGTAAGTACTACTCGCGAGTAGACTGAGTGAGTTTTGGAAATTCACCTAATCTTGTACCGTGTATTATGCAAGGACTGAGTGAGTTTTGGTCGATTATATTATTGCACATAAAGAGGTCATGTAAAAATATGCCAATAGTAGTGTTACATAAAAAAAACACAAAAAAATGGACTGAGTGAGTTTTCGAAATTCGCCCTTCAATTAACACTAATATATAATATTAATAAGCTTTATTTCTGTAGTGCCTTTCACAAGAATCCGAAGGATTCATACATAAATTCTTTCTTAAAAGAAACACCATCCTTAAATGTCCATATGCAAGAGAAGTTATGCTCAAAAATGTAATGTAGAAATATGTGAACAAAATACTGCAGCACATTCCAATTTTATGGTTACTGTTTAAACAAAATCTCATAAGAGAAGCTTTGAACATGGCCGTTTCAGCATATTTAGGTTTCTGCTGAGTGGACATTGGACAGAGCTGTTCTGAAAGTGTCGTCTTGCCTGGCAGGAACCCGGATCAGAGGTTAGTTGTGCATGTATCAACAAAATCTCCTGGAAATAAGTAAGGTGTCCCGCTGTCATGAGCAGTGTGAGAAACTGCCTGACCTCCAGAGGAATGAACACAGCACTCTTTTTCATCCATCACGCTCCACCTCTCCCGCTTTCCTCATTCATCCATCTCTGCTTTCATCTGCTAATGCTATTAGCACCATGCCACATCACATCTCAACCAGAAGCCTCATACCAAATAAAAGAAAAATGAAGGGAAAACACTCACACACATTCGGAATATTCATCTTCATATCCATCTTTGCCCCTCTGATGAACTGGCCTATTCAGTCACCCGTTTCAGAATTAGCAAATTAGTGATCTGAAGCTATAAGTGGAAGGCCTCCATGCATCACTAGCAAGGCAAAGCAAGTTAGATCACATTCAGTCCATGTACAACAACTGGCCTTTGAAGCTTGCTTATCTCAGTCAGCCGTGACAGTACAGCTTTAAACGAAATACGAGGGCAGGCATGATTAGCCTGATAGCTTGTGGTAAAAATATACATTACGTGACAACTCTCTTAACTAATGAAGGGTTTTATACCTCATCAGAGCAATCAAAAAGTGTGGCTTCCATATTGATTGAGAGTAGGAGAAGCAAGTCTGACGCTGACATTGCAGTTGAGCTAAGTGCATGCAAAGTAGTTCACACACATACAGGTGAGTAGTTGCAAATAGCATTCTCTCTGTTTTTCCCCGTTTCTGCCTTTCCATTTTCCTCTCTGTTGTTTACATTGTCCATGCACCTTTGTAAATGTGTGTGTTCCATGTGAGTGTGTTTTGGCCTTAGCCCAGCCCCCTTGTCAACCTGTTCACCTGTCTTGTTCCTGTCTCTTCCCCAGCTCAGGTATTTCTCATTTGTTTAGTGAGTATACATAAATTGTAAAATATGTAGTGTCATACGTGAGCACACCGTAGCACACAGTGCGAACAGCACAAAATTCTTCTCTGCATTTAAACCGTACATCCAAGTGGAGCAGCAGGCAGCCAGGAACACATCGTACCTTGCTTAAGGGCACATCAGTGGTGCCACCAGCAGTCCTGGGATTCGAACCCATGATCACAGGGCCAACTCCCTAACCACTAGGCCACCAGCTGCCCCTGTCTTCAGGTTAGTTTAATTGGTTCTAAATGTTTTTGCTTGGTATTTTTGCTCTCTGGGTTTGGATCGATGTTTTTGCTCAGTTATTCTCACTCTTTTTATGTTTTCACTCAGTTTTTCTTGCTCGGTTTCTTTTCCTTAATAGTTTGTCCTGTGCTTCTCGCTTTGTGCTTTTGTCCCCTTGTGTTCATGTTGATGCATTTTTCATTCCAGTTTCTTTTTGCTTTAGTTTGTTTCCTTTTGTTAGTCCCTATTATAGTTCAGTGTTCTGTTTCTCGTTCTCGATGTCTCCTCATGACACTAAATATCTTGGCTTGTAAAAATATCTTAACTATAGTCAGTCTGTCAAAGAATTCTCAGGAGGTTGCTGTAATTATTTTAAGATTTCTACCTTATTTCTAGATGTTTTACTCATTAGGCACACACTCATATTTCAACAATGGAAAATTTCTGGCTGGCATTGATCAAATACATCCAAATGCAACAATCACCTTTCATTCAAAAGGGGGAATACCCAAGGATTTTTCTTTAACAGCTTTTACTTGAGAACACAACATTGCTTTCAATGAGAAGAGGCAGAAAGGTGAAGTCCCTGATTCTAATAGGGTGATGCCATCTATAGCCAAAGTTTTAGAAATTACTGAAAAATACCAGCATGCAAATTATTAAAACTTGGATGAGCAGAATTTCCCTGCTGTCATGATGTCGGAATTTGTGGTTCTCTACCTTCCACACTTATTGGTGTAACCAATTTAAACTATTTATGAAAGAGAAGTGAGTGTTCCTGTTAGGGCATTTATGTCTCACAGAGATCCCCTTTGCTGCATTTTGACTCTGTTGGCAGAACCGTTGGAACTCCTGCTCACTTTGTTCTTTCAAAATGCTCCTATGGCTTATTATTTTACTGAAGCCACAATACCTTTACCTGAGCATGAGTTTGGCTGCTCCACAGATAACACACAGCGGCTGTGAACACTAAAAGAGTCCTCATGGTGTGTACAGTGGCCAGCCATTCCTCTTACTGCCAGCATGCTTGATTTAATAATGCTGCTATAAAAGCAGAAGTGAAGAAGCTTTATAATCGTGAAGTAGTGGGGAGGGGGAAGAACGATAAAGGCTCCTGTCTGGAATAGATGGGATGGCTGATCGGACGATTCGGAGGTAAATCAATCCTCATCAGCAGGCAGCGCCAAGCTTCCTGCTAGCGCCAGCGCTAGCTCATTAGCACCTGACAAAAGTAAATGAATATGAATGCCGTTAGGCCAGCAGGGCTTCACCACGAGCGCTGACCTTCAACTGGTTGCACGACACAGGGAGAAGGAGAGCGAATGGAGCCAGGGTGGTTGATGATTGAGGTCTGATCTTGCACATCAGCACTTGTTATTTGATCTGAGGCTTGTGTTTATTCACTAGAGGTATTATACAGTTACTTGAGATGTCAAGCCAAGGTGATGGCTGTCTTTGTTGTCAGTTTGAAGGTTGCTTCAGTATCGAAAGCAGGGATGGTGTGGATGTATCTACCAAATCTCCAGGCCTTTCAAGCGATAATTCTGTGCTGCATTACATTAAGATGTGTGCATGCCTGATATACGGACAATGGACACATAGTTTCCTAACCATGTAAAAATACAGCTCTGGAAAAAATAAGAGACCGCTGCAAAAATGTTCAGTTTCTCAGGTTTTATCTTTTATAGGTTCAAGTATTGAACTGAACAGTTTTTAAGAACTACTGACAATATTTCTCCTGATTTCCAAACAAAAATATTGTTCTTTAAAGCATAACTTTAAAGGAAATGACAAAACATCAAAATAAGAGAAGTGATGCACTGTTTACAGAACTTTAATAATTCAAAGAAAACAAATCTTTTGTTCACAATAATTACCTTTGACGCACTTCTAGTAGTGTTTTGCCATCCAGCTGGTCACATTGCGAGAGGAGAGTGTTGATTACAGCAGTGTAATCAACACTTTTCCTCATTAAATAAGATTTGATTTAGGTGATCAGAAATTAATACCTCATAAAGCAGAATGAGGTGCTTGTGAAGGAATTTAACAGACAGTGGCATGGAATGGTTGTCATACTCATAGAGATGCTCATTTGAAAATTAATTGCAGTGGTCTCTTACTTTTTTCCAGAGCTGTATATAATAAACTGTGAAGACTCAGGAACGAGGCTTTAAAAATGCTTTCAATTTTAAGTGCATTTCTCAAACCACCCAAAGAGCTACACTTACTTATAATCACTTAAAAGGAATATATCCTGTGTTATCAACAATGCTGATCATGAAACGATAATATTTAATGAGGGAAAGGCATGAAGTAACTGCTGCTGGTAGATGAGTTAGACTAATCAATAGCAAGGAAACATCGTACAGGAGAACAAAGCCAAAAAATGGCGATCTGATATATTTCATCCAGCATTCAAGCTTCAAAATAAAGTGGCCCTTATTAAAAGAAAAATAATCTGTAAATCACAGTCATGATAAATATTTTCCCAAATTGTTCCGCCCTATCTACATCTATAAAAGGGAGTTGTTCATAGGTTCTTTAGTGATGAAGGCATAGGTTATATATTGAACTACGAGTATTCCCAAAACTATGTGAATGTTTAAGTGGTTCTTTGAACAATTAAATAGTTCTTCTCAATCATTGATAACTTGTTTCTTTAGAGATCTTTAAAAACAATGGTTCTATACAGAACCTGGCCTTGTTTGTGTGGAGTTTGCATATTCTCCTCGTGGTGCTGTGGGTTCCATCCGGGTTTCTCCCATCGTCCAAAGATATGAGCATTAGGTGAATTGGGGTTTCTAAAATGACCGTAGGGGTGTGTGTGTGTGTGTGAGAGCCCTGCGATGGGCTGGCGCCCCATCCAGGGTACGTCCCTGCCTCACGCTAATTGGCCCCGGGACAGGCCCGCGACTTTAGTGAGGATTAAGTGGTTACAGAAAGTGAGTGAGTGAGGGGTTCTTTTACAGTTAAAGAACCTTTGTGGTATTTTATATGACCCTTTTTTCAAATAATATTTAAGCAGAACCAAGTCCTCAGAGTTCCTGCCATCCTAGAGTCATTCAGCCTCTTACAATGCTATAATCATATGTTAAACTAATGGTTCGAAGTCTTTCATTTTAAATAACTACAATAGGCTCTTTAGGGATGGATTGAGAATTTCTTCTATTCCATTGTTCTAAAAGTCTTTGTGATTTCATTTAGCACCTTTATTTAAATATAAGTGTTGGTTTACTTCTGTTTGAATCATGAACCTACCGAAGCACAACTGGCCGGATCACCGCATAATTACAGCAAAGAGAGGATCCCTACTGGCCTATAGAAGTAGGACTCGGGCCTGCATCCAGGTGCAGTGAATAGCTCTGCAGTGCAGTGCTACGACTGGGCAGATCCTGAGGGGTCACATAAAACCATCACAGATATGAATATGCAACTATGCATGTGCTTGCAGATTACAGAGGATTGTGCTGATTTAGTCATTTGGTTTCTACACATTATGCGAAGATGTATTAATTATCGCCGTATGTCTATGTCTATATCTTTAGCGCCTATATTAGCAGGTGAGAGTAACAGTCATCCTTTTTTTGACCGAATAGTTGGAAACACCAGACAAAGAGGAAGAAAGAAAGAAAGAGAGAGAGAGAGAGAGAGAGAGAGAGAGAGAGAGAGAGACAGAGACCAAGACCAAGATCAAAAAAAGAATCCTGCAGTGAAACTTACCTGCCCTCATTTCTGCCTGAAAAGGAATTTGCACTCAAATCAATGTGCATTAAAAAAGAAGCCTGCTTTCATTTGAGAATGATGATGCCCTGATAAACCTTGGGCGAATGAGGAAGAAGCTGAAATGAATGGCCATGTTAAGAATAATTTAATTTTGATTAATGCTCCTCTAACCTAGCAAAGCACTCAATCAATCGGTGTGATTTAAACTTCACAAATAATCCTTCTTTCATGTAAGCAAAATGACGTGAGCGAGTGCCTTAGCACTTAAAGCATATTGCTGCGCTTCGCTTCACGCTGACGAAGGACCTTCTCTGCAAAAAAAGAAAAAAGAAAAAATCTCTCAGTGGTAAACACATTCATCATAAAATAAATGCATTCTGATTTCCCACTTGTCAAAGATGAAAATCTCCTTCTATCCTTTTCTCTTTGTCTCTCTCTCTTTTTTCTCTGTCTCTCTCTCTCTTTCTATCGAGGAACAGGGCCTGACCACAGAGCAAAACGTATGGCTGGGCTTTTGCAAAATAATGTAGCCATTTTTAGATTAAGGTCATGAGTCATAAAGCATTAATCACAGAGCTCCTGGCTGAAAGAGTCTAAACTCCTGAGTTAATTACCGCACTCTGGGCTTATGCGTGTGTGTGTGTGTGTGTGTGTGTGTGTGTGTGTGTGTGTGTGTGTGTGTGTGTGTGTGTGTGTGTGTGTGTGTATGTGCTTGTGTATGTGTGTGAGTGTGTGGCATGTCTAGTGTCTGGTGAGGTAATTATCCATGTACTTTTAATGAAGCCATGTGGGATTTGCCAAACATCACCTTTCTAAACTTGGGCTAATCAGCTCCCAGGGTTTACTGTGCAAAGCCAGCACTGCCTTCTTGCAGGAAAGACCAAGAAAACCGGCAAGCATATACTGAATGTATGCAAATGGCAGAGCACTTAGCGCAGGGACCACGCTCATTATGTTACAATTATCCAAGCTGACTCTCGAAGAAATCAGCTATTACCTTACCTCGCTTGATGTAACTCTCAGTATAAAGAAGTCTAAGACTTTTTTTTTCACTTTAAAGCAATGGGTTCTCACATTTTTCTGACTTCTCAAAATGCAGTCAGACAAGATGTGTTAGTCCCTGGCATTTGCTTTTTTATTTTGGACAAAAGTAGGCTGCATAGTCACACACACAAAACACTCAAAACCAAGGACTTCGGTCCCATTTTAACTGTTTTATAGTTAACAGTAATGACAGACATTTTCGGGTTCAGTAAAGTTTTTTGTAATGGAATTCGTGGGTCAAGATTAAATTCTTAATATTTTCTGAATTTAAAACCTCTTTATAAAGCACACAAAACAGTTTAGCTCAGAAAAATAATTCTGAAATATAACTAAAGGGGCCACTTATGTGAACACACCACACCACAGCACATTACGCAGTGTGAACAATGGGAAATTCTTTCTCTGCATTTAACCCATTCACCAAGGGACGTGTGGTTGTGTGTGGGGAAGGTACCTTGCTCAAAGGTACCTCAGTGGTGTCACTAGCAGACCTGGTATTCAAACTCGCGTCCTTCTGATCACAGGGGCAACTCCCTAACCACCAGACCACCAGCTGCCCAACAAAATTTCATCACTACACGCAGTCTGGTTAGACATCATCAGGACTGGTTTTGCAAAACCATCAGAAATTAGGAGAGTTTTAAAGAACACAGACAAGTCTGCTCTTCCTTAATGAAGATCTGAACACGGTTTGAGCAGGCTGAGAGATGTTCTGGTGATGTATTTTCAGAAATTATTTGGGCCACTTGAGTGAAGTTATATCAATGTGAGGATTGCAGCTCTAAACTGAAGAAGCAGCATTTGGGCACTTAACATGTATTGGCTGACTGTGTGAGTGGAACATTGTATCATTTTTTCTTCCAATATCCTTTGCATTACGTGGCCTTCACATCAAAAAAGCTCTTCACACTCACACATCTCATTTGCTAAAATGGTTCTTTACAGAACCATCCACTGAAAGGGAATCAAATTGGTACTTTCGTGGCAAATTGGTACTTTTGTGACCCCTTTCTTGTACCTTTTATATTCAAGAGTGTAAATGAGTAAAAACAAACACAAAATGAATGCAATTTCATATTAGCATTGATTCTTCTTCTATTTATTCAAGCAATGAGGTGCAGTTTAGCTTCATGACCCAGCTTCAGGACCAAAGTGCAGTCTGGGTGAGCCTGCCAGAGCTTCCAGTCCCCCCAGCAATGACACAGCACATTCTACCTTGAGAGGGAACAGGGAATGTGAGTAAACTAGCTTGGCATGTCGGGTCAGACCATGCGAGTCACGTTTGTGTATGAATGAGAAAGGCACGTCATTGCCCTCGGCTCTAAATGCAGCAAGAGCCTGGACTTTTACTGCAAAAATCAAATGAGAGAATTTTCTGAAAGAGCAGGGTAAGAGCTGCTTTAATTCCAGCGGTGTCACCTTGGTGTGGGGTGTACTGACAGGTGACGAGCGTGAGAAGCTGTTTCGGCGGCACACTTCAAACACTCTTTAATGTCAGATCGTCCCAAACAAATTAGAGCCTTGTATCAGCACAAAGCAGTGTCATTTCTGAGGAACACACAAAGTGCTCCAGATAGTGACAGAATGGGAAGACGAAGAGGAACAACAACGAGACATAGAGACATTTCATTCTTATGTTACTGCATTTGCACTATTTTTGTTGTTGTTACTATTAATAATAATAATAATAATAATAATACTTTCTCTATTATCAGTAAAATTACTACTGACATCATGATTACTTTAGCAGAATAATTATCGACACCACTGACACTTCACTACCTAATTCTAGTTCCTACCTGTCTTTAAATCTGCTGCTATGTTTGATGTCAATATTAGTAGTAGT
This sequence comes from Bryconaethiops microstoma, assembly GCA_037577275.1. NCBI lineage: Eukaryota > Metazoa > Chordata > Actinopteri > Characiformes > Alestidae > Bryconaethiops > Bryconaethiops microstoma. The sequence continues at coordinate 40,991,243 of JBBJLS010000001.1, read as the reverse complement.
AGTAAGAGTATTAATATTATTATTGCTTGTTTCTGTATTTGTATTCACCCTGTTTTACCTTATTTTGTTGTTAAATCATTTATTAGTGCACTGGCAATACTGTAATGAAATAAGAGATGCAGTGGGACAAGAAAAAATTACAGTTGGACACTAGATACATGATCACCGGTAATTTATAAAAGTAGTCAGGCCTGAATGAGCCTAGCTTGTTTAGAGTGTAGAGCTGTAACATGTTGAAGTTGCCATTAAAAGTGACTGAGTATTATAAAGGTCTGTAGATGTGTTTTAAGGTAATACATTTTAATACATTTTATGGTTAATAGGTTATACAATACGTAATAGTGAACTTATCATTCGGTTAGTTAAAGCTTAATTAATCAGAAAATTACAGATCTCCTAAAGAACCACTAACAACTACTAGTGTCCAAAATCATGTTCTTATGCTTACTAATGTTAACATAAAAAGTCTTTGTTACAGTGTTACAGTGGATTGAAGATGTCATTGCTAGCCATGCAGTCAGTAGTATGGTAGCATGAACACTAGACACTAAGTCTGCAACTAATGATTTTCTATCCGATTATTGACTGTTATTTAATAGGAAATGTGTAATTTCCAAATGGTGAACACTGGGAGGCAACTCAAATCATTTTTTTCTTTTGTAAATTCAAACAAAACTAGCAGTTAGATCTCCTGAAGCTGTTCTTGAATCCTCATCATTATTCCATGGGTTTGTCACAGGACCCCCGAATACATCTCACTGGAACATTCCAGCTCTGCATTAACTTTTGCTTTTATGTTACTTAGATTTTTCTGTAATTTTTAGTTTGCGAGTTTGTCTTGTTAGTCCCTCAGATTTAGTACTTTAGTCTTTGTTTGTTGATAACTGGTTGATGGATGTTCCTGCAGTTTGCCCTCTTCTCATCCTTAAATGTCTCCCATGGACTTCACTTATAATCTTGTGCTTAGTTCTTGGATCTCCCCTAAAACACTTTGCCCAGTGCATTATCATGCAAACCCACCACCACTTTAATCAGCATTCAGCAAAACTACTTATTCACATTTAGAATATGAATTAGATACAAATCTAGCCAGAAAGGTGAGATGTCTTTGGTTTTACTCTCACTACATGTGTCCTCTGTCTAACTGAAGTCACACGAGACAAATTTGACTGTCCTGGGATTGTTGTTGAAAAAGTAAATAGTCTATATTATCGATAACATATTTGAGAGAGACTTTTCCATTAACTCTCCCACACACCAACAAAGAGTGAAAGCATTAGTGGAGACATGTAGCGTACGCACTGAGGATTGACTTAAAAGAGGTTTCTCTGCATGTTTCTGTGTTGCTTGCAGTGTGACTGCTTCAGCTTGCGTGGGGTGGTCTTTTCATGCAGGAGCAGTGCTGGGAGCAATGAAGAAATGTATCACTGATTGTAAGCTGTTTTGTCACTGTAAGACATGCCGTTCCCAATCAATTACTTCAGTATGTTCGATAAACACACACTTACAAGGTACTACCATGTCACTGTAAGCCTGAGAGTAATCCACTGTGGGGATCCTGACCATTAATGAACATGGTAAAGGGAGCTATCAAATGATGCAGAGAAAAACAGATGGACTGCAGTCTGTAAACTGCAGAGAGAACTTAAATAGTCAATGGAGCTCCTAAAATAGGCAATGAATAGTACAAGGTACCGAATATTGATAAATGTATTTGGTGGACAAAATATATTGACAAATACATAATCGGTTGAATTGTGACAGGTCTGACTATCTTACACAGATGGTTCCATCACTTTTGCTCTTTAATTATAACTGATGATGGCACAATCATCACAGTATGACCTGTCAGATTCCTACATACGCTTATCTTGTTGTTCTGTCTGTGCTGCACAGCCTAATCAAATAACAAATGTTTGGAATTTTGGCTTGGATTCCAAGACTGGAGTCAACAGGCTGGGCCATTGGCAACATTTCTCCATGTTGATAAACCTACGGCAAGAAGCCAATCTAATTAGTTTTGCGCAGACCAGGCATGCAGCCAGCAGGAAATACTGGGGCAACCAATCTTCAAGCAACCCCATGATAAATGTGCCCTTTTCCTTTCCAGTAGTATTAAATGAAGGCAAGCAAATGCATTTAAACATTTCATTTGCAGTCTGCACCACAGAGATGGGGCACAACGTCACTAAGCAGGCTAATGCTTTTTAAAATAAACCCGAGCATGTGGCTATTCGATTTTAGCCGTTGTTTAAAGACAAATGTGTGATAATCCACAATTCACAATTGTGGAAAATAAACAACTAACAGAAGCTACAGAAAGCTCTGCTAGTTCCAGTACTATCTATATCTGATTGATGACATACAAATCCACTTACCCACAAAAACACATGAACACATCTATACACACACACACACACACACACACACACACACACACACACACACACATACACACACATAGAGTTCCATAATTGGTTTGGTACCACTTACTTTTCCTTGCTACATAACTCTGACATACACATGTCATAGATAATGTTAAATGCTGTCATGAGTTGACACAACAAATGATGTTCATTAAAAACCGTTCATTAATAAAAATTAGCATGTGACATGAACTATCATGTAGGGCGGCATGGTGGTGTAGGGTTAGCGCTGTTGCTGCACAGCAAGGTCCTGGGTTCGACTCCAGGGTTGGACTCAGGGTCTTTCTGTGTGGAGTTTGCATGTTCTCCCCGTGACTGCGTGGGTTTCCTCTGGGAGCTCCGGTTTCCTCCCACCAAAAACGTGTGCATTGGGGATAGGTCAGTTGAGCACACTAAATTGCCTGTGAGCTAAAGTGACTGTGAGCGTGAATGGTTGTCCGTCTCTGTATGTGGCCCTGCGATGTGCTGGCGACTGTCCAAGGTGTACCCCACCTTCGCCCATTGTAACTGGGATAAGCTCCAACCCCCGCCCCCACCCCACCCCGACCCCGCGTGCGGGAGAAAGAGGTAGATGATGGATGGATGGGTGGATGAACTACCATGACATCAGACATTCTATAATGTGTCATGATTATGTTCACAACATGGTTAGGTCAATGTTACGTGGCAGGGTGCAAGTACAGTAAAGTTTCATCACTTCTAAACTGATCCAATGCCGGTTCCCAAGTTCTCTGAATCTGTGGCAGTCCCTAAGCCCCTTAGCAAACCTCCCCTGCTGACCCAGTGTCTATGGCATTGATCCCAATCCCCCATCGGCCACCCAGTCCCCTGGTCTATCACCAGCTGCCCAGGTCCCCAACCGTCTGCCGGCCATCCTGTCTCCTTGCCCTCCACCAGCAACACGGTCCCATGATCTGTCCTATGGTCATTCATTCCCTGGATTCTCTAATGGCGTCCAAATCACCTTACCTGAAATCCTCTGGCCGACATGGATAATCTGGGTGTCCTGCCCAGGGCATGCAGCTGGACAAGTGTTTGGCCCTGCACTGTTGCTCCCTATTCCTAGTTTTATTCCCCCAGATGCAGCAGTTTTTGCCCTTGCTGCTGCTCAGCTGGCCTTCCAGTTTCCTGACAGGCTGCCCCCAGGTCCCTGTCAAGTCCATGCACAACCCTTCTGTTTGTTTGCCTGCTGTGTCACCAGTCTCCTGTCCCTATCTCAGTTCCTGTCACTTTGATTGTCTTAGGCACCTCAAGCTCCTTGTCAGTCCCTTTTCCTATCACTGTCCCTGTCCCTATGCCCCATGTTGTCTTTATTCCAGTCATTTTATCCATACCTGTTCGACTGTTTGTCCATGAGTCTTCAGTTCAGTCATCTCTCCTATCTCCCATTCAACCATCTGTCCTGTCAGTCTCCTTTTTCTGTTCCAGGCCTGTCACTGGGAGCTGCACTTTAGAAGAGGGGCTTTTGTAATGTTTGCCCTGTGTTTTCTGATGCTGTTTGTGTCTAGCTTCAGTTCTTTTCAACGTCATATGTCTAAGTGCTTTTGTTGTCATTATACCTTGTCTTTGTCCTCACCCTACCTCCATATCAGTGGTTATGTAGAATTAGTTGTTATGTAGCTATGTAGAGTTAATTGTCCCTCTGCCCCAGGTGTGTTCACCTGAAAATCTTTTTTTCTGTGTTTCTTTTCGCCCTCTTTCTGTCAAGCTCTCCACTGGCACTTACATTCTGCCCCGGTATCATATACACATTTGGAATGAAAATAGATTGATCACAGGTATCATGTCCCTTGTTTTTTTCTGTTAGAGGAGAAAACTGTTCAATAAAATAAAGTGCAGCATCTTCTACATAGGAAGAGTTCAAATTTAGTGAGTTAAAATAACAAAGTATCCCATCAAGGCATAACATGGTGCCCTGCTATGAATTAGGCAAGTTGACTACTTCTTCAAAGAAAATACACTTTTAAAAATTGCCACAGTGGCATCAGAAAGCAGTGAAATTCATCTAGAAAAAAATGCCTTTATACAATAGAGATTAATGGCCTCATCCAATACTCTTCCCAGAGGAGGGAGTTGTAGTGACGGGTCATATCCTAACATGTGCTCAATATACAGTAGACTGAAAACACACAGTCTCCATCCTCCAAAAACACAAATCTCCATACTAAAAGCTGTCCACTCAGCTCACCAAAATGTTGCTATGCTAAATTCAAACATTTTTATGCCGGCCTCATAAAGCACCGATAGCACGATTTGTGCAATTGATAATAATTTATGCATAAGCAAAAAGTTGTTTATTTTTTGAATATTCAGATGTTTCTGAAGGCCTTCATTAACTAGATTGAGTGTGATATATAAAGTATATATTTGACTATTCACCACCATTAAATTAAGTATCCAATGGCTCTTTTTGTCATGTGGCAGTATCGATAGCAGGGAGACCCCAAAGCTGCTTTTGCCTCATCCGTAACATCTTGTGTTCTGTTGCTCTCCTTGACTTCTGCTCTGGCACCATACTGTCAGCTTTGAACATATTTCTTATACTCAAGAGAGCTGATCCAAGCAATAGCCATGCTGGCGGTTCAAATGGTAAAGCGTTTTATTGCGAGTACTGAAACTACATGCTAGGCCAGCACTGAGTCAAAGTGCATTACTATCAAGCCAATTGATCCATGCTGTCAGAGACATACACTTTTGCCCTTAATCTTCACTAAACCTAATACTGAACTTCAGTTTCCATCATGAGGTCCTTATGGATTTGCCTTTCGCTTGGGTTGATAATAGAATACATTGAATGTATAACGAAATGGCTAATCTCTCTATCAATCAGCCTGTCATTGTTTAGTACATTCAAGCACAGAAGAATCCACTCATATCTAGGGAGTCCACGTGTCAGATCCAAATGTAGTCTTACTTTCTGCCTATAAGGGCAAGAAAGGAGAAGAAAGGGGACATAGGGGAATGTATTTCTGTGGGGCAACAATCCTGCGTTATCTCTGATGATAAATGGCCCACCTGAAGCACGCCCCCCTCCATATACCAGAGGAGGAAAAACAAACAGAAACTTCAAATTCAATTCACCACAAAGTTAAACAGAACAGAGAAGCTCCTTAGAAGTTTTCAGATAAACTTTGGGCTAATAAAGCATCAGAAAATGGGAACACTGATGTATTGTTAGGATTACAATCACTATAGGCAAGGGAGGAATGTGCTTGTAGATACTTTATGAGTACAGTTCAGTCACCAAGAGTGAAAAAGAGAACAGAAGAGGAACTTGAGATTAATGGCTTTTTTTTTTAACTGGAGGTGTCATGAACCATTTGTAGCATGTGTAGTGTAGTACATTAGAGATGTCATGAGGAATTAAACTAATTTAACTGATTGCAAAAATTATTGACTAACCTTTATCTGCTCAATGCATTGACAGTGACTGGGTGGCAATAAGAAAGGCAGCCTTATAGACACGGTCATAGTTTGGCATCTGTTTATTATATTTTTAATATTTCAAATGTTACCTTGGTTTTTGCCTTGCCTTTTTAAGCAGTCTGATTACTTAACTGTATTTTGTCTGCCATAACATTTAGGTAGGTGGTAAACGCCAAAGCTACATTCACATAAATCCCAGGACTAAAGGTTTCCTAGCAGAACATTGCCCAGGGCAACACACTACCTCCTGCCTCGCCTTCTTCTTTACCATCTGGTCCAATCCCACAGAAGAGCTACTATAGCACAAACTGCTGAAAATGTTAATGATGGCTATGACAGAAAGCTGTCAGAACACAGAGTGCATTGCAGTTTGCTGTGTATGGGGCTCTGTAGCCACAGACCGTTCAGAGTGCCCATGCTGACTCTTGCCCACCACCAAAAGCACCTATAATAGGCATACGAGCAATAGATGGAAGTGGCCTTGTTCTGGAAAGTCACATTTTCTTATATCTCATTTGGATGGCCAGGTGTTTGCGCATCACTTACCTGGAGAAGAGATGGCCCCTAGCGACTTTGGCCTCTTTCAGTAAGATAATGTGCCCTGCCACACTGTTCAGGAATTGTTTGAGGAATATGACAGTTTTCAATGTGTCAAGATGGCCTTTAGAATGAGCTGGACAAACTAGTCTGATCCATGGAGGCACCACATCACAACTCACAGGACTAAAAAGATCTGCTGCAAATGTATGGTGCCAGATAACACAGCACACCCTCAGAGGTTTTGTGGAGTCTATGCCTCAATGGGTCAGAGCTGTTTTGTCGACACAAGGGCCACATACATACAATGAGGCAGGTGGTTTAAATGTAATAACAGATTGTTCTATATATGTATTTCACCATTCCCAGAGATGCAAAAATAATACTCCACCCCCTCTATATAATTGACGGGCATTTGTTTGGACAAGGCTTGTTCATAATGTGTTGCCATAGCTCCATATATCCTGGCTTGACTGCATCTCAATAGCCCCAATCCAAGAAACATTTTAATGAACACAATCTAAAACCTCCTTCCATTAGGATCAGTGTGCCTGGGCTGCATCTGAATGGGTTACTGATGAGTCTGAATGTTATCAGTCACGAACGGAGCCAATTGGAACAGTCGCACGAAAACCATCGTCTCCATTCATCCATGCAGGGACTGTTGTGCTCTTATTTTAAACAGCCGGCTATCCTTTATCGTTAGCGGGCATTAGCCACAGTTAGTGGTGATTTGTTGAGCGGATGAATGAGTCAAGAATTCTCACAGTCCAGATGTGAAGTTGAGCTAAAGGGGTTTTGTGCATTTGATGGCTTACTTCCTGTTAGACTGAATAAGCAATGCATTACTCAAGAGCACCAAAGAGAGAGGTCATGCACTGCATGGTGAGCAATGCATTTTATATAGAATTCTTTCATCTCACGTGTCTCCAGCATGACATGGCTATAGTTGCTTTTAATATAAGCAGGCTCACGACACTGAAGTAAAATGGATATGCAAAAGAATACATGTTCTATTTATGGATTACTCGCACCTAGCACAATCAAGGTGTTTTTCCAAAGATCGAAAACTGTCTCGAGAGACCAGTGGCCCAAATAGCTCAAAATCCATTGGATTATTTTCAAAAGGAAGGAAAATTATGAGGTTTGACTTGTTCTCTTCCCTGCTTCCCTTCAGACAAGTCACATCTCACTCTAGTTAGCACGTTTGCAAATCATATCCATATCATGTTACAACCTCTATAAAGATATGGTGTCCGCGACGCCCCATGACGGAGCGATTACTAAAGCTCCTATCTTACTTATTAACGTTTGCTTTAATGAAGACACCGCCCACACAGCTGGAGAGGATGGAGGCAGGGTTAGCCACTAGTCCCCTAGTGAGCTGTGAAGCCAGCCACTGAGTCTCAAAGCGGCAGCCTGTCGTTTAGCATTCAGGTAACGCATGACAGGGCGGAGGGTGAGGGGGGTGCTAAATTACATCAAACTGGCATGGCTGCGGCACGGGTGTCTTTTCACTGCAATTTGCTGTTGATCCGCATTCATTATCTTTCGAGTCACAAAACTAAATTAATTAAAAAGCAATTTGCCTACAAGGTGAGTCAGTTGAGCAACAGGATTGTATTTAAATGTAATACAAGAAGCAAAAAAGTGAGGACAAATTAATGGGGAATTGTTCAAGTCAAACACGCACGGCTTATAAGCTGCTTTATCAAACTGGAATGAGACTATTAGAAAAGTTTACCTACATAATTCGTCTAATGACCAGATGGAGGGTCCGGATGTGTGGGGGCGGCGCTCGATCATAAATTGGGCGAACAGCTGTCACAACCTCTGAGGAGGGGAAACAGAAAGAGAGGCAGGTGGAAAGAGATTCTCCATTACCAGTTGCTGCCATGCAGCTGCCAGTAATTACAGGCAAAGGAATAGTTAGCGTTTGTCAGAGGAAGTGATGGACATGGCAGGAAGACAGATAGAAAGGCGGGGGGGGGGGGGGGGGTGCCAAGTATTGACAAAAAACAAAAAATGGGTCGC
>JBBJLS010000001.1:40954006-40982720 GCA_037577275.1 Bryconaethiops microstoma | reverse complement strand
TTGCTCCAGGGAGACTGCCCCCTGTAGTTAGGGAATGGAATGGAAGTCGCTTTGGATAAAAGCGTCTGATAAATGCAATATATGTATTCATGATGACAAGGTCATGGGAAAATAAGCTTTGTGTTATCACTTTGCAAAGGGGGTGGTGAGTGATACTGATTTCTCAAAAGCATGTGTTTGCTTGCTCCAGCCTGTACATTACCCGTGAGCTTTTTTCTATAGCTCCACAGCTTCTGGCTGAGTTAAAAACAAATACCTTGCCCTTGGATCTTGAAATAAGGCATTACTGCTGCTGTTGTTGTTTATTTATCGACAGACGGAAAGGTGATAGAGAATTATTCAAAACTAATGGGACTCAGAAGGTGGAGATTCCCCAGCCAGTCCTCACCAAACATCAGTGAGGTAAGGCAGAAGAAGCCAAGTTTTCAGACAGGCTGTCATGTACAGTAGTTTCAGGAGTTGTTTTTCCCCCTCTCTGTCTCTCTCTTTTTTGTAGGCTTAAAGTGTCAACACCATATGGTCTGGAAGAAATAAGAGGAATAGCAGCAGAGTGCATTTTGTGGGATATTTGTAAAAGCTCAATCTTGGTGTCATTTGCCAGAAAAAAACAGCTGTCCTTACAAACATGCTAAATGATGAGTGATTTCCTCAAACTGGAGGACTGAGTCTGTTCTTGGTCTTATCCGCCATCTCAATTTCAACATAAAGAGCTAAAATGCTGTCACATTTTCAGAAAATTTGTGTCATTGTTAAAGGCTTTGAGAAAGTGAGCTTGCCTCTGAAAATGCTTCAGCAAACTAAGAATGGCACAAAACAGTTTGATTTTCTTGGGAACTAGTAGTGTTGAACGCAGGACCTTTTGAATTTTTTGCTTGAATTCGGTTCATATTAATTAATGTTTCTCTTGGCACGCATGCAAAAATTGGGACGAGACAGAGAAGATCAGCATGGCCACTCCAGCTGGTGGCCTAATTGTTATGGAGTTGCACTGACAAACAGAAGGCTGTGGGTTTGAATGCTAGGACTGCTAGTCGCACCACTGAGGTACACTTGAGCAGGGTACCGTCCCCACACACTGCTCCCCAGGCGCTGTGATCCTGGCTGCCCGCTACTTCACTTGGTGAAAGGGTTAAATACACAGAAGAATTTCATATTGCTGACACTGTGTGCTGTGGTGTGTTCACATATGACAAAAATGGACTCTTTACACAAAGCTTCAGATGTTCGAGAGTTGAGCTATGGTCTAGGAATATTGCAGTGAGTTACAAGCAACCAAACACCCTACTGTCACACGTCACTCCCTTCTCCTCGCACGCTGGGCAAGCACATATGCACCACGGGTAATCGAAGTGCATCATGTTTTTATTTAAAGCCAAATCAGAACAAAACAAAACAGGCAAGTGAGCCAAACCTGGAACTAGTGATCTTAAAACTGTGGGAGACAGGAGCAAAACAAAGCAACGATCAGGGGAGCAAAACAAACAAAGACCGGGTTGACCAACGAAGGAAACCCAAACTCAAAGCCCTTATAAACTCAAACACAAAACCTAACCAACAATGACAAAACAGAAACACTAATAAACACCAGCTGTGACTAATAACGAAAACAAGACCTTAACTTCAATAAGGGCACCGTCATTGCCTCCAGGCCTGACACCTACAGGCCTCAGAAGACCTTTAAGTATCAGAATCATCAGAATCAGAATCAGATAACTTTATTTATCCCGGAGGAAATTGTTTATGTGGTGACTGCCACATCACACAGACACAGAGAGACACAAGACACCAGAGTAATGTAAAATAAAAAGGAAGATAGAATACAATAATAAAATAAATAAAATAAGTCTAATATAGAATTTGAAAAAAATCCAAATAAAATAAAGTTAAGTCTGAATAAAAATGAAAATCAGTGGAAACAAAGCAACCATAATATGAATAGAAGTAATAATATTGCACAATATTGTAGTCATAGTTATAATTAGGATACTGAAAACAATCTGGATACTGATACTACTCATCGGTACCAATACTTAATGATATTCTTATTGATGCTACTCTCTATAATTTGGGGCAAAAATAAAGATGTCACATGAAAAGATGTCAAAGGAGTCAACAATAGTTTTATTAATTTTTTTTTTTTAAATGTGAGAAGAAAGGTTAATTGTTTCCAGATATTCCTACGTCTGCGGTTGGCTGGCGTCCCACCCAGGGTGAGTCCCTGCCTTACACCCATTTGCACAGGGATAGGCTCTGGGTACCTGCAACCCTACGGATCGAGCAGTTACAGAGACTGAGTGAGTGAGTGAATGAATGAGTGAGTTTCCTGTGTATATATTGTGCGGGAGGAGCAATCGCTACAAGTGTCTGGTCAATAAATGGATGGTGGTGATGTGCAGAGCACTGTCCCTCCCACTGATCCAATCTGGCATCAACCATTTAAAATTTGTCAGCTATGTTTGAATGCATAAATACAGAAAGCAGCACTGTTTGTCCAAAAGCTTTTTAATATTTTGACATTTACCAGTCACAACCTGGTACCAATTTATTACTAGTTCTCAATGCACATCCCCACCTTTTCATGCTCTTATCCTTTTTCATGTCAGCCCAGAGGTTTGACAATAAACCCTTGGGTGTTTGAAAGTGAATAAGTGAAATACAAATGGTTGATGTTTAGACAGTATGTGGCTTTTCTAAGCCTTGGAAAAGTTCTCTTAAAACAGTAAAAAGTCATAAATGCCACTAAGGCATCTAGAGCACCTTCAGAGATGGCCAGTAGCCTCTGGGGGGGAGTTTGTTGCCTGTTTCTTTATGTTTGTACTGAATGCATATGAGTTATGCATTCCAGTGAATGCATATGGATTATGTTCACAGTATGAAAATGACATGTAAAATAATGTGCTTTGTTGATTTTCTAAATGAAACTAAGTGCATATCCCTCACCGGAGACACTTTTGTGCGTTTTAATACACAAGTATTGTTCATTTTCTGAATTTATTGGAAAAAATAAAACATTTTCAAAAATGGAAAATCAACAAATCATTTTTGGATTTGACCGGGGCTGATTTTTCCTCAAAAAGTAGTGCAGAGGGCTCTAAATAACCACCGAAAGCTTTATTTTAGGCATCCTGTCCAATAAAAAAAAAATATGCAGCCTGACCATATTACATCAAGAGCTCACCAGATTGTTTTTAATATATATAGCAATCACAATATGTAGCAGTAAAGTCATTATTTGGTATTTTATCAATTGAGTACAGTCTTATTTATCATTGTTAAACTCTCTCTTGATAGGCAGTGAGTAAGGAGTCTTACCCTCTCCTTCTGAAAAATGCTCTCACACAATGGATGGATCCAAGGATCAGAAGGGAAGAGAGAAAACAAGATGCCAGAAGATGGATGAAGACATCGTCCTCTCTCTCTAGCTTGGCCTGCGTGGATGAATCTCAGAAAACCAAGGTCGCCTTGTCTAGTGCTAGTTCATGCCTGAGCCAAGCTCTCAGTGTCCCTGAATCTTGCTCCACCAGCCCCTCGTCTGGTTTCTCTTCTATTACCATCACTGCTCGGAGGGTTTCAATCAGTGACCTTTCTAGCCAAGAAATGAAGCCTATCAACCAAACAGAGCAGCTCCCATCAGCCTCTACCTCAATAGAGAGCTTGAGGGATGATATAGCAATAAGTGCGAGCTCACTGTCTAGTAAAACTGTAGTGCTTCTCAGGTGCAAAGCAGCTGAGGTGAAAGTGAATGAAGACAGCGACAGATACCTCAGAAAAGAGAGGATTGTTGCTAACTTACCACATCCAGAGCGTAAAAACAGCTGCACAGACAGTGGAGCAACCAGCCAGGCACTGGCGACTACACCACAGAGAGAAGCAATTGAAGTTAGTTCTTTAGATTCAAAGCGCCTCATCTTCCGCTCCTGTGCCCATCTGGAGCTTCTTCCAGTGCAGTCTACAAACTCCACTTTTTACCTGGACAAATCACTCTCCATCCCACTTGGGTGTACTCAAGAGGACGAACCGGGCCTGCATAGATCCACACTGTCACTTTACCTTGGAGGAGCATCTGTGTCGTCCCACACAGAGAAATTGCAAAAAACGAGAGTTCCCCTCAGGTCCTCCAGTGAATGGAACTTAGTAGACTTTCCTTGTAATGGAAGGGGAGAACAATCCCGTCGGCTTGGGTACATGGCCACTGTCAGCTCCAGAACCACCAGCTCTGACTCGGCCATAGCGAGGGGCACTTTAGCGCCATTACCATTCAGAGCGCGGTGCCACTCATCCTCAGCCGTGGTCAGACTGAATGGAAAGGCTAATGATGTCTCAGGGCCTCTGCAGAGAAATCGAAAGGGGGGCACTGAAGGCCCAGGTAGGAATTTCTCCTAACCTTCACTGCGGCTGCTGTGTTACTGAGTCTGCCAGTCTCTCTCTCTCTCTCTCTCTCTCTCTCTCTCTCTCTGACTCTTCTTACTTTCTCTCCCACTTCCATTTCCATACCATTTCTGATGATAATGAGGCATTGTCCAGTCTGAACAGACCACGCCATATCTTAGCGAGTGTAGTTCCGCTTTAATTTGGTCACCTTGCAATTTGCTCCTCATGCATTTTTAGTGGAACAGCCTCCCTGCCTAAGCACCCTTTCCTAAGTTAGCAGCTGGTATGATTGGTTACATGTTGAAATGTCTACTCAATAGTTTCTTCTTTTCTGATCATTCACTGCTTGAGTATTTACAAAAGTGGTGTTCTAGTGATATCAGTGGAGCAGTCATTACTGCAATGCAGGTTCCTTGGAGCATGAATCAATCCAAACTGCATTTCTGAACAACAGATAACTTATTTAGTATAAAGAGAAGGCTGGAGGGGCAGGAACAGGGTAGCAACTGTGAGAGCTTTAGCCAGACACTAATGCTTAAAAATAGTGGTTGTAGTGAGGCTATACATGAGGAACCTTGAGGTGACATTAATTTTTGTGACATTAATGATTGATGGATTAGAAATTCTCAAGAACTGTGGAGTTCTGTTTTATAGTACAGTACCAGGTTTCTATTGCATCATGCTTTAACTTGGAAACTTGCTCTAAATGGAGTATTTCAGTCAAAGCCTTTTTACAAAACAATATCCAAAATTGCAGCCAGGGCTGTCACAATTACTCCATTAAAAATAATTGATTTACATGTTCTCAGTGATTTGACTTATTGATTTGTTTGCAATAAGAATATGAGTGGTGAATTTATTCATTCTTTCATTCATTCATTTTTTTGTGACCCCTTACTAGGGTTGCGGGTTGGTGAATTCATAGGTGAACTATAAAGCTGTGTTCAGTCTGAAGGTCCTCCACAAGGAGCAGCTATTAATTCTCAAATTTCTTTTGTTTGTATTACAGAAAGAGGAAACTCACAAGCAGGATCTTAATAATGTGTATATTTTATGCATATAAAGGAAAATGTACTGCTATAAATTGAGTGAATATAACTGCTCGATTAATCAAAATAATCGCTCTATTACTCAATTAGAAATATAATCTATAGAAGCTCATTTGGGCTTTTTGAAGCCCCTCCTCATTCCCTCCCACATTATTGTGACAGGATGCATCAAGTTTTGGTCACTAATATTAGTTTTCATGGAAGACGGCAAATAAGAGACAGAGGAGTGTATCAGCCACACAATTTCAATTTTTTTCTGTACTGTACTGAAATCATTACACCCCCATTTGGTGAATGTTGATTTTAGACTGGAGCTACGAAACTAATGTAACATGTTTATACCTCACAATTACTGCAAACTTCATCACACACCTACTTTAAACCATGTGAAGTGATAGTGAGGTGAAGTTGCTTGGGTTTGACACATTGTTGTCTATAAAAATGAATGAACTGACACAATCAAGATTTTTATTAACTGTACTTTTTCTTCAAAGATCTGCAGATGGCACAGGTTGATGTAGTGGAAGACCAAGAATGAAAACTACAGGTAGAGAAGCAGAGAAAAAGAGAAGGAGAGAGAAAGAGATGAGGGAAGGGAAACAATAAAAAATATGAGGTTTACTGGTCTAATGATCTGCCTATATCTGACATAATATATGATTAGTTCATTCTAATCCTCCATCTTCCAGCAGGAGCGGGTTTTGGTCCCTTATCCTGGCTCGCAGCCACATTCTCCAGCTAAACAAATTTCCCCATGACGAGTCAGGAATAATCAGCCCCTCAGCAGCACATTGATCTTTCACATGCGGTCTGCAGGGCCTGTGATAGTGTGAGTGCGTGACTGCGCTCTGGAGGGCTAACATCAGCTGTCACTGCAGGGAGAGCACAGAGAAGGACACTTATCCTACTTATCCGCAACTTCTATTTTATTTATGTACTTTCTGTCTCGCTCTCTTTCTGTCCCCATCTTTCTCAACCACTTCCTCTGTGTCCCTGACTTCTTTTGCTTGGTTTGGTGACTCATTCAGCAAAGTATCTTAACCCTAGCCATTTTCTCCTTACTTTTAGAACTGGCTGTTATAAATAAAAGGTGGGACTCCCCTGTGATTATCAGAAATAAATCTGCTGCAGTCAGTGTGAAATGTCAAGGCCTGGAGAAAATGCAAAGCAGCTCAGACTCTCAAGATGCAGAAGATTTGTCTGCTTCTGACCATCTTTTAGGTAAGATTACAGCATATATCTCCGTAGTAAGAGGTACAGTAGCTCCAGGGTGTTCATGGATGTAAGGGTAGTATTATAAGTTATACAGCTGTGATATCAATGTGGTGGGTGTGTTTGCATTAACCTGATTTGCTTCTTATTAGTGAACTCTGGAGAGAGTGTGAGAGACTCTCACGATGGCAGAATGCCATATACCCATGCTGGAACGGTTATGAAAGTGCAGGAGTGTCTTGTTTCTCTCCATGTCCTGAACTGTACCTTTGGATCCAACAGCAGCAACCAAGATCACTTACTGAGCCTTAAGGTATAGCTTCGGTTCATTTCAGTTTAATTCAAAAAGTTTGATGTCATCTTAATTCAGTCCAGTTTAATTCAGTTCATTTCAGTCCAATACAGTACAATTCAGGTCAGTTCCGTTCAGTTAATTTAAGTAAATCCTAGTTCACTTTGGTTCATTTAATTAAATTCAGTTCAATTCAGTTCAGTTCAATTCAGTTAAATATTTCATGACCATGCTCAGTTCAGTATTGCCCAAACATTATTTAAATAATATGTAACATTTAGACAACTATTTGAAGTAAAAAGTTATTACTTCCATTTTGTACTTCCACATTCACTTGTAATGTAATTATGAAATTCTGTATGTCATTGCATTTTAAATTATGCAAGTTTATTTAAGGAGCTCCTAGGAAGAAATTCATGATTAAAATAGAATTACATCAAGCTTTTGTTGTTTCTGCTTTTAACTGCAACCTTAAGAAGTCTTCAGAAGAAAAAGTACTGCAAAACATACAACAGGTCTCCAAATGCATGTGGACAATCCTAATTAGTGACTTCAGCTATTCACCCACACTACTGCATCAAGGGCATAAAAGTGATTTCCCCTCACCAACATGGAGGATTTGCCTTGAATGATCTTAAATCTAAATGTTAAATATGAAAAATATATTTTGCACTCTAAATGTGAAACTTCACAGCTAGATAGGGCTCAGTGACACCTTTCCAATGATCCCTCATTTGTCATAATAGCCCCCGGCGATCCGGAGTTTAGCCATAAACCATTCACCTCGCCTGGGTGTCCCATTACTTTTGTCCGAGGTGAATGTTTTTCTAATAACTCCGGATCGCCGGGGACTATTATGCCAAATAAGGGGTTGTTGGAAAGGTGTCACCGAGCCCTATCTAGCTGTGAAGTTTCACATTTAGAGTGCGAGATCTTCTAACAAAATCAGCTTGTCAGATTGTTTCATGCTAGATCTGCCCTGGTCAGCTGTAAGCACAGTTGTGAAGTGGAAATGCAAAGAAGCAACAATAGCTCAGCTGCAATGCAGTAGACCAGACAGTAGTTCAGCTTGGCACTGAATGAAGAGAATCAGAAGATCGTTGGTTTGAGTCCACGGTGTAAGTACATTTCTCAGGCAGCTGGTGGCCTGGTGGTTAGGAAGTTGCAATCAGAAGGTGGTGGGTTTGAATTCCAAGACTGCCAGTGGCACAACTGAGATACCCTTGAGCAACATACCTTCCCCACACACTGCTCCTCAGGTGATGAGTCACTCTTTAATGGGTTAAATGCAGAGAAAGAATTTCACATTGCTTCACGTTGCTCACTCTGTGTGGTGTGTTCAGGGCCACTTTACTTTACTTTACTAAAGAACAGGTTGACCAGGAGCTGAAGCACATGGAATTTTTTGAAAAATCTGTGCTCTGTGCAATGCCAAATTGCTTTACTACGTGGAAAGAACATGGAAACGTTCTTTGAAGTGGCGAATCACACTTCACTGTACTCTGATGGATGATGGATATCAGGAGAAGATTACGTGCTTGAATACAGAGAGTCAACTGTAAAGTTAAGGAGCTGTAATGGTCTGGTGCTTTGTTATGGTTTCGATTGGACCCATTAGTTCCAATGAAGAGAAACCTTTTTATGGCACATAATGACATTCTAGAGAATTCTGTGTAAGGAAATGGTTTATGAAGTTTAATGAGGAAGAATTAAACTGCCTCACACAGAGCCCTGACCTCAACCCCATCAAACACCTTTGGGATGAGTCCCCCAACATCAGGGCTCAACCTCACTAATCCTTTAGTGAAGGCAAATCCCTGCAGCCGTATTCTAACATTTAGTGGAAAGCCTTCCAGAAGAGTGGAGCAAAAAGGGGACTGGTTTATGGTTTCCCCCCATAGTTTTGCAATGAGATGTTGGTATGTGCTGGTGTATGGGAAAGGTGTGCATTCTGGTGTGCATAAATCATACATATTTATATGTTTTTAAGTGTGTGTGGTTTGTTTTAGATTTATTCTGGATTAAACTCTCCTTACAGATTTTTAGTCCTTCATTTGACACGAGACTCATCATCACAGTAGTAGAGTTTGATTGGGCCACAAGCCATAGATTTTGCACTGTGGCAGTGAAGTTTAACTGGGCCACCAATTGTGGACTTCGTGCCATGACAGTGGAGTTTGAGTAGTCTGTAATCCGGCTGGTTGAGAGAGTTGGTTAAATCTGTTTGTTTTTGTATGTTTTCTCTGCTTTTGATTTGTTATTGCAATGGCTTTTTGGTTTTGAGAAAGGCACCAGATCAGTGAAATGCAGTGTAGACTGGAGTGCAAAAAAAGAGATAATCTTAACATGTAAATGACTACAGCATACAGTTATACTAATCTTCAATATATAGACTGACATTGTACTTAGTTAATGAGTCAAACCAGCCAACACTGCAAACCAATATCACCTACTGCACTGACAACACAAACAAAGAAACAATGTTCAATTGTAGTCATAACGTATTTGTGTATGGATGTGTACAGGAGGCTCTTGAGCTCTTTCGGCCAGACTTCATCTCTCGGTCTCAGAGACGAGTGCATCGACTGGAGCAGAAGGCCAGAGAGAGGCGGAGCTCGCAGGCCTCAGACATGACGGTAGAGATGGAGCCCAATAATAGAAGACCGAACTGCACCAGGCCACACCCACTCAGTGGTAAGACCCTGTCTGTGGGTAACTACAATCTACAGTATGACCAGCTAAAAAATACAGTGTTTTTGGTGCGGTGTACTAGGAGTAGTGGCATTAGTATGAGTATTAACAGATTGTAAGTATTGATGTAATAAACAACATTAAAACTACTGACTGTAACGCCCCTGTTGGCCACCATTGGACTGTAGCTATGGGCCTCTTATTTTGAAACCCTTGGTGTAGGATTCACAGCCGACCAGGGATTAAGATATAATTCTGTTCAGTTGTTTTGGGTTTGTGGTGCACTATATAGATGTGTCAGTTTCAGTTAACCTTTTTTGGTTCTCCCTCACTTTACTCTCAGGTTGTGTTGCATTCAGGATTCTGCTTAGCTTGTGTTTTCGGCCACTGTGCCCTTTGTTTTATGTTTTCAAAATAAAGAGAGAAATAGAGATGGAAGTCTGCTTCTGCGCCTCCTTTCCTGAACGGGCACAGCCCGGTGTGACAGAAGAACTGACCCACCAAGGCACAGCAGACGAGGCGTGGGAGGCATGCATGCCTGAGGAGGAGGAGTGGCTCCTGGTAGAGCTATCCACGCTCTCCCAGGAGCTGATAGAGCGTGACATGGCTGCTTATGGCAAAGCCAACCGGCTAGCCCCTCAGCCAGTGAGGAGAAAGCGGGCAAGGAAGCCCACCTTGAGCACCCCAGCGAAGGCACCGGCCATGAGTGCTTTTACGGTACTTTTACGGTACTGCCAAGACCCTTGACCAGTGAGGAGGATGTGGGCAGGGAAGCCTGCCTTAAGCATACCGGTGAAGGAGCCAGCAATAGAGTCCCTGATGCTCTTCCGGTTCTCCCGCTGGCTCAGAGGGATCTTGAGCAGTACACTGAGGAACAGCAGAACCAGTTGGACAAGCACGCGGGGCTGGTCTCAAATCAGGTCATGACCATCGGCCAACAGCAGCTCCGTGAGGCCACACAATCCGTTTCGCTGCTCCTGAAGGCTACGCAGCCCATCTCACCAATCCTCACAACCGCAGTCCAGAGCCACGAAACAGCCAATGAGCCACTGAGTGAGAGAGTATAGTCGACAAGCGAGAGAGCCAAGTCGCCAAGTGAGAAAGCCAAGCCAACAAGCGAGAGAGCCAAGTGGTCATGCGAGAAAGCCAAGCCGCAGAGCGACAGAGCCAAGCCTCAGCTCCAGTGAGTGTTCGTGAAGCAGCAGCCCAAGGCTAACCCCTGTAGCAGCCCCAAGGCTAACCCCAGTAGCAGCGCCCCGGCTATCCCCAGTAGCGGAGCAGCAGAGGTTACTCTTAGTAGCATTGCAGCTAAGTCCAGTAGCAGGGCCGCTAACCCCCGTAGTAGTACCACCAAGCTGTGTAGTAGAGCCACTAGGCTCCTTATCAGAGCCACTAAGCCCCTTAGCAGTGCCCCTAGGCCCCTTAGCAGTACCGTTAGGCCCATTGGTAGACCTGCTAGGCCCCTTAGTGGTGCCACAAGGCCCCATATCAGAGCCACTAGGCCCCTTAGCAGTGCCCCTAGGCCCTTTAGCAGTACCGCTAGGCCCCTTGGTAGACCTGCTGGGCCCATTAGAGGAGCCACTAGGCCCGTTAGCGGAGCCACTAAAGCCCGTGCCAGCCCGCTGCAACCCCTCCAGCGGCCCTACCACAAGCCGTAGCTCCTGTTCCTGAGGCCCTGGTTCCCGCCGTGACACCTGCTCCTGAGGCCCCAGCACTCGCCATGGCTCCTGTTCCTGAGGTCCTGGCTCCCGCAGTGGCTCCTGTTCCTGAAGCCCTGGCCCCCACCGGTACCTGCAACCGAGGCTCCTGCCACGGCCCCTTTTCCTGAAGCCATGGATACTGCTCTGGCCTTTGTTCCTGCAGCGATGGCCCCTGTTACAACATGGGGGTCGTTTTTGTCTTCCACCTTCCCCGCCGCCTCCTTGGCGGGGTCCTGGCCTGTTCCCCGCTCCAGTGGTGCGTCATGGGGGTGGGGAGGTGGCGCCGGCGGAGCGCCGGCGGAGCCCCGTCAGAGACCCGGGAACCTGCCCCATATATTTTTGTGGGGGGAGTAATAGTTTGTACTGTAACACCCCGTAGAGGCCTCCTTTGGACTGTATCTATGGGGTTCTAATTTTGAAACACTTGGGTGTAGTTCCTCTGGTCGGCTGTGCATCCTTAAGCCGACCAGGGGAACTACACCCAAGTGTATCAAAATTAAGATATAATTATGTTCAGGTGTTTTGGGTTTGTGGTGCACTATATAGATGTATCAGTTTCAGTTAACCTTTGTCATTTCTCCCTCACTTACTCTCCCCCCTTACTCTCAGGTTGTGTTGCGTTCAGGATTCTCCTTAGTTTGTGTTTTCGGCAACTGTGCCCTTTGTTTTGTGTTTTAAAAATAAAAAGAGAAATAGAGATGCAGTCTGCTTCTGTTCCTCCTTTCCTAAATGAACATCCCGGTGTGACATTGACAGGTGAAATGAATAACATTCATTGTCTAGTTTATGTGGCACCTGTTGTGCAAGTGAACAGTCAGTTGATGTGTTGAAAGCAAGAAAAATGTATATGAGAATGTTGGACAAGGGCCAAATTCTGATGGCTAGATGACAGAGCACTTACCAAACGGCAGATTTTGTGGGGTTATTTCTGGTATGTGGTGGTTAGTACCTGCTAGGAAGGACAGGCTGGGAAGTGAAGGCTAGCCACTGTTGCACATGGGAAGTGAAAGCTACTGTAGCACAAATTGCTGAAAAATGTAAAGTTGTCTATTATAGAAAGGTGTCAAAACACACAGAGCACCACAGCCTGCTGCGTATGGGCCTACATAAACCACAGACGAGTTAAGAGTGAACTGTCAGAGGTGCTTACAGTGTCAGAAATGGACTATGGAGCAATGGAAGAAAGTGACCTGGTCCTATAAATCACATTTCTTTCAAGCATCTACGGGATGTGCTGGACAAAGTAGTCCAATTCATGAAGACTCCATTTCACAACTATCAGGGCTTAAAAGGATCTGGTGGTGTCAGATACCACAGCACACCTTAAGAGGTCTTGTGGATTCCATGCCCCAACAGGTCAGAGCCATTTTGGTGGCATGAGGGGGATTGCACAATATTATGTGAAGGGTTAATGACATTATAATTTTATGACATTATTATTAAGGCCCCACGGTGGTGCAGTGGGTAGCCTTGTGCCTCACAGGGATGGGGATTCAAATTCGGGCCCTGGTCTTGTGTGTGTGTGTGTGTGGAGTTTGCATGCTCTCCTCATGGTGGCGTGGGTTTCCTTGGGTGTCTCCTGTTTCTCCCACAGTCCAAAGACTTGTGTGTCAGGTGAATTGAAGATTCTAAATTGACCCTAGGTGTGAGTGTGTAAGTGAATGGTGTGTGTGCCCTGCGGTGGACAGGTGCCCCACCCAGAGTGAGTCCCTGCCTCGTGCCCATAGACTCCGTGATAGGCTCTGGGTACCCGTGACCTTAGTGAGGAATAAGTGGTTACAAAAAATATTATTATTATTATTATTATTATTATTATTATTATTATTATTATTATTGTTGATATGCAACTATGTTTCAGCACTGAAGTGGATGAGTTTGTTTACCTGTTTTTTGGTCAATATTAAGCACATTATCATAATTAAAGTACTTGTAAGATAAAGATTTTTATTGATCCAGTGCAATGACATAACCCAGGGGGTTGTAGGAGCTGGTTAAATATAGATGATTTTGTTGGACTAATGCAGTTTCACATTTGATAACAGCACGCTTGTTAACATGTTGCTTTAGCAGCATCTTAGAAACACATTTTACGAGGCTATTATGTTAGAGCGATCTAAAGCCTGCATGGTTGCTATGGCAGCCACATTGCAGCACGCTACTACCAGCAATGCAGCTGCAATTAGTGATGCAGACAAATAGATGCTGCAGTGGTGATTGGTGGTCTTAGTCTGTGCATATAGTGAGGGTTCTCAGTTAAGACAGCTCACCAAAGGGATTCTTACAGGTAGATACAATGAATTTGATTATGGCCTTGATGTAGATGAAATGTTTTGCAGTTTTTCTCCATTGCTTAATCCCCTTACAAATCCTCACTCCTATGGCTTAAGAAAAACTCTGGTTTACATAGTGTTATGTGCAGTTATGGAATAATAAGACCTTGAGTTTAAGGATTGGGGGGGTATCTTTATGTGCACCACAGGATGTTATATATTTTTGCTATACATATTACATATCACACATTTCCAAAATGTAACAAGTATGCAAAAAATTATAACATTACAGGAGGAGGTAAAACATTCTTTACTTTTAAGTCTTTATTCCAAGCTGTTTTGGAGCCTTTTAGGGTTCAGCTAAACATTTTACAATATGTAATGGACAATTTCAGTGTTCTAAAAAGAAGAAAGAGATGCACAGATTTTTTTGGACAATGACAGATGTTTTTTTTACTTATTTATGTTTATTATTTGAAGTTTGTTGTAAAAAGGTTTGGGATTTTGTTCCATAATTTTGTCCCAAATACACACTGATTTGATAAATGAAATTGTTCTGGGGAGTTGGAGTGAGCTGTTTGTGAAGTTTGAAGTTTGCTAGTCATAAAATACCCTAAAAAATGCCAGAAAAGAGGGACAGAACCTGCCACTGAATCAGCCTTCTCATGCCTCCTGCTGGTCCTAATAAAGTTCTGCAAGACTGAGACGGCTGTGGTTTCATATAGGCCACATGTAATCTAATTGTGCTTAGATTTGTAAGGGCTTTACATAATACATCATTTTCTGTAGGGCCCTGATGGCACAGGCAGCTTTAGAGTATTGTTGAATGTGTGTGATTTTTTTTTTTACTGATGACTGAAATTACAGATTACAGATGAAAACCATTAGAAATCTCATTTGGGTGAATTCAGTGTGAAAGTTATTGCAAGAACAAAAAAATCAATTTATTATGTGAAAGGAGGAACATTTATTTTGAAAGGTTTCTAATTTTACTGAGTAAAACTTAACTTGAGTATTATCACTTATTTAAGTTTTGTATTGTGCTAACCATTAACATTTCTTGCCCGTCCCATTATTTTTTTCAATCTGTCCTCCCAGATAACCTTTTTAAACCCAAGGACAGAGTGATTTCAGGCAAGGAAATGCAGCTCAGATCGAGACGGTTAGTCCACACACGTCCACACACTAACGTGCCCATGGTAGAACTGCACTGGCTATAACACTGAATTCCTTCGTAGATAGATTCAATTACTTTCCTTGCCTTTGGCCATAGCAGGTACAATACAATTGGCAGACGTAAAATAGTTTACAGGTCGCTTTGTAGAAAATGTTGTAAAGAACAAAAGCTCATAAGGACAAAAGCTGTTGTAGAACGATTGAAAAGAAAGCCTCATTCAGTGCTCAGGATGCCCACTGGTACACCATATGGACTATAGTATTGGGACGCCTGACCATTACACCAACAGGGATTTTAATGACACTGCATTTAAAGACTTTAATATGGAGTTGGTCCACTCTTTGCAGCTAGAACAGTTTCCACTCTTTGTGGAAGGCTTTCCACAGATTTTGGAGTGTTTCTCTGGGAATTCGTGCCTAATCATTCTGTAGAGCAAAGGCCTGTCTTGTAATCACCATTCCAGTTCATCCCAAAGGTGTTGGATGGGTTGAGGTCAGGGCTCTGTGCAGGCCAGTCAAGTTCCTCCAGACCAAACTCATCCAACCATGTCTTTATGGAGCTTGCTTTGTGCACTGGGGCACAGAGATCCTGGAATAGAAAAGGGCCTTTCCTAAAACTGTGTCCACGAAGTTGGAACTATGGCGTTGTCCGAAATGTCCTGGTATGCTGAGGCATTAAGAATGCACTGGAAGTAAGGGGCCTAGCCCAAATCCTGATAAACAGGCATGTCCCAATACTTTTGTCTATGTAGTGTATCTACCAGGCAATACAACAGATATTGGCATATATCAAATATTTTGCTTTACAAAATGTAGAGTACGATTTTTGTCATTTCAAGAATTTTTTCTGAGCATCCTGGTTGTTTTTTTTTTTACCATAACCAGTGAATAAAGGTTGTTATTCTAGGTTTCCACATTCCCCATTGTTTACTGTTATGATCTCATATTATCAATGCCATAAAGCTCATAGACAATGTTATAATTCTCCCTGTTGAGGCCAAAACATTTGACATAATCATCAATTGGAAAAAAAAACCTCCCCATGCCAGAAAAACACTAGTGAGTGAGAAGTTCTTTAGCTGCATTGTGGTATGAGTACAGTCAGAATCCTCTGTACAATTTTATTATTGCCTTTTTCCAAAGAACATATTGTCCTGGAACAGCTCAGAGAGAAGCTTCTGCCTGATGACTTTTAGGGATTAAGGGTTAACTCTACTTTAATGTTTTTAGCATTTCCCTCAAGTGGTCTCGACAAAGGTCTAAGAGCTGCAAGGTTATTATCTTGTTCTCTAAGGCGATAATGACATTACAACATGGACCTTGCTGTGCAGTCACAAATTTTGCTTCAATGTTTTTGGCATGATTGTTTTTGTGTGACCTTTAGTTCATGCGAACACACTTCTGCCATGAATTGGGACCTGCACATACAATTGAAGAGCAAATTTCCAAAACTCACTCAGTCGATTTTTTGTGATTTTTTTACGTAACACTACTATTAGCATATTTTTACATTACCTCTTTATGTGCAATAGTATAACTGACCAAAACTCACTCAGTTCTTGCATAATACACGGTACAAGATTAGGTGAATTTCCAAAACTCACTCAGTCCACAGTCGCGAGTGGTACTTACTTACCCAGGTCTCAAAGGCAGTAGATCATAAACAAAGATGCCTCTATGCTGTATCATGTAGTAGGATATCAATATTAAACTTGTACATAATTTTGTGTCATTTAATATCAATTTGCTTAAAATTGTTTTCATTATATTTTTTAAACAAATTTGCCCATGCTAAAATGTGCTGGAACTCTTTAGAAACAGGTGTCGAAAAATGACAACTGTAAAATTTCAATAAAAAAAATTATTTCCTGTAAGAATTGCTTTTCAATAGGTAAAACAAGTAAAAGGCGATTTTCTGAAAAAAATACTTTTGGACTAAGTGATTTTTGGAAATTTGCTCTTCAATTTTATCATCAGGTTAGCTGTTGCTAATACTGGTTGATGACAATAGCCATATGCACACATGCAGCGAGGTTCCAGTCTGGCAGACCTCATTACATTTGCATGGATATACTGTATATACATTTTTTATCAGGACTTATTTTATTTATCAAAAAGTTAATCAACTCCAAAATATCCGATTTTTATTTTCACATCCACATTTTGCGTCATTTCTACTTTTGTAGGATTTACAACAAACTCCCTGAGGTGACCAAGAAGAAGGAAGAAGAGAAGAGAAGGATGGTGCTGCAGACCAACAGACTGAGAGCTGAGGTTTTTAAGAAGGTAGAACATTTTGTCACTGAGGCATAAAAAATTCTCAAGGTGTGAGCAAAAATAAATCACACTGATCAAAAAGCTATAAAAAAGAAAGCTTTAATCATGTGTATAGTATATATGTATGATTAAATATAATAACTATAAATAATATATATGTGGTTATTGTACACGCATGCACACTATATGGCCAAAAGTATGTAGACACCCCTCTTAATCAGTGACTTCAAGTGTTTCAGCCCCACCGATTGCTAACAAATGTATAAAATAAAGCACATTGCCATCGCACTGTCATAGGACGTCACCTTTGTCACAACTGCCCTGGTCAACTGTACGTGCTATTTATTTTGAAATGGAAACATCTAGACGCAACAACAGCTCGTCTAGACTACACAAACGTTCAGCAGGGCCGCTGAGTGCATAGAACTCCAAACTGCCTATGAAAGCAACATCAGTACAACAACGTCAGTATGTAAAGGGCACCATTAGATGGGCTCCCATGGCTGAGCAGAGTCAAGAGCAGATAGCTATACATCAGTATACATAGCAACATTATGGTTTTCCTTATGCTATCTCATTTCATCCAATTCAACACAACACAAAGTGGTACAGCCATGCTGGCACTAATGCCATGCTGTATTCCAAAAAGTTTTGTTGAGGAGACAGATTGCCATAAACTGAACTTGGCCGAGTTTTGCATAGCCTAGAGCTTGGGAGCAGTTGTTGGATCTATAAAACCTTTCTGTTAGGGAAGCTTGAGTGAGCTTGGCAAAGGGCACAGCTGTTAGGACTGATTTGGACTCCAGTAAGAACAAAGGCAAAGCTAAAACTCTGAGCTAAATAAAAATATTACAGTTCAGAGAAAAAAAAGACCCCCTATCTTTGTGTAAACATATCATAGAGTTGCTAATTACCATAATACCTTCAAATCTCTCCAAGCTTGAAGTTTTCTTGAGCAAACAGCTCTGTAATTACTTACTAGATGAACTTTGACGGCGGCAAGCTGTTTTTTCACTGAAATTGAATCTGGAGATTCAGAGAAGTGTTATGATGCTTTGCTTATGTAAATCCTAGAGCTACCTTTGAGACGCACCTTTGTTCAAGAAGAAATCTCTCCAGCAGCCTTCTCGCTATTGTGGTGAGCGCAGCCAGCTCTGTCAGCCAGAGTGTAAGCAAAGATTTGAAGGGTGCGCATATGTGAGACCCTCCGCTCCCACCCCAGGTGCAGATGGCAGGTGCAGAGTGGTGCAATGCCACCTGATCTCACCTGAGTGAACTCTCACCTCGCTTGAGGTGTTTGATAACAAATGCCACATACTAGAGAGTGCCATTGCAATAGTACATAATGTTATTACACTGTCACTCAAAAAGATGTACAGGCTCAAGAAGAGAAGGAGACAGCTCACTGGTTGAAATATGAAGGGGATACACTATGTGGAGAAAAATATTGGGACTGTTTTTCAGGGTTTGGGCTAGGCCCCTTACTTCTAGTGAAGGTCAGTGTTAATGGTTCAGCGTAACAAGACATTTTAGACAATGCCATGCTTCCAACTTTGTGTACACAGTTTGGGGAAGAACCTTTTCTATTCCAACATGGCTGTGCACAAAGCAAGCTCCATAAAGACATGGTTGGATGAATTTGGTGTGGAAGTTGACTGATACGCACAGAGCTCTGACCTCAACCCCATCCAACACCTTTGGGATAAATTAGTGCAGAGACTGCAAGTCAGGCTTTCTCTTCCAACGTCAGTGCCTGACCTCATAAGTGCTCTATGGAATGAATGGGCACAGATTCCCACAGAAACTCCAAAATGTGGAAAGCCATCAAAGAAGAGCGGAAGCTGTTATAGCTGCAAAGGGGGAACAACTGCATATTAAAGTCTATGTATTTGAATACAATGTTAAAGTCCCTGTTGCACATCTCAAAATAAAGTCTGTCAGTCTGTCACTCAGTTAGTTTTTGTGAGCCAACATCTATATATTTTGACTATGATCATCATTTGAGATATTGCAAAAATATAACTTACAATAACTTTAGCAGTTCATATTAAATGAATCACAGTATTTAATATTTCTCATGAGTTTTAACAACTTGGCCCAGACAAAAATAAGCAGTAGTGTCATGTTTTAAAAAATGAATTAATGAAAATAACTTTTTTAAGAATGAATTATTTTTATGATGCCGTCATTTTATTTCATTTTGTAACAATCTCAACTAAATATAATTCAACAGGACTAATCTCTTTTAATGACACATTTGGTTAGTCATTTTTTTTAGTACTGATAATATTTAGGATATGTTCAAAAGCATGAAAACATATTGTGTCCATTTTTATCACAATAATTATGTAGTCATATCATCCATCCTAAATCTTCTGCTTATTCTAACTGGATAACCACCGCAGACAATTATTTGAACAACCACATAGTGGAGGGGTCCTTAGACCTTTTTTTACACTGTAAGGGGTTCCTGGATAAAACAATGGTTCAGAGCCACTTTTTTATACTGTTAGTCAGTTTTACCACTGATATTCAATATAATTTTAAAGGTTTAGCTAGATAATTGCTAAATGGACCTCCCCATAGGAACTTAATGTGACTATCATGCACATTTTCTTGCATGGACACATTTGAAAATAGTCCAAAACTGCATTTTCCTTTTTCCTCCAGTAGAGGTAAGTATTGCCCTCTATAATGGAGCTCTTCTGCTGTACAAGACTTTGATGTACTGATGAATCCCACCTCATGCAGTGATTTATTCATACATTCTTTTTGTTCTTTTTAATGATTGACACTTCCCTCATACTTGTGTGGCTTTGTCTGAGGTGGAGTGTGTAGAAATGATTCCCTTTGCTCTCTGTGTTGACAGTACTGAATGTCAGAATGTATGTGGCCTCATCTGACGTATCTATCGACAATGCTGCTGCTGGCACAGCCGCAAAGGGAGGGCTTTGGGGCCTTTGTGTAAAATGGCGCCCCTCTTGCCTTGTTGTGTTGTTTTAATGGGCAGAGGGTCCTCCGAGGGTCGAGCTCCATCATGTAGAGTCAGACTCACTGTCTTTTCCTGAAGCTCCCCTATCAGAGCTACACCTCAGCTTGACAGTGATGGATGCTTGATCACTCAGGCAGGAGAGCAGGAAAGAAAGAGTCTTCACATCAATGGGAGGAGGGACGACAGGGAGTGTCATGAATGCGAGAGATCTGGGGGTGTATCAGAGTCTTCAGAGCAAGTGCGCTGATCTATGATCACTGCTTGTCTTCCATCTGAGTATGGTTATGGAACAGCAGGAGGGGGTCCTGCTCTCTGGTTCTGAAACGACTGATACTTGTGGAGTCAAAAGATCAAAAGTGTTGATATAGCCCCTGTTCCCTTTAAGCTGAGATTTTAGTGCTTTTCCTTACTATGTAAAATGAGTTCATGAATAAAATACAGTGTGCAACATATTGCTTGCAGTTGATAATAAGATGTGCATTGCTGGGGCAGCTGGTGGCCTAGTGGTTTGGGCATTGCCCCTGCAATCAGAAGGTTGTGGGTTTGAATCTCAACAGTAGTGGCACAATTGAGGTACCCTTGAGCGATATACCGTCCCCACACACTGCTCACGGGTGCCCCTTGTTGGTGGCAGCCCCCTGCTTCACTTAGTGAATGGGTTAAATGCTGAAAAAGAGTTTCACATTGTTCACACTGTGTGCTGTGGTGTGTTCACATTTTACTTTTATTTTTTCTAGTTTGCAGCCGTTTTAGCTCAGACTGTGATTATTGTTGTTTTTTCTGTACTATTATATGTTATGAAATAATTATGCATATAATTACATAGTGACAATGTAATAAATGACGCAGTTAAGTACATTTACAAAAAGTACACGAAGTTTTAGCAAGAAAGTACACAAAGTTTTCATCAAACTCAAATATCTTCCTGACATATTCAGTGCACAATTACTTTTTTTTGCTGCATTTTACATATTGGAAATATATTCCCTTAATTGTTGTAGCACCAAGCAGCTATTGGCGCTTTTGTTCCAATGCAAGGACGTTTACATAAGAAATTGAAGAGCAAATTTCCAAAACTCACTCAGTTCAAAAACTTTTTTTTTTTCGGAAAATCGTGTTTTACTTGTTTTACCTATTGGGGCAATTCTTACAGGAAATTTTTTTTATTGAAAGTTAGCAGTTACTTGTCATTTTTCAATGCTTGTTTCTAAAGTGCAACTCCTGCACATTTTAGTATTGACAAATTTGTTTAAAAAATATAATGAAAACAATTTTTAAGTAAATCGATATTCAGTGTCACAAAATGATGTACAAGTTTAATATTTATATCCTCCCACATGACACGGCATAGAGTCAATGACAGCTAACTGTATAAAAATTGTAAGAGTTAGCTCCATTAGCCAAGTGCATTTGGGAGCTGCTGCATGGTAGTGATGATTAAAAATCATATACCACTTTACTTCATCTCAGATAGCTCCCAACTAGAAAATGTGCCACTCAATGGGAAAGAGGTGGCCATATCCGAATGTACATATATTTGTTGAGATACACCTAAACTACAACTGAATTATGAGTAGATCTCATAATGACAACAAAGGTTGAAAGTAAAAATAGTACTCTTGCGTAAACAGCTTGGAATATCAATGAGATGGAGGTTTTGATGTTGTTGCTGTTGTTGTTATCTCCTTTGAAGTGTGAAGTTTAGTGTTTTATTAAGCGCTGTGGCCGGCAGCAGATAACCAATAATGGGAAGTCCAGCCAGAAAATAAAATGAGCTCCAAACTCAGGGGAAGGAAAAGTGATAGTGCAGTCTGGTGGGTGGACAGATAGCAGGTTATCATTGGCCTTCAGGAAATAACCACCCAGTGTGACAGGCAGAAGGAATTATGGGTAAACTAAAGTTCACACTGCCACTAGGAGTAGATGGTAGACTGACAGACTGGCTTATGTACATCAATATAAAGTTTTTTTTTGTTTTTTTTGTCTCTTTCACAGAAACTTTTGGACCAGATCTTACAAAGAAACAGTGACTGAAAGTGGCCTGTTCAGGATGCACTACCTTCATCCTTTCCTTGCCTGTGGCAATGAACCGAAGACTCACAAGACCTTTGCAGACCAGAGCTGAGATCAGTGCAGGCTGTTGGCATGGATCAAGATATAAACATGTTTCTAGGGTTTCCTAATATGTTAACAGTCACCAATACGTAAATATCAAATATAGATTTTAAGGATGATGTCACTGGTGACATTTTTTGCTTATTCACACACTGAGCAGTTTCAGTTCTTTCAAAGATTGTTTCATTAATACATTTCTCAATGAAACTGAGCGTATCGTAGATGACAACACAGTGACACAGACATCAGTGGTTACATCCCTGGTCCAGGCAGGAGCATCACGATGAGATTCCATGCGCATGCACGATGCAGTCGCCTCGCATTTAGATTCATTCTAAGAATATCTTCTAAATAGGTAAACATTTACAGTAACAGCTGCATCTTATTAGATTGTGTCAAGGCTTTGTAAATTGAATTATCCATGGATTTTGTCAATTGAATTATAGATCAAAAAACTAGGTTTTAAACATAGATTACGTAAACTTCTTTTTAACATTCAGAAATGTTCAGTGTTCAATATCGGTCACAACAATATTAATTCATTTTCTGTAACCGCTTAATCTGCACTAGGTTTGTGGGTACCCGGAGCCTATCCTGAGGTCTACGGGCGTGATGCAGCGTCTCACCCTGTCAAAAAAAAAGTCAGGTTAATACACAAATAAGGAAAAACAGTTAAGAGGGTAAGGGCCCGAGGTTTTTCTTAAATATATAGAAAAATATATATTATAAATAATAATTATAAAAAGGATTGGTTAGTCACCAAGGTGTTCCTTGAAGAGGTGGGTCTTCAGAAGATGCTTGCAGACAGCGAGGGACTCCGTAGATCTGATTGCAAGAGGCAGTTCGTTCCACCACTGGTGCGCCAAGACTGAAAAGAGTCTTGATGCGTGTCATCCTCTTCTTTTCAGCAACAGAGGTTCCACACGGAGAACATGCAAACACACACACACTTGTGTACACACACAAGGCTAGGACCCAGATTCGGACACCCAACCCTGCAGGTGTGAGGCAGCAGTGATACCCACTGTGCCACTGTGGGGCACCATAACAACATGTTAGCTATTTTTTTGTTCTTTTTTTTCAGTCCATAAATTCATAACCAGTGCTTTGTCGTTTCTAGCTAGTCGCATGTGTCTGTGCGTTAATGTGGCCTACTTCTAAAACATCTGCAAATATAATGGTGCTCACAACCTGCTTTCAAGATTGTCTAGTAGGCCTACATATAGGTGGCTAATCAGTACTCTTGAATTTCACTTTTGCTTCATTTACATGTTTAAATATCCTTCACGAGTTAAGAACTATCACAAATTCACTACAAGACATTACTTTATTACTTGCTCTATAGTTGCAGCACTATCATATCAGGTAGTATGAAACCGCATGCCTCACACTCCCTATAATGAACAAGTGCTTGATGTTATGATTATACAGTTTTTACAGAGAACTGCTCCACATTCATTAGAACCTGATAAATCCTTTTCCATGTGGGTCACAAATGCAGCAGATATTTTAACAGAGTGGTTAAACAGATTGGGATGTCTTGGAGTGGAATAACAAATACATGATCAAATATTAAAACTTTTTACATTTTTAGCACTTTCAATACCTACACAATTCCAATATCCCTAATTATATCAATCTGTGATTTCATTCCATTGAAACCATTGCAGATTCAGAAAGAGAGGATCAGGCTGAAGTGAAAGTTTCCAGTCATCGCTCTAAAACAGGCATGTCAAACCCGGTTTCTTCTGGTCCACAGGTTTGCAGGGATTAATGTTTATCATCTGAATTTCATCTGAATTTGACTATCAGCGAGACTATCTTCAATTTAAGGCGCTAATTCAGGAGGTTCTATTGTTTATGGGGCACTTTTGAAAAAGTAAAATTCAGTAGTTTTACCCCTTAATCAGCCTTATTCTGTGCACTTTTTTCCTTAATTTTCCTTAATTCCCATACAGATTAAGGCCATTATAAGGGGTAAAATGAAGGCGATTGGTTTCATAGGGAAAGTGTCTTGTCCAAATGTCATATGCCTGGATATGAAATGTTCTTAAGTATTTACTACTGCAAATACTGTACAGTATGTGTGTGACTCTTTATGTGCTAGTTTAGATGCATCCATGATGTGCACTAAACTTTCACTCCTGTTAAAATGACATATCCCTCACCTTCAGTATTCTCATGAAATGTTTTCCTATTTTCTCACAGCAAACCCTAATAAATTCTACCTCACAATGTACCAGCTTGACACCTACATACTTGTCTGCCTTGTTCTAATGCAACAGGAAGAGCCTATGGCCTGTCACAATCTGAATCGGATCTCACTTACTTCTTTCTCTCGCGGCCTATTCTGGTAAATTGGGTCGCTAGGTAAAAGTAAAATGTTATTTGATGCATGGTAGAGCAGGGAAGGACATATCTTTTGCTGTGCAACTCCGCTTATGCCCTGGAGGTGTCAAGTTTTTTGGTCCGGAACATAGGATTCTGGGGTAATAGAACTGGGAAGAGAGTGCCAGTGTGAGAGAAAGCTCTTGTCACAGGGTTCACTGACCAGGAATGACAGGATGACACTATGATAGAGCAAAGATTCTTGACCCTTTTCTACGATAGGGAAGGTCTGAGTTCAACAATTCAAACTTAACATTCGTTTTTGTTTCTTAGAGCAAAATGTCTGGAGGGATGACTTGATCAAAAACTTTTGGACATTTTTTGAAATGTCAGGAATGGAACTACATGAAAGTTCCTCAGACTCTAAAGTTAGCAGTGAGGTAGATCTCATGGTGCAAAGCAAGTCTCAGGGGAACTGTTTACACACGGCATCTGAATATTTTCTGTTTACACAGTTAAAAGACCAAATGTAACCACGTTATGTTACATGTAATCGGAATGTGTTTGGATACAGATGAACCTGATCACGAAGTAGCTTGAACACGCATTGTGATGAGAACCCAAATTGGTGAACCCAAATTGGCCAGTTTGGCCACAGTCTAATGTTAGATGTCTTCCACCTACAACTTTCAGCGTGATTCCTGCCTCTTGCTCTTGTAAAAATTACTTTCTGCCCATGCATTCAAACATAGGCTTACAAACGCCAAAGTTGTGAGACAAACACCATATGTTTGCCTAACATAAGTGTCAAGCGCCCTTTTGAGCCAAAGCACAAGAAACCTTTCAAAAATCGGGCTGAATCCATCAACAGCTCCTTGTCCAGTTATCAGAGACAAACCCAAATCCCTTACAGTCTTTGCCACTGATAAAAACCATGGGACTAAAGCAAGCTATCGCTATGCGAAAAATGGAGAGTCATTCATTGGTGGCGAAAATATTAAGGAGGTTCTGTCTGAAGGCTTACAAACAAAGAGGCAGTCAAATCAAGACAGCTAGAATTGTTGAGCGATGTGTCGAAGAAATGGCAGAAAATTTCAGCTCAGCTTAGGAAATCAGGGCCATGGATCACACTGACTGCTAGACATTTGTTTATTTGCAGTACATGCGGGTTTGCATATGTAGCTGTTTATCCAACTCTTTTTTCCAGCTCTGATTTGTTACACTTTAGTGTCCTATTTTGACATTCGTTCTCAATGCAGTACTTTGTAATTGAGTTACTCGAAGTGTTTTGAAACTGGGTCCCTGCATTATTCATAGTTAAGTTTATTGCTGATTAACGAGATGAGAGGGAAGTTGATGAGGTTGGTGACACAAAAAGATCATTACAATGTCTTGATTACAAGGGAAAATGTTACTTTAAAATGTTGTTGCTTTGCAAGTATATGAATACAATGGTAGACCAGATCTCCTGACATCTTTACTGTACACTTGGAATATAGATCACGATATAGTTAACTTCTATCAACACCTTATACATAGGCTGACATCTATTTATCTCCCACGCCTTTATAATGCAGCTCTTCCTGTTCAAATGGGTTCTTTGCAACCTGCAACACGATTAGTGCATTATTTATCCCGTGACTACTTCAGCGGTTACTTTGCAGAGTATTGCTGAGGCTACAGACTCTACAATGCAGAGTGAGCAGCACCAGGATGCTTCCACAGGCCTTTGGTGATTGACTTACAACTTGTGAGGTCTCGTACACTGAATGGACAAAAGTATTGGGATGCCTGATCATTACGTCAACAGGGGCTTTAATGACATTGCATTCAAATACATAGACTTTAATATGGAGTTGGTTTCCCCATTGCAGCTAGAACAGCTTCCACTCTTCTTGGAAGTCTTTCCAAAAGATTTTGGAGTTTCTGTGGAAATTTGTGCCCATTCATTCTGTAGAGTATTTATGAGGTCAGGCACTGATGTTGGAGGAGAAGGTCTGGCTCGCAATCTCCGTTCCAGTTCTTCCCAAAGTTGTTGGATGGGGTTGAGGTCAGGGATTTGTGTGGGCCAGTCAAGTTCTTCCACACTGAACTCATCCATCCATGTTCTTTATGGAGCTCGCTTTGTGCACTGGGGCACAGTCATGCTGGACTAGAAAAGGTTCTTCCCCAAACTGTGTCCACAGAGTTGGAAACATGGTGTTGTCCAAAATGTCTTGGTTAGCTGAAGCATTAAGATTGTCCTTCACTGGCAGTAAGGGGCCACCTGAATTCAAGAATTAAAAGGTGTGCCCTAATACTTTTGTCCATACAGTGTATGTTCGGCAGAGCCATGTGTTATATTTTTGCACTGTTAAACTAAAACCAGTAGTTAGATCACTTCTAGTAGCACAGTGTTGGAAGCCCCCAAGCCACCAGGCTGCCATCATAGTATGTGAATTTGGAGATGCCAGGGCTAATAATGTGCATTCATTTGGAAACCTAAATAACATTTAGGCCTTTGCCTCTTTTTGCATTTAATAAAGTTTTTTTTTCCTCTGATTAAAATAAAAAACAACTCATCACTAATGTTTTTATTCATTTGAATTCATTTTTATTTAATTACTTGCCCTGGGTCCCGTTACGTCATAGTTACGTAGTTTAATGAAGCTATTCAGAAAAATGACATGAAACATCAGTTGAGGGTCTCCCCGGTGGCCCTAGCACCTACAGAGACCCCTGGTTGAAAAATAGGACCCTAAGTGAAATCTGTTTATGAGTCATTACCTCAGCGTACTTACACAGTATTTTTTTTTCTCGCGTGGCTCTCCAAGAGCGTTTCTCTCATTGACTGGACTGGCACCCCTCTGGACCACCAGCACCCATATCAGTAGTTTCTCTGAATGACAGTGTATTACATCGTTACTGAACAAACTTTGTTACATGTGTGTGTCTGTGTGTGTGCGTGTGTGTGTGTGTGTGTGTGTCCGCCTATGTGTGTTTGTGAAAGAGAGACACACACAGAGAAAGAAGTGCAGGAGTTTGTAGGGATGTATTTGTGTGTGTGTGTGTGTGTGTGTGTGTGTGTGTACGAGTGCGCGCGCGCGCGTGCAGCCCGCCCCCTTCAGTTTGGGATTTTCATCTTATTGCAGGAAGTCCCTCGCATCCTGTCACATCGTCCGTGTGTGTGTGAGTGTGTGTGTGAGTGTGTGTGTGAGTGTGTGTATATTAAGAAAGAGAGCTCGCGCTCGCTGCTCCGGGTAACATGCTCATCCTCCGGCGCGCGGGGTTCTGCGCTCTCCTGCTGCTCGCGCTCCGGCTGGCGACCGGCTCACCTGGAGGTAACGGCTTTAAACTTCATCTTAGCATTTCATCTCTGTCTTTTCCTTTTCATTTAGACCACGAATTAGATGAAATGTCTTTCA
This sequence comes from Bryconaethiops microstoma, assembly GCA_037577275.1. NCBI lineage: Eukaryota > Metazoa > Chordata > Actinopteri > Characiformes > Alestidae > Bryconaethiops > Bryconaethiops microstoma. The sequence goes on along the minus strand of JBBJLS010000001.1, from coordinate 40,954,843 downwards.
TCTCGCTCACCAAAACTTTCACATCTGCCGGTCTTTCACAAAAGACTGTCTGCTTGTTTTTATATGCGCACAAAGTGTTTTTAAAGAGGGAGAAAGGATAAACCAGTGTTTCTGTGAAAGAAAGCATGATCTGTCAGTGACGATCGAGGATGATCTACTGTATGTGTGGATCACTGAGCTGAAAAATAATTTACGTGTTTGACACATGAGAGAAAAAAGGCAGAGAGAGAGGGAAGAGAATATACACGGACTGTAAATATTACCGTATGTTTTATGTGTGTGTGTGAATGCGTGGGTGTGTTTCTACAAATTCATTCGTAGTTGTTAATGATTGGATGTTTTGATATTTGAGCCTGAAAGAGGGGTAATATCAGAAAGGAACCTGGCTATAGATGCAACGGAGAGTGTGTGTTTAGGGTGAGATAGCTATAAGTGTAAGAGTTTGTAGGGATTTGTGCCTGTGTGTATTTGTGAAAGAGAGAGAGAAGTGCATTAGTTTGTAGGGATGTGTGTGGGTGTGTGTATGTGTGTGTGTGGTGGGGGGGGTTGGGGTGAGAAAGAAGTGCAAGAGTTTATAGGAGTTCGTAGGGATGTATGTGTGTATATATATACATATAAATACGTGTGTGTGTTTTTTTTTTATAAAAGACAGAAAGAAGTGCAGGAGTTCGTACGGGTGTATGTGTGTGTCTGCGTGTGTGTTTGTTTGTTTGTTTATACAAGACAGAGAAAGAAGTGCAAGAGTTCATAGGGATGTGTGTGTGTGTGTGTGTGTGTGTATATATATGTATGTATATATATATATATATATATATATAATGTGTGTGTGTGTGTGTG
>JBBJLS010000001.1:40916277-40932015 GCA_037577275.1 Bryconaethiops microstoma | reverse complement strand
ACACATACACACATACACACATACACACATACACACATACACACATACACACATACACACATACACACACACACACATACACACACACACACACACACACACACGTCAGAGAAACCAGTCACTGTACGCACTGTGGGAGCGGCAACAAAATGACGCCCAAATGCCTGACCTTCATTAGTGGCTTCCACACAGCATGGTCATGAAAACTTGTCCTCAGCTGCTGCACAGATCGCGATAAACTGTGAAGACACCTGAGAAGAGACGCAGAGAATAAGAGCATGAAGAGCTTCTGTATTACAGACTACAGTACAAACAAATGGAAACACTGTTCCGTCACTAAACATAAAATGATTATAATATGATGATTTCAGATCATTCGCATGAAGCTGTATAGCAAAACACATAATAATAATAATAATAATAATAATAATAATAATAATAAAACAATAACAACTAGATTGCATCTCCACGGGAAAATGCGAAGCGTAATTGCCTGGTTGCTATGGTAACTAAAACTATTGTATTTGATAAACAATTAACATCAATAATTAATCTATGTTCAAATTAACAACTAAGAATGACAATCTGATTTTTTAAAATTAGAACTTTTGTATATTTAGTATCCAGAATCTAGTTCAAATAAAAACATCCGGAATGCATCTCATTTAAAAAAGGCAGATAACTTTGAATCTGTTGTGACAATTATGTAACATTTATAATAACAATTACTCATAATCATGCATATTGGAACATGCATAAATACTTTATATACACACAATATTGTCAGAAGTTCGAAGGCACCTGCTCATTTAGCAGTTAAATTAAGAGTATTAATAACCGAAGAGGGTGCATTCAGCCTTAAGATCATTAATAAAGTCAAGCACTGATGTTGGATCACAAACTCGACTCAAGCTCATCCTAAAGTTACGGGAGGCAGCAACAGTGGGGGGCTTTAAACACCTCTAGGCAACTTTACCACTGGATTTATAGAAGCTGCTGATGAACATTTAAACACCTGTGTCAGCACAGGATGCATTTAGGAAGCTAAATTCAATCACTGGAACAGCTGTCTGGGCCATATGGTGTATACTATACACTTCTAGACCAGTCTCTGGAGCCCTCTTCACACAACTGATTCAATTAATGGGCTAATTAATGACAACTTCATGTGTTTCAAACAGCTGTATTAGAACAGGAGAAACGGAAAAAGGTTCCATGCAGAAGCTGTGTGTGTGAAAGGGAGACCCACATAAGTCACACATGAAGATAGAGAGAGATACCTGACGGCGGCTAAGCGGACCTTGATGCTGGACTCGGAAAGGCCGCTCACTATCCTGTCCATCATGTTCTCCGTCTCTGTGATCTGCAGGGGAAAGGGTGTGGCTACTTTTGATTCTGACCTTTCAATCCATGTTAAAAATGTGCAACGTGATTCATACTGAACCTTAGATTAAAAATAAACACCACAAAGTTAATTAACTTGATTTTGGACATACACACGCACATATAAAGAGATAATTACAGATACAGTAAATCACCGCTTATTCACGGTTCAGCAGTCGCGACTTCAGTCATTCAATGATTTTTTTCTGAGAACTGAATGAATAACTGTTTGCGGAAACCCCTGCACATTCGAGGAAGCCACAGATATCCTCCACAAGTTTTATAATTTTGTATGCATTTTAGTACTAAATTATTAAGACAAAATGAAATGTACTAATTTTGTAACAAATATTAATTAAAATATAAATTCACCTAAATATCCATATAAAATATAACTGTATACATTTTTTAGTAGTGTCGAGAGACACAAAGCAACCCTATACTGGCTGCTGCCCTCATGTTTCGTTCTTCTTAAAGCCGCCCGAATGCCCTGCAGCTTCTGAGCCTTCTGGCAATTAACCTAAACTTCAGTTTAGTGCAGGCATGGTGTGAGTGTGGGCACGGTGAGCGGGTGCAGCCGTGGCCTCTGAGAGAGCATGGGCGTGACCGCTGAGCAAGTGTGGGCGTGGCCGGGGAGTAGGTGTGGGCGTGGCTGGGGAACAGGTGTGGCCGTTGCTGGTGAGCGAGTGTGGGCGTGGCCGGTGAGCGAGTGTGGGCGTGGCCGGTGAGTAATTGTAGGCATGGCCGGGGAGCAGGTGTGGCCGTCGCTGGTGAGCGAGTGTGGGAGTGGCCGGTGAGCGAGTGTGGGCATGGACGGTGAGTGAGGGTAGGCATGGCCGGTGAGCGAGTGTGGACGTGGCCGGGGAGTGGGTGTGGACGTGACCGGTGAGCGAGTGTGGGTGTGGCCGGTGAGCGAGTGTGGGCGTGGCCGGTGAGTGAGTGTGGGCGTGGCTGGTGAGCGAGTGTGGGCATGGCCGGTGAGCGAGTGTGGGCATGGCCGGTGAGTGAGGGTAGGCATGGCCGGTGAGTGAGGGTAGGCATGGCCGGTGAGTGTGTGTGGTTGTGGCCGGTGAGCGGGTGTCACTATGGCCGGTGAGCAGGTGTGGGTGTGGCCGGTGTGCGGGTGTGAACGTGGCCGGGGAGTGGGTGTGGCCGTGGCCACACTTAATTACGAATTATTAGTAAAGTCTCTCATTCATTTCACTCCATCCACAGCATTAGGTGTGTTTTGTTTTTCACTGTAAAGACTGTGAATGAGCTCAGATCGAGGGTGCAGAGGACAGCGCACCTTTTTCCGAATGTCCTCATCATTTGAGCCCAGAGAAGCATAGAGTTTAAAGGCTGCTTGTCTGAGCTCGTGAGCGTGCTTCAGGTCATGGTCCAGCTGGAGAGAGAAGGAGAGGGAGTGAGAGAGAGAGAGAGAGAGAGAGAGAGAGAGAGAGAGAGAGATTAGCATAATTTTAAATAACTTGTAATCATCATAAAACAATCTGATTTTTTTTGCCACAAAAATACAAGGAGACACTATTTTAATTCCAGCAAATGTATAGCATCCTCCTCCTACTTTCCTTCTACTTACCACCACTCCATCTTTGGGCAGAGGAGAGCCGAATAGAGCAGGCAGATCCTCCAGCAGCATTGAGGTCATATTACTGTAGTGCTGCAATGGGGAAGAACACACACACACAGATTAACACACATTGACACACACACAGCAGGCTACTCTTCCACAGCACTAAATCTTTACTTCTGCTGGGCAAAATCAACATGAATGTCAATGAGTGAAATTAATAATAATAATAAATCAATTCTTGATATTGACTGGATAAATACAAGTACATAAGTTAAAAGCAGAGTAGGCAGCAGGTGTAAATGGACTCACAGCAAAGATGAAGGCCTGTCCAGGAGAGGCTGCCAACATGCAGCAGAGGGCGACAGTGACAACCCCAACACAAGACAGACCAGTACACACCATCCTGATATACACAAAAGAACTGGAGGGGAGAGAGAGAGGGAGAAAGAAAGAAAGAAAGAGAGAGAGAGAGAGAGAGAGACAAGAGAGAGATGAGAGAGAGAGAGAGAGAGAGAGAGAGAGAGAGAGAGAGCGAGAGAGAGAAGCAGAAAATGTATAATTTCATTCATTTCCATAAGAAGCAGGAACCATGTTGGCATCAGGTTGATGTAAAGGTAAGTAAATTTAGTGAACACACCACACCATGTGAACAACGTGAAATTCTTTCTCTGCATTTAACCCAGTCACCAAGTGAAGCATTGGGCTGCCACCAAGGCCTAGGGAGCAGTGTGTGGGGACGGTACCTTGCTCAAGGGTACCTCAGTGGTGCCACTAGCAGTCCTGGGATTCAAACACAGAACCTTCTGATCGCAGGGGCAACTCCCACCAGACCACCAGCTGCCCCAATGTGCAGGTATTTAAAACCTCCATTTTAATCTCATAAAGAGAAAAAAACAAACAAATCAGACTCCTCAGTGAGAGGAGCTACAGACTCTCCAACATTAACAAACATTCATTCCCTTCTTTAACTGAAGGACACCACAGTATGGCTGTTCCACCACACAACGCTTTATCTACAGTCCCGCCTCGGCATGATGGGGAATATTGAGCGGTTAGAACCCAGGACCTGAGATAAGAAAAACATATCTGGAAAAGAAAACACAAACAAGACTCAGACTGTTGTTAAGATACAAACCTGGGGCGAAGTCCTACTACAGACACACGACTGCAGGAATTTCTTCAAACACACTGGACAGGCAGAACGTACTAATAAACAGTTTTGAGGTCCACATCTAAAGGAAGCGGTCATGTGACCTTTTTGTTTCATACTGAAAATAAATTAAACTCTGCGCACTTTGTACATAAACACTCCCTACGAATCCCTACAATCATAAACTATATGGTGGACCACCAACACAACACACACAAAACACCCACATATTCACTCACAGTTCATGAAGTACAAAAGACGGAGATGGAGATGTTGAACAAGAGACGGAGAGAGGAGAGAGAGTAGCAAAGGTGAGAGGGAGAGAAAGAGAGATGTGAAAAGATGTGAGCAAGATGCAGATGTTGATGGGTCTGTGCACCAGAAAGATTTCATAATTTATCGTAATTAAGTCTTACACCATTCTCCAAACATAGAATTACACAGTCTTCTGTTACTGCGGTTTTAAGGCTGACAAAAATATTGGGACACATCTCTTAATTATTAAAATCAACTGATCCGTTACTTCCAAGGAAGGTCAATCTTAATGCTTCAGCATACCAAGACATTTTGGACAACTTTGTGGACAAAGTTTGGGGAAGGCCCTTTTCTACTCCAGCATGACTGTGTCCCAGTGCACAAAGCAAGCTCCACAAAGACGTGGCTGGATGAGTTCAATGTGGAGGAACTTGACTGGCTGCACAAAGCCCTGACCTCAACCCCATGCAACACCTTTAGAATGATCTGGAGCGGAGATTGTGAGCCAGACCTTCACATCAGTGCCTGAACTCATAAATGCTCTACAGAATGAATGGGCACAAATTCCCACAGAAACTCCAAAATCTTGTGGAAATCATTCCAAGAAGAGGGGAAGCTGTTATAGCTGCACGTCCATATTAAAGTCTATGTATTTGAATGCAATGTCATTATAGTCTCTGTTGGTGTAATGGTCAGGCATCCTAATACTTTTGATTTAGAACCTCCAGTGTGATGGTCCTTAAATCTTTGCACGACTGTGACTCAACTGCAAGTAAATGCCATCATTTGGCTTTAATGTCTTGCCCCTAACATAATGTTAGATCATAACATCATTTGATTTAATGAAATAAATGAAAGGCATATGCTCAGGGTAACTGTGACCTTGCACACGATAAGTAAGATGTTCCCTAGGCAATGTTCCAAGATGTCGATGTCTAAATGTCGCTGGCTGGCCAAATGAAATCCCAGCTCAACCAGATGTCATATGTTTTAATAAGACCTCCATACTGATCAAGGATCAAGCTGTGAAAAAAGAACACAAGCAGAGAGCAAGTGTGTGGAATCTGCTTGTCGCCTCAATGATTAACCTTTGCTGTGGCTAAATGAAAGAACTTGTTAAGCTAAGTTCGCTCTAACCCGTCTCTCTCTCTCCTACTTTTAAACTCATGAATAATCACCTTCTAATCCACAGGGTTAAATTCTTACAGTGGTGCGAAAACATATTTGCCTCCACTTGATTTCTTCTATTTTTGCATATTTGTCTCAATTGTTTCTGATTTTCCAACAATTTAATACAAGAACACAGCAGAAAACACAAGGAGGAAGTAACTGGTCACTTAGTTACTTTATCAACCAATTAACCAAACATAGTTGATAACTGCAATCAGTTTGACTAGACCACTGGCAGCTCTGTTGAAACTTTAAATATCGCTAAAATAGATTCCAACAATGTGGTGTAGGCAAAAATGTCTCAACAAGCAGCACATTATTATGCTAAAGACAAAAGAAATTCTAGAAGAAATGAAAAGAGAATGTTATTGAAACACATCAGTCTGGAAAGGGTTATAAAGCCATTTATAAGGCTATAGGACTCTACAGTGAGAACTGTCCTCTTTCCAGAAGTGGCCGACCTGCCGAAATTCATCTAAGAGCACACCAACACATAGTGCAGTGAAAGCCACAAGAAACCCCAGACAAACCTCTAAGGAACTGCTGCCCTTGCTCACTTCAGATAAGGTCAGAGTTTGTGATTCCATCATTGCAAAGATTTGAGGGAGAGGTGCAAAGCAAAAACCATTTCAAACTAAGAGGAACTTTAAAGCTTGTCTCACATTTGCCAGACACATCTTAATGACCCCCAGACCTTTTGGAATAATGTTTTGTAAACTAATGAGTCAAAAGTGAAAGCTTTGGAAGGTTGCATTATCTGACATAGAGCTAACATATTGTTACAAAAAGAACATAATAAAATAAGAACAGTCAAACATGATAGTAGTTTGATGATGGGGCTGACTTGCCATAATATACAGGACCATAAATTATGTCCATTACCAGAAAATACTACAAATGTAGTAATACTACAATGTCCGGTTGTCAGTCCATGATCTGAAACTCAAGCGCAAGTGTTATGTAGCGAGACGACAGTCAGAAGCACAAGAGCACAAGCCTATTTCTGAATGGCTCCCAAGAAACAAAGTTAGGGTTCTGGAGAGACCTAATCAATGTCCTGACGTGAGCTGCACTGAGATGCTGCACAGTTGTTGCTGCTTAATGTGGCACAACCAGTTAGAAAATTTAGGGAGCAATTTTTTTCTTTTCAACTGAAGATTTTATCTTTAAGAAATGGAACTGTTTAGAAACTATGTTTTGTTTTTGTCATGCTCTCTGTCTTAAATTACATTTTATACGAGGATTTGAAACCATTTAATATAGAAAATGGGCAAAAACACACGTAATCAGGATCAAATACAGCATACAGTCCATTAGATTCCATTAGAATAATTCTGTAACCAGACAACTACTGCGTAAAACGTTGCAGTTTTATAGCATGTAACACCCCAGCATTACAATGTAGGTATCATTTAGTCATAAAAGTTAGGCTTAAAAGAATCAGCATGCGGTAAATGCCCAGTGGGTTGCCAGTGCATGTTTGTTGCATGAAAGTTACTTAGAATGTTTACCCGATTTTGTGAGCACACAGCAAATGCTCATGACCGTAGTGGGAATGACCTTAAAAATGAGATGAAAATGAGGCACAAATGAGCTTATATCGCTCATTCGTCAGATTAGACGCACTGCCGCTGATTCCATGCGGGCTTGTTGCCAGGGATGGCCCGTCGCCTGAAAGAGCCGGAACGGGGCTCAGACTTGCTGCTTTGGTCATTAGGGTGTCGTGGTCAAGCTGGGGTCAAAGACATCACTGGTTTAGCATATAATCATGCTCTTGGGGAGGGATTCACAACATGAATATAATGAGCATGTCAGCCACAAGCTGTCACCATATGGTCTTCTGCTTGGCTAGCTTAACGCAATATCTCACTGCTGTCCGAAGCATGAATGTCAGGGAGTAAGGTCATATGCTGATCCCTGTTTTGCCAACCTTTGTCCACAAAAGGCAGGGTCATGTGAGATTTTGGAATTCTGACTTGGCCTGCATTTGTATGTCTGACCAGGTTAATGGCATCACGTCCTCTGATGAGAAGAGTTTATATGACATCCCATGGGTTTGTTGCTGAGAAATGTGAAATCATCCAAAAATGCTGTTCTTCTGAATCACCATTCTGCAGTGTGCAGCACGTTCGAACAGATTTGGACTCAACACGGCGCTTTGGGCAAAGAGCTTTTGCCTCTTTGTTCCTCTCTGCCTCTCTCCTGCTAGCTTTCAGCCTCCAAGGAAAAGAGGTCACCTTGTACTGATCTGTAAACCAAACTGAAGACATGCTCCTGCCACCTCATACACCCCGCACATCGTGTATAGACATTGTAAATAACATCACACGTTTTTCATCTCTCCTTTCTACATCCGTGTCTCTGCTATCTCTATGAAGATAACAGCCCTTGCCTTTTTTGAAATGACCAGTCTTAAACATATCACCACTCTAGACGAGATACAGTTGTGCCACCCCATACATGACTGGAGTTTATCTCACATAGAATGAAGAGACGAACAAAAGCATGCACATCACTCTCATACACTAGTGTAGTGATATTACCACACATGGGACTGATGGACCACACGAAGTGGTTTAGAATTAGAGGGAGTAGCCAAAGTGCAAAGTAAAGCTGATTTACTGATCAATGAGAAGAAGTGGTCAGACTACAGATCATCCAGTACTCAGACAAAAGTTGGATTTTTTACATGCTATCCATTAGCAAATCTAACTACTAGCTGGGGTGGCAAATACAGGTTGACTGTATATGGACAGTAGGTCATAAAGCAATGAATGGTGAAGCTTAGTGAAAGCAGTGGGAAAAAATATCCAGACAGCCTTTAAAATGCCACTCTGGGCATCCCTATAGTGCAGCTAAATGTATGAGGTCCCTACACACAGCTAAGATATCTCAGTCAGAAACCAAGTTATTACATTTCAACGTTGAGCATGTCTAAAAATCCAAAACTGAGAAATGGTCCACTGCATTCCATCAGTGTTTGGCTTTATCAGAAGAAAGAAGAGCATGGTTTAAAAAATAAAACAACCTGTTATTGTATTTAAGACACTGTAAGTAGTGTATATATATATATATATTACATTATAGGAAACATTACTGTGTCTCTGATCTGCCAGTTGGTCAACCTTCTCTCTTTTATGTTCAGTTTGGTTTTTTGAGTGATTAAGTTTATTTCACTTTACTTCAATAACTGATGACCAGTTACTTCAGTTCTTTTCGCAATGTTCATGTTTAATTAGAGGATATTTCTTACAATCACTCAATCTTACACACATACAATTAGCTAATTCATTTGCAAACATACACTTATTTGAATTGTAATATGACATAATTTATTGTAAGCTTAAAATACACTTGGGGTGGCTTTTTTGCAAAAATAGATCTCATTGTCTACAAATAGGTTTCTGCAAACCACCAAAAGTAAAGGCAAAAGTGATCATGATCACCCTTGATGCTCACCTACTATTAATGTTACTCTTCTTTCTACACAGATACCCATTCCCCACAGTGTTCAGTACCTGCAGTAAGAAAGATCTCGCCGCCAGTTTGGAGAAGGGAGTGGGTATGTGTCTCTACAACATGCCTGAGGTCAAAGTGCTGTATGGAGGACAGAAATGCGGCAATGGCTACGTGGAGGAAGGAGAGGAGTGTGACTGTGGGGAGCCGGAGGTACGAGTTATGCTGCTTATTAATTATTCAGCTATTCCTCCCATTGACTGTCTGCTGCGTGGTGGTGACTCACTCACTAGCACTCCATCATACATGTTGCCTGAACATGAAGTGTTCAACGCAGAAGAATGGCAATATATTGAAATATGCCATCAAGCAATGAATGAATTCTGTTCCCTTTATTTATGTTTATTTCATTTATTGCGGCCTAGCTTTTTCAAAAATATTTTTAATAATTAAACATTTCTGTTTGCAATACACTGCAATACCTTGCAATATATCTGTATAGGCCTTGTCAGTTTTGCTTGGAAAAAAAAGCAAAACTGAATTGACAACTGACAACAGTGCTGCCATTTTGATTAGCATGACTTGAAGTGTTGTAAAATTTAACGCTTCAGTAAATATCTGTCATATGCGTGTATTTTTCTCCTCAACCAACTACTGAAGGGCAGTGTATGTGAATACTAGATCAAAAAGAAAGAAAAACACAAATGCATCGCTGTGAGTTTGGACCTCGCCTTTAATGTAATATTGTAGTATGAGAAGAGATTATCTTAAAATTACAGTGAACTCTGGGCTGGGGCTTTGGGTTCTGCTTTAAATCAGAGGGCCAGTGCCTCAGATATAGAACTGAGAGATAGGATTATGTAAAGGGGAGGGAGATAGGAATGGGATGGGATGTGAAAAGAAAAGGAAATGGAAGGTAGTGATCAAACCAACTTGAAGATTGACCTAATCTACAATCGTATAATTGTATAATAACCAGTCTAATGTGAGTTCTTCTTTCCTATTGAACATTCGCTTAAGGCCTTGATGTTTTGCCAGGTAGGTGATTAGAAGGTTAGTGGTTTAGACGGATGGATTATTGGTTTTGGACAGTACTCCAAGGAGGCCAGGAGTCTTCCATGTGTTCTTTATATTGTGCATCAAAACCTGACAGGCCTTCTAAGCAAGCTAACAACACATTTGCACATCTGGAGATGTCTAGTGTGTCTACACCAAAGGACAGATGGATACAATGGAGCGTGTGTGTTATCCAGAAGGATGAGAGACCTCCACCTTTCTCTATCTTTCTTTCCTCAGCATGTCTGCATTCACACATACACACAATAGGCTGATGTCAGATGCCTGTAAAGAGACTTCCCTTGCTGCCAACAGAGGTCAAGTCTGACCCGACATGCACCTCCAGCCCTGAGCCAGCACACCAGGGCCTTGTTAGAGGAAAGAAAGAACTAAGGAGGGAAAGACAGAGAAAGAGTGAGTGTGAGAGAGAGAGAGAGAGAAACACAACTGCCATAATTGTGTCCCATGTGAAGCAAATCTAATATTTTTAATAAGAAAACACACACCTGGTGCGCCTCCAGTCAGTGTTGCTCAGTGCTGAAGAAGAGTTTACTTGATTCAACGTTTGCTTGATGGGATGTGTAGGCTACATTATTTCTACATGAATAAAACATATGCTGTCAACACCATTATTGCCAATTGAACTGAAAGACAAAACAGTCTGGATGTTGTATCTTTTGGAATATGTTTGAAAAAGGATGTTCACATCACTTCTTTTCAGTGTGACATCAATTCTGTTGCTATTTTGTTGTGGAATGCTGGTGAAGTCTGCAGCCTTTCTGCCATGGCAACACACACAAAAGCAAATGCAGAGTGTATGGTGAGATTAACACCTCAGAACAGCAGATCTCACTTTAAAATAATAACAGTACCAAAGGGTCCTGGACGTGGACAGCTAATCGAAACCATATGGAATTATCATGCAGCAACACAAAGGCTGTTGTTTTCCTCGGTTATAATGTTCCCATGATTTTGCACAAGCTGTTAAAGGGTTAGTAGACAAGAGGGATTTTCCTGCAGGAAAACTGAAGGCAACTCATAAAAGATATCTGAGCAGAGTGCTATCTAGACAGTCTTTGTTGTTGCATTACAGAATGTTTCCCAGGTTTTGTGCACCTCAGTTTGTCTGGCATCAAATTGAGCCAACATTCTTTTGTAATGTGGTGGTAGCACTAACGATGTTTTATTTCACAAGGTATTCTCAGGCTGTTTTTGTCTTTTTAAATGTTTTCCCAATTTTAGTCTTGTCAAAATCCACTTGCTACCTATGACTGGCCCAATAATGCAGTACTACCAATACTGGGAGTGTTTCATCTAGCACCTAAAGCGCTTTCACATCTTTTCGAACCACTGCTAATGCAAGTCTTTAGACAGCTCAGCACATCTGGAAGAGAATGCTAACTGCTAATGCTGTTAATTAATCTAACAGATATATGCACCAACTGAAATCACATTGTGTGATGGAGAGTGATGGAGAGAGAGCGAGGATATTTAGTCTTGAAGAAATGGAAGGCTGTATCATTACTGAGGACTGAACATGTGATCTTCCAATGATGATTATGGCCGTGCTACTATTGAGTCAGTTGATTAAGTGTTTACTCAAAGCTGTTGCTGCATTTGATATGTAAAATCATGATCTAACAAAGCCAAACGTTTCAATTTTTATTTAGTTTGTGTTGCAAACTATCATTTTCAGTGAGAAAAGTGGAAATGGTATTGTTACAATATCAAATATTGGTATCAGATCAATGTCAGCAGAAAATGCTGGATAAGATATCAAAGAACAACAAGACTGAATCGGATCTAATCCTGTAACAAATCCAGCCTGAAAAAGCACACACTCATATCGTGAGACATCCTTTTGGTAGCTGTGTATTTCTTTCTGTGGGTGAAGAGAGTACTTGAGTAGTTTGAGCATGATACCTTAAGCGAAAGACATAGCTCATGTTAAAGATTAGCAGTTTTTAGAGAAGAAATATTACTTCAGGATCTGTATAGACATTACCCATGGATTTCAATATTTAAATAAAAATATTGAAAAACAAGCAGTATGTCACATCTCTTGTTCTCCATCCAATGAGGGCAGGCGCACACACAGATTTCCATGATCAAATTAGGTTTATTTGCCATAAATCAAAACAAGTGCAAGGGCTTGAAAACAAAACTCAAAACTATAACGAAAGAGAGCAAGAGTCTACACAACCAAGGGTATCAGGACGGTGGACCAACAAACTACAGTCCTAAAACAAATCCCATTACTCTGAGCAGCTGAAACTCATAATACCCAAAATTCATCGCCAGCGGTCCTGAGAATTTCAAAATAAAGGTTTCCAAAACAAAAACAAAGACTTCACCAAGTATGGCCTCTAGCGGCCACCCACCATCACTGTCCTCAGCCCTGACAGAACCTCCCCTTACGGTGCACACCAGGGCACCCAAACCCACCAACGGGCGGAGAAGGGGTAAGCGGATACAAAGGACAGCGTCCCCTGAGCCCCACCCGGCCGTCTCTCATCAGAACACATCCTGGCCGACGCACTACATGGCCAGGGCAGCCCAGGTGGGTCTGACGGGACGCTCTCGATTGAACGTCCTTGTGCTCTTGGGCGAAGCCCCCTACTAGGAGCCCCTCTCTGTCCTCGGGGTCGAAGCCTCGTCCTGGAAGTCCTTCCACAGGGAGTCCCTCACTGACCACAGATGTGGAGCCCCCTACAGGAGTCTCCTCCATAGCCTTGGGGCCTAATTTTTTCTAAGGAAAAACACCCCAGTATTTGAGAGCTCCAGAGGGGGAAGGCCCCCAGCTCCTGTGGCTGCTACAGGCCCCTCTGCTGTGGCAATGGGCCCCTCTGTTGTGGCTACAGGCCCCTCTGCTGTGGCTACGGCTATGGGCCCCTCTGCTGTGACTGCGGCTAACGGCCCCTCTAAAAGCCCCTCTGTGGCTAGCTGGCCCCCTAAAAGACTCTCTGTGGCTAACGGGCCCTCTATAAGCCCCTCTATGGCTAACGAGCCCTCTAAAAGCCCCTCTGCGGCTACTAGCCCCTCTGAAGGCCCCTCTGTGGCTAATAGCCCCTCTGCTGGGCTAAGATGCTGGGCTAACAGGCTAAGCTGCTGGGCTAATATGGGCCTTAAGGGCTCTACTAGTGCACCTAGTGGTGCCTCTAGGCTGTCCGCTCTCTGGGCTGTCCGCTCTCGCCCCTACATTACCCCTCGATACGTTCCCTGGCACTGGTGGAAGAAGCCGGGTAGTTGGTTTTGGAGGCTGCAGCTGTTTCCAGTGTGCCGGCATGGGTCTCCAGAGAGCAGTCTCGGCGCTCGGGAGCGTGGTCTCGGCGTTAGCGAGCGTGGTCTCGTTCTCTTGTTCCGCGGCGGCTGCGAGACCCCCTCGTTCTGCGGCGGATGCGGCGACCTCATGCTCTAGAGGTCATGGTCCACTAAACTGAACTTAAATACTAACACAAATCCCATTACTCTTAGCACCCCGGCAGCTGAAACTCATAATACCCAAAACTCAGAATATCAAAATAAAGGTTCCCAAAACAAAAACAAAGACTTAATCAAGGGTGGCCTCTAGCGGCCACCCACCGTCACTGTCCTCAGCCCTGACACAGAATCATGCCATCTCTAAATAAAATGAAGTAAACAATAGTATACACACACATATGCATCAGCCATCATTTTTTGCTGCAGTGATGAAAAACAAACCAATAATAATCTCTCAGAATTTTATTCTGAATGTGTACGCAAACTGTCTAAGTAACCATACCATACTACATCCAACTCTAAAGACAGCGTCACGCTTCTTTTAAAAAGCGATAGGAAACATAGTATACAGAAAGCTCCAATTCCACACGCTGATACATTTAGCCATATCAAGCATGTTTTAATACAATGTGACAGTGTTCAACTTTAGTTTAGCTTAACAAATTAAAGTCTATTAACGTATTGCCTATAATATGTTAGATAAGGGTTAACATACTTTTTATATTAAATTATATTAATTTGGGTGTGTTTGTCTGTTTTTGTTTCCTTCTCTGTCAGGAGTGTCTGAACCCCTGCTGCAATGCTACTACCTGCACCCTCAAAGGAGATGCGGTGTGTGCCCACGGACAGTGCTGTGTAAACTGCCAGGTACTCGTTTGATCTCGTCTCATCACTTTTTTCCCCTCCCTCACTCTTCCTTACTTACTCTCTCCCTCCTGCTTCCTCCATTTCTCAGAAAAAAATGGAGAAAGCATGGAAAACGCATTCTCTTTGCCCCATTAGTGAGTGCAACATGAACTGTCATTTATGCTCTGAAACTACACAGCGAGTGTGTTTCCTCCAAGGGCTCCAGACACATAAATCAGAGAGCGAGCCTCATTGACTGACTGAAGAAAAAGAACTTCTACCCCAGAAGCTGTCTGTGCCTCTGTACCACTGCCAGACTGAGGCAATATGTCGATATTACCACTGCTAGATATACAGTTCTGGAAAAAAAATAAGAGACCACTGCAATTTATTTTTAAATCAGCGTCTCTATGAGTATGACAACCATTCCATATCAGTGTCTGTTCAATTCCTACATGAGCACCTCATTCTGCTTACTGATTACTGATCACCTGAATCAAATCTTATTTAATGAGGAAAAGTATAAAACACTGCTGTAATGAACACTCTCCTCTCACAATGTGACCAGTTGGATGGAAAAACACTACTAGAAGTACATCAAAGGTAATTATTGTTTTCTTTAAATTATTCAAGTTCTGTAAACACTGCATCATTTCTCTTATTTTGATGTTTTTTCATTTCCTTAAAAATAATGCTTTAAAGAACAATATTTTTATTTGGAAATTAGGAATAATATTGTCAGCAGTTCTTAAAAACTAAGGCAAAGCTGCTTTTTTTTGCAATGCTGTATATATATTAATACTAATGCATGTACAATGCATATTGTATATGTGTGTGTGTATATATATATATATATATATATACATATTTGTTTTTATTTTTCTTTAAGGACTTGTTTGGCAACCTAATTGTACACGCACGCACACTTGAAAATAGTAACAAACACACATTCATTGGTTCACAATGAGTGGAGCAACTAGTGCAGAAACTACTTCTACTCTTGCATTTAAGTTGACTCATCTTGTTGTAAAAAAGAAAACTGCTGCCATTATTTAGATGTCCTCTGAAAGTTAGAACTGCCCTATACAACCCATGTTTTACAATGTTGGTAGTTGAAAAAATTTAGACTTTTTAAAGATTTGTCTCAAATTAACATCACTGTACTCACTGGTAAGGAAATTGGCTAGATATTTTTTTCTGCTCCTCACTGCTGTTTGATCTGGTATCTGTTTAATTCTAAACCTTGCCCACACAGTTTTATTTGCGGTAGTTGATGCTAAATTAACTTGTCAAGTAGTGTCAAATGAGATACAATTAAGACATTAGTTATGCAACACATCCTCCCCCCAAGTGGAGCAGTATCCAACATATTCAGTGAGCGACTTGATAGTAGGTACATACAGCTCCGGGAAAATATGAGACCACTGCAAAATTGTTCAGTTTCTCAGATTAGATCTTTTATAGGTGCAAGTATTGAACTGAACAGCTTTGCCTCATTTTTTAAAAACTGTTGACAATATTTCTCCTAATTTCCAAATAAAAATATTGTTCTTTAAAGCATGATTTTAAAGGAAATGACAAAACATCA
>JBBJLS010000001.1:40902025-40916177 GCA_037577275.1 Bryconaethiops microstoma | reverse complement strand
TGTGTGTGTGTGTGTGTGTGTGTGTGTGTGTGTGTGTGTGTGTGTGTGTGTGTGTGTGTGTGTGTGTGTGTGCAGCTGAAGCCTGCTGGAACACCGTGCAGAGAGTCCAGTAACTCATGTGACCTCCCCGAGTTCTGCACTGGCACCAGCCCCCACTGCCCCGCTAACGTCTACCTGCACGACGGACACACATGTCACAACGTGGACGGCTACTGCTACAACGGCATCTGCCAGACGCATGAGCAGCAATGCATCACCCTCTGGGGGCCAGGTTAGGAACAATTATATTGGGATGGGATGGGGGGGGGGGCATGTCCCCTCACTTTTTCAAAACATTCATTTAATCCTCCCTACTTGTCCCCTCCCGGACTACAGCCGAGACGTAGAGCACTGCATCCCTCCCCCAAATTAAAAATGCTTCTGGCGCCCATGATTACCGAGAACAATTATGTACTTACAGAGGCTAATATTAATAATGTTTCAGACAAAAAGATGAACATTCGTGAGTAGTGAAAGAGATTTTTTTGACCTGGACTCGAGTCTGAACCAAAAGTACAGTTAAATTAGAACTGCCAACCCTGATACAGAAAATAAAATGTTACATGTATACAATTAGAAAGTTACCAACCACACACTCTTATACTTTCTACACCAACTAACCACTAACCAGCCATTTCAAGAACTATACGCTTCAAATATAGTTGTTAAAAATGTTAAAAGAAAATAAATTTGAGTGGAATAATCCATTTTCTGGAATGTGGTCTAAGCCTAGCCCTAAATCTAATCCTAAAAGTGTGAAGTCAGGAGTAACACAATTGTTACTCATGTACACCTTTGTGATTCTTGTATTAGACAAAGACCTGTAAAATGAATAGAAACTACATTATTTGGCAGTTGTTTGAACTTACATTTTTTACAGTCTGTATAAGGACAGTCCATTAAAATGTTTGTTTTGGAAATCAAGAGTTGTTTTGTGGCATTACCTCAAAGACACCATTTCAGGACCTTTATTATCATGGACTTGTTTCCCAGACCCAGACTAAGCCTGAGTCTAGACTGAAAAGAATTGGCAATGTCCAGTCTTCAATTGCTCTGCAGTTTTGTTCGAGATTAGGCTTAATCCATGTCTGGGAAACTTAAGAGTGCAGCTGATTAGCCTTGTTATCTTACAGATGTCTTTGGATACTGTTGTGGTGTGTATTTCACCAAATGCAATAATAATGCAAGAGTTTTTGTTTCCCCTTTATGTATAGCTGACAAATGATGTGAACGGATATAGCACAGAGCTACAGAATAAATAGAGCTATTTATTCCATATGGCTAATAAATCCCATCTCTAATATGACACAGGCCTCAGTCTGATACATGTTTAAGAAATATTCCATCCCTCTGTTTTTGATTCAGAAAGAAACTTAGTCAGGATGGTGTAATAATGTCCTACTTTGAGTGAAAGCCATAGTTTGGCAAAAAATCATATTTACACTTTTTTCCTCTTGGTCCAACTGTGGCCGATCAGACAAGTCTCATGTCTGTTATTTAGGTTTGCGATGACAGTATGTTATACAAAGTCCGAAACCACAAAAGCAAGTCTTTTGATATTCCTTAACAACCCGTTTTGGTCTGAGACACATACGGCATGGTTTCGGTATACTGTGTATACAAACTGCGGTAACAGAAATCTCCCAACTACTTCAGCCTCCTAGTGAAAAAGTATGGAAACAAGACAAAAACATGTCTGACCAATACTAATAATATTTCATTCAAAAAAACACCTAAACCACAAAGATAAATGATCAAACCAAAAAAACAGCTACGTAAATCACCTCTTATGCTTGTTACAATCAGTGAATGTTAAACCTTTTTTATTTTCATTGTTTATGCATAACTATAAAATAGATTTTCTTTCAGAGATTTTAATACTGTTTGTATCAAATATGGGCAGTTTCATAGATCAAATATGGGCCTTTCTTACACTATTATTGTAATAAGAAATAGTCATGGGAAATCCTCTTTTTCTTAATGATATATTAAACTCAAGTCGGTGATTCAGGTTTGCATTTTGATTTGAATTGTGATTTGCTGCTTGATCTGGACTCGAGCCTGAACCTAAAGTACAATTAAATTAGAACTGCCAACCTTGAGAGACAGAAAATTTCATTTTACATGTGTACGATTATTACGTTACCGACCACACCATGTTATACTTGTTACACCAACTACCCACTAACCAGCAATCAAACCAAAAGAACAACTAAGTAAATCACCTCCTATACTAATTATGCCCAACGAATGTTGAAGACATTTTGGGTACCAAACAAAAACATGTCTATATATGGGGTAAGGGTGAAATTGTGTAAGTTTGATCAAGGCTGTTCCTAGCAGCTTGGAGGCCCTACGTGGTCCGGGGGTGTATGTGGTAAACGATCCAGGCCGGGGCTCCTCTCGCTGTAGTTCTGGGTGGGGTTTCCGCAGCAGGGCCCCCATCACGATCGGTCCGGGGGCGGGGGAGCGGTGTGCTGATGGGATTCCGCGCCGGGGCCCCCCTCACAGTTGGGGCCCTATGCGGATGTGTATTTCGCGTATGACTAAGAACAGCCCTGGTTTAATTTTTAACCAAATTATCACTTTAAAGAACAGAATCCTTGTATCCTCTCTCTCACTCACTCACTCTCTGTTCCTCTTTCTAGGAGCCAAACCAGCACCTGGTATCTGCTTTGAGCGGGTGAACTCAGCGGGAGACCCCTATGGAAACTGTGGGAAGGATTCCAAAGGCTCATTTGCCAAGTGTGAACCACGGTACGCTTCAGATACACTCCTTACCTGATTCACAACATTTAATCTTACTTACTATCCACTGCGGAGACAGCTAGTGGCAAATATTGATAGAGCAGTATGCAGACTACAGAGCATGACTTGGCTTTCATTCACAACATAATGTGATCTAAGAGGGAAAGGGAAATTATTATCTTGAGCTGACAGACCGTACTGGTTGGTGGACTACTTTTAAAACATGAAATATTCATCATATTGTCTTGCTACTGCTAGACTCGCTTCATTTTCTGCGCAGTGCTATCGCCTGAATTCAGGTGGATGTTGGATTCTTTGTCCTATAAATGAAGAAAAATGTCTTTTCAGTGGAAGTCCAATATTTTTTTCCCACAAAGCCTAAAACTCCCTAGGTGTGACTCAAAAACAGAATGTAAAGACAATGTAAAGAGCAGCATTGTTATTCAAGTAGCCTAGGAGAACTCACATTCCTCTTCACCCATTTTTACCCAAAAAAGACCCCTTTGAAGAAGGAACAGTTACTCATTTCGTTAATAAAGTCAGATACTTTAGTTACTTGTCAAGAGAAGTTTAACCTCTGGTGTAAAGAGAGTGAATGAATGACAAGGTTATTCTGCTTGTCTGACAAATTAGTTTAAGCTGAGAACACTGAGCAGCTCAAAAGAACATTGTCCTTCCACATTGTTTGTTGTGTTTATGTGTGTGTTTGTATTTGTTTTGATACAGTGATGCTAAATGCGGGAAAATTCAGTGCCAGGGGGGCGCCAACAGGCCTGTCATTGGTACCAATGCTGTTTCCATAGAAACCAACATCCCACTGCAAGAGGGAGGACGCATCCTGTGCAGGGGGACGCATGTGTACCTTGGCGATGACATGCCTGACCCGGGCCTGGTACTGGCAGGCACCAAATGTGCTGAGGGCATGGTATGACAGATACTTTCATTCTGTTCTCCAATAACAAGTAAAGATCTAAGTTTAGTCGGTGGAGTTGATGTTTGCAGCTGACACCTATTTAAAATCACTTTCTCTCTCTGCCTTTTCCTCTCCCTTGCAGATGTGTTTGAACAGGCAGTGTCAGAATGTCAGTGTATTCGGAGTGCACGCGTGTTCGGGGAAGTGCCACGGCAGAGGGGTAAGTACTGTCGGCACTTTTAGAAACGATAACTTTGCTGCTATTCTCGCAGATATGACCCTCATAACTCACAACTGACAAACAACAGGGTCACTCACTCTTGAAAAACATATTCTTCTGGAAAAAAAAAGAAAAAGAAAAAAAATATATATATATGTGTGTATTTTCTAATGACAGCAAGACCAGCCTTCACTGTAGGATGCATAACAGCAGAGAATGTAATGCAACGCAAAATTCTAGGGTGGCAAAATTAGAGCAGGGGGCATGGGGGACCATGCTCAGAACCCAGAATTCCCCAGAGCCATCCCCACTACTATCCTAAGTACATATAACCCATAACCACACCTACACACACTGATTTAATTACAGAGGACGGGGAACAATAATTGCCAAGTGGAAGATTTTTATGCCTGCCTTACATCTGTCCGCAAATCTCTTCGAGTTCACTAACTGGGTCTGCCATGTTTATCTTAAATAACTCATGAAAATCACACTGTAACATGTATAATAAAATATAGAAATTCATATAATTAAATCCAGAAGCAGCGATGTGGGGTCTAGCAGCAGTGTGCCGCAGAGTCGCCATGGCAACTTGATGCAATCATGTTAAAAGCATGACTGTAGATACTGATGGCAAGTTGTATTTCAGTTGGATAAACGTCAGATGTACCTGTGATATATCCTCACTTTTCATTTACCAGCTTTGCCATAGATTTCGAAAATGTGAAAAAATGTAAAGATGGCAGATATTAATATTATATTAATCTTCACAACGTGTGCCTATAAATGGGACAGTGGCCGGAAATAATTTTGCCTGTAACCTCTCAGCACCTCGTTTGATTCAGATCCCATTTGATTCTCTTTACCATTTGAAGTGGAACCTCTCCCTTACAAAATTGTTTCTTTATTTAATTTCAAAGACTAATGTTGACAAGTAGTCCATGTTATATGGGTGCTTGGTGTAACAAAATCCAATATGGTGTAAATTCACATTATCAAGTGCATTAAAATTGCACCAACCATTAGAGGTGCAAGAGTACTATAGACATTAGAAGAATCAGGGACTGTCCCCAATCAGTGTGGCACATTTCACAACATAACTAGAGGATTCTAGGCCTGCACAATAGCCAGAAAAAGAAAAAGAGGAAGATGATGGAGAAAAGGAAGAAACGCAATGGTTGCCCATGCAGTTTTCCTGCTTGGCCCCCAAATGTATATAAGCAATTAATAGCAAATTACACCATGTTATTCTTGTTGCTGGCAAAATCTGAGAGGTTAAAGATATAAACCCTGGCTACAAATCTTTAGCCCCTACTCCACTCAAAGCAAAAGAAACTACAGAGGATGCCTACATGGCTGGCTCTTAAAGGAACAAGTTGACAAAAAATCTATTTTATGTGAAATCTTTTGCATCATGGCAGTTACTCTGCCTAATCTATCTTATTGCTATTCCACTCATTGCAGTAAAGTGGCTAGCAAAAAGTAGTTGTATAATCAATACCGATCAGAGCTGGGCCTAATGTTATTGCTTCTTGGTTAGAGCATTGCAGATAAGGCCAAGGGTTAATACTGCACTCTCAATTATCCCTCACCTCCCCTAAGCCCAGCCCACTTTAGGAACTGCCTGATCTGATGGCTTCCTACAGCTGTTTGCGATCAGTCTTCATTGCTCCACCAAGGTTAAAGCCCTTATATTTAGTAGCTTCATTTATGTTCTACTTAAAGCTTCATTCATCATCTTTTGGCCCAGGCATGTGCAGTAAAGCACTGAAATGCGAATACTGGCAGCCCTGGCTAAGAGACCCCCTACACTGTCATTTATATTCACGCTCCACGATTACCCAAGAGGGTGTGTTTTATTTTCCTTTCTAACTACTTTACTCCCCCTAAAACAGCCACTTTGCCTTGGCTCCAGGCTGAGGAGCAGAAAGTCAAGGCAGTGTCACAGATGCCAGGTTCTTTCGACACCTTTTTTTTACCCCGCCTTGTGTTTGAACAAAAGAATTATTGTTGACAGAGTGAATTAGTGCTGTTCGAGATTAGTGAAGTGTGATGTCAGGTTTTTGCAGAATTGGAGTGCAGTAGTTGAAGCAAAACAAATGCCAAATCCTACCTGTTCCTGTCTGTGGTCTGTTGACTTGGAGTAGATGCTTATGTGTGTGTGCGCGCATGTGGTAGGGAAGGGGGGTGTTTACCCGTCCACACTGCCTCCTAATGAGCAGAGCTCCTCCTCAAATATATGCAGTGTTTGTGTATGTGTGTGTTTTTTTGTGTGTTAATGGTTTTCATGTCATGAGTGATTGGTCCATATATTTGTAAATGAGGCATTTGTAATTTGTAAATGATGAGATTACAGAACACTGAGTGTGGTGAATTCCAGTTTATCCAATAGCCTCAGCATAGGAATAAGACAAAAGGTCATCAGAGAAAAAAGTACTAGACCACCACTGTGACGTTAAATAGTAAGCAAGAAAATGGGATATTCCGAGCACAAATGTAACTAAGCAGTCCATATAACATAACATATACAATAACTACACACAGAAATGCTTTATTAATTCCGAACGTGGAATATTAAATCTGATAGTAGAAATTCCTGAGTAATGTAGAAAAATCACACGCATGTTATGCTGGACATTATTTCTTCTTTATTCAAAGTGAATTAAATCTTTTGTTTTATACATATTTTTTATATTTATATTAAGTTTATTTTGAGTTACATGTCCTTATAAGTTACATGCACAGTTAGCATCTGCTGTAATCCAGAGTGGCCTACAATTTAATCATGTTACAAATGTAATCAAATTTCTGGTTGGAGTGATGCCCGAGGACACTTATAAGTGTAGGGTGGTTTACTTTTCCAGACGGGGAACTGCAGCCTGGTCCACTGCATGGAGAGCAGCAGTGTTACCCACTAAGCTATCAACCATGCTTTGTGTATCTCAGTTTAGATTTTTTTTCCAGACTGAGGTACACAAATAACCTCTGACTTAAGGTTACTTGCTTAAGGTTAAGTTACTACTCTGGGAATTCAGTATTCATCCTACACCTATTACTGGTTAAAATGTCTTTTAACAAATGAACCATTAAAACAGGATTGATAATGAGCACTTTTACTACCAGGACTTGTTTAGTGAATGGAAAGTTAAAATGTATGCATGCCATGGCATTAGTTCATCCCATTTTATACATAGAGGGAAACTAAGAATAAGTTTAATATGTGTACAAGGCAATGGATCCAATCTGGGAAGTGCTTGATCTGGTACAAATTAAGACCACTCCTTGTGTGTGTGTGTGTGTGTGTGTGTGTGTGTATGTATGTGGGTAGGTGTGTGATAACTGCATTAGTCTGAAGGGTGTGCTCTGGGCAAGGAGGGTCCAGTCCACTGAGCTCCCTCTAATCCCATTCCACACACAGACAGACAGACAGACACAAACACACACACACACACACACACACACACACACACACACACACACACACACACACACACAGCTGATACTCATTACTTTGAAGCTCCCCTCTATATCCTGAAGCAGAGAGAGAGAGAGAGAGTGGGCTCTTTTGAGATGGGCTCTCCTCCATATGTTAAAACCATCACACTGACCACTCCTAAACCTCCGCAGCATGGACAGAAGAACAGAGGAGACTCTGAATACACACATCAAAGGCACATTTCAGTGAAAAATGCTGATTTGCATCTTTCTCTCATGCAGATGTTCAGAATTCTAAAATCTAGTTCGTTGGGTCTCCATGGGCAACATGAGAAAAACATTGGGGTCATAGCTCACAAAAAGAACATTCTCACACTTAATCACTGGTTATCTCAAGCACTTGTTGATGGAAGCAGAATATGTGGGTCAGCACAGTTTCTGCAATACATACAGTCGTAACGTGTAGTGCAAATATCAGTTGCTTCCTTCAAAAACCTGTCATACTGAACAGTGTGAGCTTAGGGAGGTTATGTCAGTTAATCAATTTCAGATTTACATCCCATTCATACTACTGTCACATTGTTATACTGTCTATTTAATGTATTGTTTCAGTTATACATTCCATTCACACTACTCTTACATTGCTGTTCAGTCTATTTATTTTATTTTTCCAGTCATCCCCTGCACTTTGTTCAAAGCTGCTAACTGCAATAATCAAATTTATGGTTTAATACTAGCCACTCTGGATGGGTTACATAGCGTCCACTCTATGCTGTTAGTGTACAATACCATTGCTGTCTATTTACTGTATTGTCTGTTGTCTCTGTCGTAACTTGCACTCTGTTGAATGTTATGTTGCGCCGTTGCATAAGCTGTCTCATCACACAGCTGCTGATGACAATAAAGTAGCCTTGAACCTTAATCATTATTACACAAGATGGCGTCGTGCTAACTGGTACGGGTCTCTCTGGGTACATTTTGGTACACAAATGTATTTTCAGTCGACTTCACACCAAGCCTTTGCTAACGTGTATCAAAACAGCTCGTAATAATGTCTGTGACCTCCAGACCCTGCTTGAGTTAAAATACAAACAAGAAACCTACAAACAAGAAATGTGTGGACCCCTGCTAAAGCTCCAAGACCTCGGCTTGCTGTGAAGAGCAGGCTTCAGATCACGGTGTCGCCTTATGGTGCTGGGCCAGGGAGGGGACATCACAAGTGATTCAGAGACTGTTGAGTTTTTATTTTTACAAAGACATGGCACTGAATAGCATATACAGTGGAACAGAATAGCAAGATAAGAGGTGATGGGCTGTGTGTACATTAACACTGACTGGTGTGTGAAGGCTGTGCTGGTCTCTAGTTACTGTTCAATGCAATGCTACTGACTGTTAGATGCAGACCATATCATTTACCGAGCCTCATAACCGCTGTGTACATCCCACACAGAGCTAATGCTAACAATGCACTGGCCGATCTTTACACAGCCATCACCGAGCTCCAGAACCGTATAGAAGATAAGAAGATAAGAAGATAAGAAAGAACTTTATTCATCCTTATAAATTCATGCTTTAATTCTTTTGTCATAAACATGCTCAATGCAGCAAAGGAAAAAAGAGGAATATGTGGATTTTCCGACAAGAGGGGAGAACATGCTGGACTGTGTTTATATAAACATTGCTGGCATGTACCACACTGAGGTCAGCCCGCACCTTGGTTATTTCGATCACATGTCCGTCATGCAGATCCCAGCGTACAGACCGCTTTTCAGACATACAAAGCACATTATGAAGCAGATGAAAACCTACCCCCCAGGAGCCATCTCTCCACTTCTAGAATACAGTATCTGTCATAATAGTCCATTCATTCAAAATAGTGCTGTAGCTGTTGACTGCACAAATTGTTGTCTTGTCCTTTTGTTGCTCTAGTGTTTTTTTGCACTCTCTTTCACACTGCACAAACTGTCCTCTCTGCACTTGTAGTCTTGTGGTGTTCTGTTTCTTTTCTTGTGTTGCACCATGGTTCAGGAGGCACATTGTTTATTTCACTGTGTACTGCGTGTCTATGGTTGAAATGACAATAAACCTACTTGACTTGACTTAGCCAATAATACCAGCCTGTATTGAGGTTCCATTACTTTATTATCAAAAATAACATTTATCCAATGATTTCCTAAGTAAGTCACATTTTGTATATTTTTTAGTTGACACATTGCTCTAAATTGAGGAGCATTGCTCATTATGTGAGTGTGTGAATTAGTGAGGGTATTTTGAGTTTCTACTCTTCCAGTTTTAGAGATCTGACCGTTAATGTCATGTCAGATAGTGAAGATGTTTTTCCACTATTCAGTGCAGCACAGTCCATTATGGTAACAAACCCATGATCACATATTTTGTTGTCATTTTCACTGCCAAGTTACTCAAATCATACCTGAGTACCTGTGCTGAATTTGACAACCTTTCTTACCAGGGTACAAAGTATGTTGTGCTTATATGTGTGGGTGGAGCTAGACATAGTGCAGAACATTGATTGGTCAAACACAGTCATCACTGAATCGCCATATCAGATGACCACCATTCTAACTTTTAGATTAATTTTTGCTGTGTATCAGTTACCAGGAGGATCAGTTCTCTCTGTATTTCACATTAACACAGACTGCTTTGTGTTTGCAGGTTTGTAACAATAAGAAGAACTGCCACTGTGAAGCCCACTGGTCTCCCCCATTTTGTGAGAGGGCAGGGTTTGGTGGCAGTGTGGACAGTGGACCAATGAGACTGGCAGGTAAAGTAATGGACAACTCACCAGCTAAAGTTCTTAGCGCTGAGCAAAGTGTAATATCATGAACATTAAACCTTTGACTATTCTTTTACCTATTTCCTACTTCATGCAGTTTCTAACCCTGCCATTTGCATTTAGGCAGATTCATACTGACTTCTTATAATCAAAACATTTTACATTTTAACAGTCAAAGCTATTGTCCTGCCTACAGAGTGAGAGAGCTGAGACAATGATCTGAATTTTATAGAAAAAAATAGCAGTGAAAAAAAGATTGCACAAATGCCAAATTAGAAAAAACTTTTGACATGGTAGAGCCTACAGACGATAAGAAATGATTTGTTGACTTTTTAACAAGCATGTCACACGCTACAATTTAGACATGCCATTGTGAGTTAGTGAACCTTTTGGTATGATCTGAATTTGTCAGTGAGTGTGCTGTTTTTCTCAATTACTTTATTTAATGCATTTATTTTGCCCTATACAGTGGGGCAACGTATTTAGTCAGCCACCAATTGTGCAAGTTCTCCTACTTAAAAAGATGAGAGAGGCGTGTAATTTCCATCATAGGTATACATCAACTATGACAGACAAAATGAGAAAAAAAATCTCTGAACTTTTGTTATTGACCAAATACTTATTTTCCACCATAAATTCTTTAAAAAATAGACAATGTGATTTTCTGGATTTTTTTTTCTCATTTTGTCTGTCATAGTTGAGGTTTACCTATGATGGAAATCACAGGCCTCTCATCTTTTTAAGTGGGAGAACTTGCACAATTGATGGCTGACTAAATACTTTTTTGCCCCACTGTATTTAAGTGTACCCTGACCCCAAATATAGCACATCAGCCAATACATCTTTGGTATCCAAAGTTTACATCTTTAGTTTTGAATCTCAGATTCTAATGTAGCTAACAGTCAGTGAAAGCTTATTACTGTCAGTTAACCTTTCCAAAACATCACGTGATTTTGACTGTGTGGGCCGATATGTGTGCAAAAATGTTCAGTTTCTTGCGTTTTATCTTTTACAGGTGCAAGTATTGAAATGAACAACTTTGTCTTAGTTTTTAAGAACTGCTGACAATATTTCTCCTAATTTCCAAATAAAAATGTTCTTTAAAGCATAATTTTAAAGGAAATGACAATATAGCAAGATAACAGAAATGAATTTAGGATGCAACATTTTGATGCATTGTCATTTCCTTTAAAATTGTGTTTCAAAGAATATTTTTATATGGAAATTAGGGGAAATATTGTCTGCAGTTTTAAGGCAAAAGGCATAGCTGTTCAGTTCAATACTTGCACCTGTAAAAGATAAAACCTGAGAAACTGTCGGCGGGTATGGGGAAGGACGCACTAGCAGGAAACAGAGTTTTGAATATTAATGGGTTTTAATGACAAAAAGATAAAAAAAGACAACAGAAATATAAAGTTCCTTTACTCCAAAGGTCCTTTACTCCAAACAAAACTCTCTGAACACTAGAAGTGGACTTTCAGGGGCCAGAACAAATACTCCACGCTCTGTGGAGCTCTCTCAATATGACGGAGCTCTTGTATTAACGCCTGCAGATACACAGTAGGAGAGAACACAGGAGAAGCGCACAGTCAAAACACCAAGCATTAGATCTTGCCCGAAGTTCCATCTTAACGTGGCTTGGCTGGCTGAAGAAGCTCTCCACTACCACTGGATGAAAACCGGAAAGTTCATAGTGTGCGCTTCTTCTTTCTCTCCTTCTAGAGGAATGCAAAAACATAAACCAAGCGTGATATAAAGTTTCTTAGAAACCCGAACCGCAGGATGGTTTTGGGTGAACACATAACAATTCTGTGGATCAGCTGGGCTTTTAAACACACACACTTAGCCAGTCACATGACACAGACAATAACTCGAGCACTTTACATTTATGAGATGCTTTTATCCAAAGCGACTTCCATTCCCTAGCTACAGGGGGCAATCTCCCTGGAACAACTTGGGGTTAAGGGTCTTGCTCAGGAACCCAGTGGTGGTGTTGAAGGTAGGATTCAAACCCATGACCCCTTGGTCTAAGGGCAAGTGTCCTACCCACTAGGCCACCACCACCTTACTCAAACATGTAAGACATGTCATTAGCTACCTAGCAACCCAGCAAATGAGCTAACAAAGCTCCCCACTCTCACCTGGGTTGCCGAGGCACCCAACGACCATACACACGACAACCCATGACATCACACACCCGTGCCCAGAGCTGTGTACCTCCTAATGCTCAGGAGACAGGCTCCATTGGGGGTGTGACTGAGGCGGACCAGACGTGTCAGAAACTGAACATTTTTGCAGTGGTCTCCTATTTGTTTTTTACAAACCTGTGTATATGCTCCTGGTCAACATACATCGTCTCCAGAGAGCACATTATTATAATTTATTTACTGAATTTAACATATTGGGGGAAAATGATGATGCAAAATGATGTTTTTCTTAATATGTTAAAGAAATTGTGCTGTTACATTTGTTTTCCATTTTTTTGCACTTTGAGGCAGTGTACTTATTTTCACAAATAAGCAAAAAAGTAATTTGAACTTTTACACCCAAACTTTAAAATATACCTAAATGTTTGCATAAGTAAATAAAAAGAATGTACTAATAAATTTGATACTACATCATCTATATTAGCCTAGTAGCTCCAGTGCAAAACTAAAGAACCATACATTGGCCACCAAATATGTCTTGGCTGAACGGTTTGGGAAAATTTAGTAAATGTCATTTTTGCCTTCGGCATTCCTTCACTCTACTGCCCTGCACAGTTTCAGTTTGGTGCTGGAAGGAAAGTGTCTAGTTAAGTTTAGTGATTTTCCTGCCCACACCTGATTCAACTCAGGGATTGTGATCGAGTAGGGGAACTACCCGACTGTGCTGGACATCAACCCTGCAACACTACATTTCTGCATGCTGGAGCTTCTATGCATCTAAGGCTCCATTTCTTTTACCTTTCCTCTTTGGGGGCTTCAGTGGACAACTTGCATATTTAATTTTGACCAGAGTGTAAAACTAGTGATCTTTTTGCTGAATTCACCTTCCTGCTTGCACAAACTCCAGCAAATCGAAGAGGCTAGCGAATTCATGAACAAGCCCCTGCCGACTGTACCTAGTAAACTTATGATTTCCATGGCTCTATAATCTTGTGGTGTGCTATTTACTCTGTTCAGGTACCACCTGATAGTTAGAATGAGAGTATTCAAAGCGTTAGGATGATTCTGAGAGCTTTTGGTTGGGCTTTGAACATGCTTTGATGGGCTGCTCTCTTTTGTGTTCCCTCCCTCTGTGCCATGCTGTGCTGTGCCATACCTCAGATGTGCGTGTGTGTGTATTAATGTGCGTGTTGTCCTATGTGACGTCAGCTGACAGTCGGGCCACGGCCATGTGCCTGCTGGTCACTGTCCTCTGCCTGCTGGCCGCTGGCCTGCTTATCTGCCTGAAGAGGAAGACTCTGGTCCAGCTTCTCTTTGCCAACAAGAAGAGCACCATTCAGAAGCTCAGGTAAAGCTGAGAGCACACGCAGAGACAAATCTGCTCATAGAACAAGTATAAACTGGTCAAAAACTATCATGATATTTGACATTGTGTTCATTATGCTGTTGTGGCAAAACCTCGGTTTCCCTGACAGGGATTAAGCCTAGTACTGGATTACGTAGTGCTATGAATAGAGATTTTCTATTGAAAAGGAAAGGGTAGTCCAAGACTGCCTGCTTAACCGATCCTTAATGTACACTGAGATTTTTATTCCAAATAATGACAAAACATTTATTTTTGTCCATTTAGGAGATGAGTAATACAGTCAAAGTGGGTATAATATTGTATTATTCGATCATTCGTTTCTTGTTATGATAAGGTATCCTTTGCAAAATACACTATATGGAAAAAGTATTGGGACGCCTAATCATTACACCAAACACACAGATTTAAATGAGTTGGTCCCCCTTTGCAGCTATAGCAGCTTCCACTCTTCTTGGAAGGCTTTCCACAAGATTTTGGAGTTTCTGTGGGA
>JBBJLS010000001.1:40870139-40901925 GCA_037577275.1 Bryconaethiops microstoma | reverse complement strand
GCCTTGACCTCAACCCCATCCAACACCTTTGGGATGAACTGGAACGGAGATTGCGAGGCAGGCCTTCTTGTCCAACATCAGTGCCTGGCCTCATAAATGCTCTACAAAAGGAATGGGCACAAATTCCCACAGAAACACTTCAAATCCTGTGGAAAACATTCTAAGAAGAGTGGAAGCTGTTATAGCTGCGAAGAGGGAACAACTTCATGTTAAAGTCTATGTATTTGAATGCTGTGTCATCAAAGTCCCTATTGGTGTAATGGTCAGGCGTCCCAATACTTTTGACCATGTAGTGTGCGTTGTTATAATCTGCCTCTCCTCTCCTCTCGCTGATCTGCTCTATTATGATAGGATTAAGTGTCCACATGACCTCCCAAATCTGCCCCCTCCGTCCCGTCCCGGTGCCTCATTTGTGCAGGAGCCCGGAGAGAGAATCAACTGTTGCGGTCCGAGCGCGAGATTTATGGTCAGGAGAAGTAAAGACAAGCACATGGACAGAGAAATCTAACTGTTGGGAATCGATTTTCTACACCTTTTCTTTCCTCTACGGAGCGTTAAGGCACTCCAGGTTGGTCTAATGATGGAGAAATCTGCAGATATGGATGCAAATCAGGACTTGGACTGTGATGATCTCCTGGAGCTGAATCAGTTTGATGGGCTGCCTTTTTCCTCTCGATATTACAAACTGCTGCGAGAGAGGAAAGCTCTCCCAGTTTGGGGAGCCAAGAGTGAGTTCATGGACTCCATTATCCACAACCAACTGGTCATTGTCAGTGGCACGGCTAAAACAGGACAAAGCACTCAGGTAGCTTTCTATTTTTTTCCTATCATAATCATTATTTGCTATCCTGTTATCATTATTGATTTGTTTGTTTATCACTTTCTCTTGCTAACCTATGCTAATGTAAAATTTAGTCTCTTTCCTGTTGTGGACCCTCAGATCTAACATCTAATCACTGTTCATTAAACTATTAATAACTGCATTTTCACTGTGATCTGAATAGGAATTGATTATTATGCTCCACATGGATCCCTTTTACTCAGCCGTCCACTGCACATCACTTGGAATAAAAACTGCTGGACACTAGTGAGAATGGGTTTGTGTGTGTCCGTATGCCCCTACAGATCCCACAGTGGTGTGCAGAGTTTTGTCTGTCTGTGCAGTACCAGAACGGCATGGTGGTCTGCACTCAGATCCACAGACAGAGCACGGTGGAGTTGGCCCTGCGAGTGGCCGACGAGATGGACGTGAACATCGGTCATGAGGTGGGCTACAGCGTCCCCCTTCAGACCTGCTGCTCCACCGACACTGTGCTCAGGTATTTGTAACTTATTTTAATTTGGTTTTGCTTGGAAGTTAGGCATGCTGAAATCAGGTTCACCCCACTTGGTCATTCGTCCTTCCAACAAAACACTTTTTCCCTCCTTTATTACACAGCACCCCCCTCCCCCTTGCACACACGTCCTTTCACAGACGCCTGTCTCACAAAAAAAGCCAACAAAGGGCTTGGGGGCCTAGTTTCGGGGTCCCCTTCAACAGCTGCCACGCACCCACATGGCCCATATGCTCCTCAGGAGCCCTTAGGACAGCCAAAAGTTAGACTAGCAGACAAAGACAGGAGATGTGGTGATTTGAACAGCTGAGTGGAGCAGACTTAATGAAAACACTGACCTCAGTAATTATAGGACTAAATTACCATGAGAGAATTGCTGTCTGCCTTCATTAGGCTCATATTGATGTTGAGGGTTTGGAGGGCCAGTAGGAAGGATTAGATACTTTGATGTGTTGTTTGTCTAGCAGTGCTGATGAATTTAATCAGACTTTGTTTTGAAGAGTTACTTTTCAGTACGACCTCCTAAAAAATAGTGAAATTAATGGATAGGTTTTCATCATTAACCATTAAATATCAAGACTTTGTCGGTTCTTATGCTCTCCTTGCAGCTGGTCAGTTGTGTACTAATAATAGCTATGACGTGTTCAAAATAATTTATCTTAATAATGATATCTGAGTAATGATGGATGGCTTGGTGGTTAAGCAGTGGCCCCTGTGTTCAGAAGGTTGTGGGTTCGAATCGCAGGACTGACAGTGGCACCACTGCGGTACCCTTGAGCAAGATACTGTCCACATACACAGCTCACTGAGCACTGCATTGCTAGCTGCCCATTGCTTTTAACCCCTCGTACCTGGTCTACTGGTTAATGCTCAGCGCTGAGAGAACCAGCGTCACGGGTTCAAATCTCTTTCTGGTTGTTTCACTAATTAAAAAACAAAACAAGGGCAACCGGTGTGTAGGAAGTCGCCCCTGCAATCGGAAGGTTGTGGGCTCAAATCCCGGGACTGCCTGTGGTACCACCAAGGTACCCTTGAGCAAGGTACCGACCCCACAAACTGCTCCATTGGTGGCAGCCCCCTGCTTCACTTGGTGAATGGGTTAAGAGAAAAATTACACATTGTTCACACTGTGACCACTTGACTTCTTATCTAGTCATATTTCCTAGCCTTAATGTAGAATGATTGCATGCTTAATTATCTTTATTTTGAGCATTTTGCATTAACTGCCACTTCTTACTGAAGTTCCATACAGTAATATTGGTAATGATTCCTGGCAGGTACTGCACTGATGACGTCTTACTTCGTGAGCTGATGTCAGATCCTCTGTTGGAGCAGTATGGTGTGGTGGTGATTGATCAGGCTCAGGAACGCACCGTCAGCACAGACCTCCTCCTGGGCTTGCTCAAAGACGTGCTCCTCTCACGGCCTGAGCTCCGCCTGGTCATCCTCACGGCCCCTCACTCCTCTGACAAGCTGCTGCACCACTATGGCAACGTCCCCCTCATCTGCCTGGAGGCACCACGGCCATCTGAGGTGGTGTACGGCATTGAGAGAGGAGGTGTGAAGGACTACTTGTGTTCCACACTTCGACTGGCTATGGAGATCCACCAGACCGAAGATCAAGGAGACATTGTGGCATTTCTGGCTACAGAGCAAGTAAGAGAGATGTCATATACACTCATTGATTTATTCCTGAATGATAGCATCAAAGAACATCCACATTTTAGAATGAGAAGAGCAAGTTTGAGTGTTTTTGGAGCAGAATTCCCATAGAAGTTCCATATAGATTCTGTTGCATTTCAGGTTACTGGGTAAGCACTGGCATGATTTTTTAGGGTTGACAGAAACTTTTGTATCTTGCAAGAATTGTAGAGTGTATGTATTCTTTAATGTTTTCCAGAATGATGCCCTCTAGAATGGACATCCAAATTTTAAAATAAGCACCCCAAAATTTTGGAGTACACTCTTAAAAAGGGTTCTTTGGACAGAAGTTTTTATCTTTTTAAGAACCTTTTAAATGATGATGGTTCTTTAAAGAAACAATTTGTAAATGGAAACCTGTTTAAACCAAAGAATCTGTTTAAGATTAAAGAACTTCTACAAAATATAAACTCAGAACCAAAGAACTGTGGCATTTCTTTTAAGGACTGTATTTGTGGACACATGTAGGTAGATGGCTGTACCTAAATGTCGCTGACCGGCCTTTTCAGGGTGCTGCATAAATCAGCAAAAGGGCCCGTTTCTATGGTAACTGGAACATTCCATGTTCTTTTTTTACTTTTCCTCCAAGGAGATTGAATGCGCTCATGCCATCTTGCGGAGCGAAGGGGCCAACCTGGTTTCATTGTTAGGTGATCTGGTGCCCGTGTCCCTTTGTCCAGAGCAAGGAGACAGTCTAAATACACCCACGGAGGAAGAAAACAGGTGCAGGAGAGTCTTCCTCACCTGCGGCCCCACTGAAGACTTGTTCTGGGCCATGCATAGCATTCGCTTCATCATCGACGCTGGAGTGCAAAAGAGATATGTAAGTGATAATTGATAATGTTATATGGCTCATTTGGAGGGGGAAGCAGTGGGTCAGAACATGACAAAGATAACAAGTACAGTAAACCACTGCTAATTCGCAGTTCAGAATTTGCAGCTTCAGTGATTCACAGATTTTTTCTTTGAACCTAACTAATAATTGTTCGCGGAAATTCCTGCAAATTTTTTGCGGAAACCGCAGATATCCGCCACATTTTTTTTATTGCTTTTTTCATTGCAATGTATCATTTTTCATGCATTTTAGTGCTAAATTATTAAAAATATAATTTTTTACAATTTTTTTAACAAATATGAGTTCAGCTGTATTTCCATATCAAATATAACTGTAAAAGTTTTTTGGTACTGTCGAGAGAACACAAAGGCAGGAGGTTTGAAAGTAGCCAATCAGAGAGCGGCTACTGATTGGCTGCTGCCCTGTGACGCATCTCTGGATGCTGCAGTCCGGCATTCCGGCATCATTCCTGGTGGAGCGTCTCGAGTGTTCTTGTGTTTTTCGCTTTGTTCTTCTTAAAGTCCTGTATTTTTATTACTGTAAATTAAATTTATTTATTTACTGTATTTACCTGTTTATGCCAAAGAAACCAACAGCGCATACCAAAGAAAACATGCATGAATTACAGTACAGTCTATATAGGGTAATATCGGTATTTTACATTCTAGCACTGCGAGAGACAGCAGTTCAGTGTACGTTGTACAGTATGGATACGGGTTTACCTTTACATTTTTTTAAGGGTAATGTATTAAGCTGAGTTTGAAATGCCTCTGGATGCAATATTAGTACAAGAACCGGACATTTAGAGCTTCATTAGAAGGACCAGCTGCACAAAAATAAATGATCGTCCAGTGCCAAGCACTGGCCGGAGTGGTGTAAAACATGCCACCACTGCACTTTGGAACGGAGCTCTCTACGCAGATGCCACTTTTTTTTAAATTGTGTTTGTTAGTCTACTTTTATTTTTAATTAAATGTTTATATTTTTTATTTTTATATTTCTAAATCCTTGCTGTGTGCATCTGTGGGCTAGCCCCAAACGTCATCTCGTTGTACTGACACTATGACAATAAAGCATCTCTATCTATCCATCCATTCATCCATCCATCCATCCATCCATCTAGTGTTCTCTAAAGTGAAGATTTCATTCAGTCCAACTGATGAATCTCAGTTTGGTAATTGCTGTTATTGATACAACTGTATTACATTAATAGATTGGTTAGAGTGATAGCTATCTCTAAATATAATTTTTATTTTTACATTCACTGGTTATATGTGACAGGTTTACAACCCTCGAATCAGAGCCAACTCCATTGTCATTCGACCAATCAGCAAGAGCCAAGCTGAAGGCCGCAAACAACTGGTTGAATCAAAAGGTACGTGTTGTGTCCACTCACATAAGACAAGATGATTGACAGTTTCTCTCTAGTCCTTTCAGCCTGGGTAGTGGTTTTATAAGCAGGATTGTATTGCCTGCAGGGAAGTGTTTCTGTTTGTATCCGGAGGCTACACCCCTTCCTGCTGAGAGTGTTCCTCACATCTTGGAATCTAACATCAATTCCACCGTGCTGTTCCTTAAGAGGATGGAGATCGCAGGCCTTGGCCACTGTGACTTTATTGATAGGCCAGGTGAGACACATGAATACACATACATACATTTGTGCTCATATTTAATATTAGTACTTTGTACTTTATTATTGTAATTATTATTATTATTGTTATTACTTATAATTATGTATATACTACTATTATTACTATTATAATTAGGGGTGTCACACAATTAAAAAGTAATCTAATTAATTACAAGCTCTCTGATTAATTAAAATCTAAATTAATCGCACACCTTTTTTGCTTTTAACGTCTCTTTTCTTTAACTGTTTTGCAATGTTCATGTGCAGTATTGGTCACAGCAATCAGAAATATGACCTAATATGCTGAGGGGAAAAAATGCTTCTGCAAGGATGTTAGACAGAAGTCCATCTTTAAAGTGCAGTTTAAGACAAATGTACATACAAGCACGGGTGTTCTGACGATTTATGCTGCCTTGTCGAATAATGCTACCATAGCGCAAATCGACAACAGAGTCTTTTGACTCATGCTGCCCTGTCGAAAAATGCTCCCTTTAAGCTTATACAGTTTGTACAGTCAGTTTTGCACTAATAATGATGAGAAATAGGCAAATAATATGCATAATTGGAGAAAAATATATTTTATATTACAGTCAGGTTCTAACGCTGAGAAATGCCAACGTGAAGCAGCGTGTTCTGACAATTCATGCTACCCTGGATAAAAGCTTGCTTGAAGTTTATACAGCTGCCAGTGTCTCAAGGTAGCACAGATTTGAGTGTAGCACCAAATCCCAAGACACTGGAACTGCACATGTGCAGAAGGGCACGGTAGCACTCTCGAAAGCACTCTTCAACACAACACTGCACCAGGTTAAAGTCACGGGGTGCGATTAATCAGCGTGAATTTTTTTTTTTACGTGTTATTTTTTCTGTGATTATGCATTAATTCAACACCCCTAATTATTATTAGTAGTAGTATTTTAAATGTAGTAATTTCTACTGTCTATATTCAACTGTTACAAACTAGACATCAAAATCTATTTAGATGTGTAATTAAAACATTAAATTATATATATGTGTATATATATATATTGTAAACATCTGTGTAAAATATTTTTGCCAAGTTATTTCGTATTAGAATTACTTTATATACATGACTGCAGCCAAACTGTTTTTATAATCTTTGAAACATTTAAACATTTTGAATAGAAGACTATAAGCAGGCTTGTAGGCTGCACTTCATGAAGTTATTGTTTATTATTTAGTAATTCATTTCATTCATTTAAATTTATCTTCAGTGATCATTTCAAAAGATTTATTTTAGACTTTTGAAATACAGTGTATATTCAAGAAACCCCATTAAATATCCACATAGTTAAAATAACTCAATTTTCTTAACCTTAAAAAAACTTTTCACTGTACTGTACTCAAGGTATAGAAGTATTTATTTTACTAGCTACACTCCAAGCACTCTTTTCAAGCTTCACCTGTTTTGAGGACCAGTTCTTATAATCGCAGATGCACCAGAGGGAAAATTACTTTCAGCCTGTCAGCATGTCAGGCATTAGTCTGGAGAATACTGGACACAGGTCACATGGTATTTACTCACCGAACACACATGCAGGTCCCATCTGACAGACTTTGGGAGAAATAAGCTGCTCTCTTCCCTCGGCATGCGCTGGCCAGGGTCAGCCAGGTTCCTCTTGGCCCGCAGATCTGCTACAGATGGCCTCTTTGCTGGGCTCTGGCCGCATTAGGGGGTGGCGAGCCGTGCTTTAGCTGAGCCGACAGCACTGTAACTGGGCTCTTTGTTCCAGGAATGACCTGCTTCTGGCTGCTTGGAGCTCCAGAAACCATCCACCGGGGCAAAAACATCATTAACAGAGGCAGGGACAGGGAAATGCCTGTTCAAAAGGGCGTGCAGTAATGATAGACTGGAGGAAACACAGGGGAAGCTTTTGTTAAAATGCCTGAAAGCTGCATTTAGTGTGGTGTAATGGCTGTAGTGGGAGCACAGTGCCTAGTAATAGACATTTGTTTGCACCAACCATGCCTTCAAGCGCATCATCCCCATGTTATATTGTAATAACTCAGTTGTGAAAGACAACGGAGTTACTACAACGTGTAGGAGTTTGAGATAAGACTTGACAAATCAGATTTTCTTGACAAATCCCACTTACAGATCCCGAGGGCCTCATGCAGGCTTTAGAAGAGCTGGACTACCTAGCAGCTCTGGATGATGATGGAAATCTGTCAGAGATCGGAATAATAATGTCTGAATTTCCCCTGGAGCCTCAAATGGCTAAGACTCTGCTGGCTTCCTGCGAGTTTGACTGCGTGAATGAGGTGCTCACCATTGTTGCCATGTTAACAGGTAATTACATTAATTCTAACAGCCATCTGTCTATGTCTGAAACCATGCCCTGTTCATCACAAAATGCATTATTTTAAGTGCTTGCCATTTTGTACTGGTGTCCAAGACTACAATGCACTAGAATAGGTGATGTACAAGTAAAGTACCCCAGCAGGCAGAAAAACGATGATGCATGGTATGCGATTGAATAAACAATTAAATATACCAACATTTCTTGTCTATATAATTGTTTATAGTTTACTATGTTGCGCTACTGGTTTTCCAGTGTAAGGAATAGTTAATAGGGGATCACCCATAATGCAAATATGTATGTGTGTATTATTATCAGAACTTACTACAGAATGGTGGAGTCTCAACATGACAGTTTTAGACAATTCTGTGTCGTGTGCATGTAGACATTGTTGGCATTTTAGTTATTACTAGCACTTTTACACTCAGTTAAACTAAATATTCTGTGTTTTCAAGAGATGTCATGTTACTATTGATCTTTACATGCATGCAGTTTGGCTATCAGTGTACTTTTACCCAAGGATCATTACTGTATGTCTTTGTAACATGCAATCTGGTTTTGTGCAGCCAGTTAGGATGCTAATGTGAATTCAACATTTTATATGATTATTTATTATGTAGCGTGACAAACATTAATTTATGTTTGTGTAAAGTCTCTAAATTGGCAACATATGCAAAACATGTGTAATGTGTAGAAAGCAATATTGGACCATTTCCATTGATCTGTTCATCATGAAATTTTATAGGGTAAGGGTATCAAAAAAATTATATTAAAAAAGTGTGTGTGTGTAAAACACAACATTGTTTGCCCACTGACTTCTCTTTGCTTCGCCCTTAGCTCCAAGTTGTTTCTTGGCCCCTCCTGTGGAGTTCAAACAGGAGGCTCTGGATTGCCAGCAGGGCTTCCATCATGCTGAGGGTGACCACTTTACCCTCATCAATGTTTACAATGCGTACAAACACAGCCAGTACAGCTCATGTGAGTCAATACAGCACAATACAAGCAATACAGAACAATGCCAAAGTCTTGCCCTGCTTTGGAAAAAAAAAAACTAGATTTGTTACTTTGATCTTTATCCACCACTGACCAAATATTCTTTGATACACATAGAGTGCCAAACACGTGATCAAGCAACTGCCATGTTTGTGCCATTGCAATTACGCAGAGTGTTGTTTAGAGGTGCCCCTAAATTGACAGGGACGAGGGGGGTTGATGAGTTGTGGGACAACAGATGGGCTACAGCAGGGGTGTCGAACTCCAGTCCTGGAGGGCCGTGATCCAGCACGTTTTGGTGATTTCTCTGCTCAGAAACACCTGGTTCACCTCTTCAGTTAACTGTCAGGTTTAGTGAATGTGTTTGAAGTGGAGAACCATCAAACTGTGCTGGACACCGGCCCTCCAGGACTGGCGCCTGACACCCCTGGGCTACAGTTATCTGATGGGCTAATTGTAAACAAACATGGTCATTTGCAAGTGAGCATGGGGTAATATATCAGGAGTCCTATACACTCAATTGTATACTGTTTATCAGAACAATACTGGCATTCATATAATTCACTTTATTTACCATTGAATGCCTTTTGAACTGAAACCATTCTTGCTCAGATTCCAGCATGGAACGGTGGTGTGATGATCATTTCCTCAGTCTGACTGCTCTACAAACAGCCGATGCGGTTCGAGAAGAGCTTACTGAGACCCTGAAGCGGATAGAGCTACCAGTGTCCTCACCTGCTTTTGGCTCCAAGACCAACACGCTGAACATCAAACGTGCCCTCCTGGCTGGATTCTTCATGCAGGTAGAGCCATCAGGAACAGCGTGGCATGGATCACATTTAAGAAGACTATACAACCTTACAACTGTTTGAAATTATCACAGGTTACTTTGATTATTTCAGAGCAAGGAACAAACATCAGTGTTGGTACAGCAATGCAGAGCAGTTTATTTATGGCAGGAAAGACTTTTGAAGATGAGGACGAAGAGTTACTGAGGAGTTTTCCGGTTCAGGTAGAAGGTGCTTGCTTTCAGAACTTCAGCTGATATTTCTGAGAGGGGACTCTGAAGAAATTACATGCACAGCTCAAGAAGGTTCAGTAATAATTGGATCAATGATAATCTCAAGACTGAGAGAGAAACCTGGGAGATTTAATAGAACTGTCAGGTCTGGGGTCTGTGACGGTGGGTGGCCGGCCGCTAGAGGCCTCCCTAGTTTAAGTTGTGTATTTTGGTTTTGTGGTTTGAACTTTTATTTTGAAAAGTTAAGTTTCTTGTTTGAGTGACAGCTGGGTGTTATCAGAGTTAAGTCTTTGTGTTTTGTTATTGGTGGTTGGGTTTCTGAATATGTTTGTGTTCGGGGGTGGGTCAACCGCCAGCAATACCATGATGTGTATGTGTCTCCAGACTCCTTTGTAGTTTTGACAATCGTGGAGTTTTGGCTTGTGGGCCCTCGTGCCTTTTGGTTTGATTTATAAATAAAAGTATTGCAGCTATGAATGTCTGCCTAAGCGGCTACCATCCTTGGGGAGTCATGGGAGAGAGACGTGACAAGAACCAAATTTTCAACTTGGATGCTGAGTTGTTCTGTACTTTCTCAATGAACTATATGAGCATTTTGATCTGTATTGTGATTGAAGCCAAGGTTATTGTCTGGGCTTCCAGCCTGAGACCTCACTCAAACTTGCAGCATTTCATATAATCTATAAACCTTTACTTATTTTATGTAGAGTTTGAGTGTAAAAATGCACTGAAGCATCATTATGCACTGATCTAAAGGTGGGGATCCAGCTGCATCAATTTTGGAATGCTAAAATAGATAATGATCAGTTATTATAAAACAGTAGTGCATTGTCTATATTCCACTATTATGTAAATAGGTGGGCTCATTTCTTTATGCCTTGCATTGTAAGTCATACCAAATTAAT
Organism: Bryconaethiops microstoma; assembly: GCA_037577275.1. Taxonomy (NCBI): domain Eukaryota; kingdom Metazoa; phylum Chordata; class Actinopteri; order Characiformes; family Alestidae; genus Bryconaethiops; species Bryconaethiops microstoma. Next base: position 40,891,185 of record JBBJLS010000001.1, on the reverse strand, counting down.
TGAATCATATATAAATGTGGAGAAATCTACAGAATTACTTATTTAATGTTTTCCTTGTAATAATCACATCATTGCGTAGTCAGGGATACCCTAAATAGCATTGTTCCATTTAAGGGTGCAGTATCCAGGTGCATGTTTAACTACCGATGCATTACATCAAGCGTTTCTTGAAATGTTTTTTTCTGCAATCAGACTTCACATTGGCTTCTTTTAGCTGCCCAAACTAATTAAAAGCTCTCAAATATTGTTTCCAAACTATAAAAGGTATCACACAGCCAAATTTCAGGCTTACTCAATATTATAAATTCCATGTTCTGTGATTTGATCTGCAGTTTGGGAGTCTGTTATATATACATTAGGGGTTTAACGGTACAGAAAGGTCACGGTTCGGTTCACACTGTAGTTCTGACATCACGGTTTGGTACGGTTCACAATACAGCGAAGTTAAGCAACAAAAAGTTCTAAAGAATGAGGCTTGGTTTGTTTTCATTTATTTTAAATAAACAGCAGTGTATTAACCAGTAAACACACACTCTTGCTTATATTTTCATGTATGTGTAAGGCAGCAGAAGTGTTACGCCAGTAGGTGGCACTATTGCACCACACTACAACCCAGGTTTATGATTTACTTGCGCTTTTTGGTCCCTCTGTGATTTCGTATTACTTCAATCACATCTTCTCCGTCGTACCGTGTATTCTCCGTACGAAATGATGTACCGAACCGTGACCCATGTACCGTGGCGGTTCGGTACGAATACATGTACCGTTACAGACCTAATATACATAATGTCAAGTGTACACAAGTGTTTTCATAGTGTGGCACACATGTTTCGCCTTGAGCATAAATAAAGTACATCTGTTTACTTTTCCAATATCCAGGTAGCCAGGGACATTGACGGGACTGGGAATTACTTCATACTTACCCACAAGCATGTGGCTCAGATCCACCCTCTTTCTGGATACGGAACAGAATCCCCCAAAAGGAAACTTCCGGAGTGGGTTCTTTACCACGAACACACGCTGTCTGAGAATAACTGCATTAAAACAGCAACTGAGATTTCAGCACACGAGTAAGTCCACCTTCCGAAGCTTCAGGCTTGGTTATTCCATGAATACTCCAGATATGTATCTAACCATAACTGTGGGAAGTCAGGGTGCTGGGTGTCCTGCAGGACCCCTATCCATGCTGGTCAACAGAGAAAAATGAGAAAGTCCAAATCATACTTAATCACAAAAGTCCATAAAAATATTTTATATTAACAGTTGTCATTTGTGTTAAAAGACAAAACACAACAGAGTACCAACAGCATTTTCTTGTTGTGTAGCCAGTCAATAATAGCATCAACAGCAACAGTAATGATACTAATAATATTAACTATTATAACTAATATAACTACCTATTAACAATAATAATATGAATGGTCATAATAATTGTAACTATGACAGTAGTTGTAGTAGTCATATATATACACACACACATACATTTAAACCACTGATGGTTGAGGTACATAATCTCGTTATGGCACCTATCAATAGTCGGATGTATTAGACAGCAAGTGAAAGTTCTTGAAGTTGCTGTGTTGCACGAAGGACAAAGTGGCAATGTGATGCTCTGGCCAATGTTCTGCTGGGAAGCCTCAGGTCCTGACATTCACTTGGATGTTATTTTGAAATGAAATACCTACCTAAACATTCTTGCGGACCAAATACACCTTTTCATGGCAACGCTTTTCCCATTGTTCACCAAATTGTTATGGGTGCGTTCTGTAAATTTTTCCATACATTATTATAATCAGATACACTACTTCTTGTAATTAATATCACAATACGCTTCCATACTCCCTGCACGCCCACCACCACCAAAGACCCTGTCACTGTAAAACTTTGTACAGAGGCCTATGTAACTTACAATCGACTACCACTAGTGATACTCAACCTGTATTTAGAAATAAACAAACAACTCATTGACTCAAAATATGCTTGTAACAGAATGCTCCAGCACCTGGTCACTGGCTTCTGTTATGAGTCTGTTTCAAGTCAGTGGGTTTTCAGTACAGGGAAACGTATTTGAATTGATTGCCTGGGGTAACAAATCATATGCCACAGATCAGATACATAGAGACACTAAAAACACTGGAGTATTCCTTTAATAACAATCATTCTTTGAATGAATGTATGCTAATGTGTTAGTGCTGGCTGGACTGTATTACTGACTGTTTTACTTACTCTAAATTTTTAAGAGCATCTATTTTTACCTTGTTGCTAGGGAGAAAACTTGCACACAACAATTAAATCAAATCGCCTTTCTGTTCCATATCCATTTGTTCCATATGCAGTTTAGCTATGACAGCCATATGTGTGCTACAGTTGCATAGGTTTTCAATTTTTCCCTTTTCTCAAGCATCATGCGGGATTTGGAGGGTTAATGGCTGTTCCACAGTAGAGAGCCAAACGGAATCCATTAAGTGAGCACTCCGTGCCATCTGCAGCGGCTTATCGGGCAAGGCGGTTTGATACGGGGGAAATATGTAACATCCTACCACAGCACTGTTAGCAGGAAAGAGGCTTAGGCTTGTGAATATCACCCTGCTTACACAGAGGCTGCTGGCTTAATATGTGGAACTAATGTTTGGAGAGAGACAGAGAGGGAAATGGATTGTCTGTGTTGTTAGAAAAGTGGGTTAAAAAGGTCTAAAATATAAACTAGTAATCTCTTTTGTGTCCCTTTTGTAGCGTTGTGCATCTCAAAACTGTTTTAGTTGCACTGGAGTCATTTGTTCAGGGTTTCAGTACACAGTAGTTTTCAACATTGGTCATAGGATACACCTGCCCTGTACATTTTAGTGTTTTCTAGACCTGGTAAATTTTCAAAGTCAAAGTAAACTTTACTGTCATCTCAATCATATACAAGTATACAAAGAGATGAATACATGGCGAAGCTCAGGTTCTACAGTGTTCACATAGTGCAGTACAGTCGACCTCCGAAATTTGCGGGAGTTACGTTCCAAGAGCACCCGAGAATTGTATAAACACATCAGTTTGTGATGTGGTAAGAAAAATGCCTTTTAAATACCTATTTTTATAACCTAATCCTAAATATGCTCCCAAAACACTTTCATTTCATTTTAAACTTAGCTTAATAGATTACCCTTAAAAAAAAGCTAAAGGTAAACTCGAGATAGCTCCATGCAGGAAACTGTTCTGATGTGGGAGTGCTGGACTGCGTCTGCCAGAGATGCATCACAGAGCAGCAGCCAATCAGCAGCAAGGAGAAATTAATAACGCTCTCAGATTGGCTACTTTCAAACCTCCTGCCTCTGAGTACCAGGGTAGTTTACCATCCCAAGACACATCTTTGTATATGGTTTTGCTTTGTGTTCTCTCGACAGTACTAAGTACAGTGATATATTTTATATGGAAATTTAGCAGAATTTACTATAATATTTGTTACAAAATTAGTAAATTGTGTTTTCCTTAAGTTAGCACTAAAATGCATGAAAAATTTAATTTTATTTAATTTAATCAAAAAGAAAGAAAAAGAGGATATTTGCGGTTTCCGCGAATTTGCGGACTCTGAAACGCGACTTTGCGGGGGTACACTGTAGACATAAGATGTTGTGCAACATACAAAAGAAGTATGAATAAAGAAGTATAAATAAGAGTATGGTTTAACCTGTCCTGAGTGTGTGGACAGCTCTCTTTACATTATATATAAGTAAAATGTGCAATGATTGAAAAATGTTCAATGTAGTAGTGAACTGTGCAAACAGTATAGACCATATAACGAGTATAAACGGTATAGACAATGTAACCAGTATAAAACAGTATCAACCAGTTTCATAATGAATGTTCATAATGGTGAGTAGAGCTGCAAAAACATAGTGCACAAATTTGGACTACTGTTTGAACCACGTTCCAGTAGTGAAATTTTGAAACACTGTTGAGAGACACTTTTCAGACAATAGAAACAGCACAATCATATTTGTATTATGTCTGATTTTTACATTGCGTTCTTGTGTCATGAACAGGTTCATCCAGATGGCTCCTCAGTACTTCTTCTACAACCTGCCCTCTAGTGAGAGCAAGGAGGTACTACAGAACATCATAGAGCACGGCTCAGCTGCTCCATGCAAGGGCAAGAAAAAGCCCCCAACCCTGAGCAAGAGCACGAGTGAGGAGCAGTCCTATGAGCGCTGCATCATACAGTGACCATGGAGGAACGATATGCCAGGCCTGTAAATTCGGAAAGGAGGAGGAATCTCTGCTAATAGCTTGGCTTAATTACTTGTATTGCTAAATGATACAAAAAAGCAGAGGGCTGTATGACTTTTTTTATGCCATTTTTATGGACAGCCAGAAGCAACATCAGTAAAACACACTGTTTTGAGATTGTCATAGGGAACATACAGTAAGGAAAGTATTCAGAGTATAGTGTTTTCTTATACTTCCAGTACATATGTCAAATTTACACACCTTTTGATAATTATACACTATATTGACAAAAGTATTGGGACGCCTGACCACCAACAGGAACTTGGTGATGGCATTGACACTGCATTCAAATACATAGATTTTGTGGAGTTGTTTCCCTGTAACAGCTTCCACTCTTCTTAGAAGGCTTTCCACAAGATTTTGGATTTTCTGTGGAGAGTTTCTGTGCGAATGATTGCCCTTCACCGGAAGAAAGGGGCCTAGCCCAAACCCTGAAAAAAGGTGTGTCCCAATACTTTTGCCCATACTTTTGATCCCTCTGTACAATAACTCTACTTAGGCTTAAAATGATTACGAATTAGTTTATGAACACATTAAATCATTAATGAGCAGCTGTAACACAGCTTTAAAAGTATAGGTGGGGTGAGTTCACTATTTGGAAAGCAACAGGCCACTGTTGCCCTTTTTATTTAACTATGCTATAGCTGCCTATTAATGATTTTTAAGGAGGTTGTGACCTAAGTAATTACCATTAATAAAAATTAACTATTGCAAAAGGAAAATCCTAGTGTAAAGCGTTACCAAAAGTTATTCAGAAGTATAAATATAGGGAAAAAAAACATTGATCAACAAATCAGCTCATCATTTTGGAGGAAGAAGGACTGTGCACATTACCCACAGTGAAGTAGGTAAGTGATGATATGGAAGTTCTGTTTGATACTAGAGCATAGTATGTCACCAAAGGAGAGGTGAACTGAGCAATGTAACCTTAGACTAGAGGAGACTGAATCTCCTTAACCAAGAAAAGGGAAAAGATGGATAATTTGACAAGACAGTGACCTCAAGCAAAACACCAAGAAGAATCAAGCCTGGTCTCTAAAAAAGGTGTTCTCTTGACTTGAATTGCACTGAAAATATATATTGTGAGCCCAGCAAAGATATCCTTGTATCTTTGGGTGGGTTAAAGATAGTATGAATGTGCCAAATATAAACCACAATGCTTCAAAAAGTTAATTACTCCTTACCGCTGACATCTGGAAGTTGTAATTACCTACAACGGCTTTGCGACAGTTTTATATGTAGTGAATATTGGTTTTTGTTCATCAAAGCTGTGCATCAAATTATGTTATTCATGTACATTTTAAGTGAACACATGCACTGGAAGTATATTAAATTTAAAGTGTCTGAACACATCCCCCCACTGGATATTTGAACCCTGCTATGCAGTAGCCACAGAAGTAAAGCTGTGCATGCATTCCTTCAGAAACTGTAGCTACAAGCTAGCCTTTGCGTGTTGTTTTTAAAGAAAAACTAGACTATTTTTGTTCATATGAAAAGCTCAATTAGTTGCAAGATCTTACGTTCAGGGTATCTTTGTACTGACATCATTGGTTGTGTAAAAAATAGATTCCAGTAATTTATTTGTCATGCTGTCAGCCGAACTATTTATTTGTAAGCTAATGCTCTGATAATTTGATTTTTTTTACATTAACTTGAGGGATACATTAACCTGGGAATAAATCAGTCCATGCAAAAGTGTAAGTGTGTATCTCAGCATGTCAGGGCCACAGTTACAGAGTTTTAGGAGACTGAGTTCAGATCATATACAGTAACATACACTATATGGACAAAATATTGGGACGCCTCACTGTTAAACCAACAGGGACTTTAATGACATTGCATTCAAATACATTGACTACTATGAAGTTGGTCCCCCATTTGCAGCTATAACAGCATCCACTCTTCTTGGAAGGCTTTCCGCAAGATTTTGGAGGGTGCTGTAATAGAAAAGGTTCTTCTCCAAACTGTCTCCACGAAGTTGGAAAGCATGGTGTTGTCCAAAATGTCTTGGTATGCTGAAGTATTAAGATTGCCCTTCACTGGAAGTAAAGGGCCTAGCCCAAACCCTGAAAAAAATGTGTCCATATACTTTCGTCCATATTGTGTAATTAGAGTGGCCTTCAAGAAGCAGTTCCTAAAGCCCAGAAATCCTGTCCTGGGGGGCTGTAGAGGGATTATTAGCTTAAAACAAAGGACCTGAGTTATTGGTGGAGAAAATTAAATGTCTGGTGGATTTAAACTGCTCCCATTTTAACTCTAAGACGTTTGCCCTACAAAACCCCTTTCCCAAAAGTTTTTGTTCTTCTTTTTCTGTTTATGGCAACAGTCTGAGTTTGCAGCTCAAAATAATAACCTATTTTTTCCAACATATTGTCTTATCGAAAGATTGAGTTACTAAAACAAAGTGCTGTGAAAGAGTATTTTCCCCTCTTTGTTTCTTCTTTTTTTTTGCATATGTCAAAAATGATTTTGACAATCTGAATAAAAACATAATACAGGTTTTTAAATGGTCCATTCATTTATTGAAGGAAGAAGATACCCAGCACCAACAGCCCCAGTGGGAAAAGTAATGGCCCCACCGGTTAGTGAATTAACCAAGTAATACTGGGAATCAGTTAGATTAAGCACTGCCATTGAAGAACTGCAAAGTGATTTTACATTTAGCAATAAACAACCCCTAAGAATTGTGGAATTATGTTCCGAAAGTGACATTTCTGGACCACATGCCGTTTTACCCAGTGTGAACACAGCAATCCACAACAGAGCCTAATGCCGGTACTCAAACATGGCAATGATAGTGTGATGGTTTGGGGATTTTTTTGCTGCTTCAGGTCTGGAGTGACACACAACTGGCAGAACTGTAACTTCTGCTTTTTACCAGACAATTCTGTAGGGGTCTTCAGTCTGTGATCTGGCTTCACAGACATACTGTGGCAGGACCTTAAACAGGCAGTTCATGCTCAAAAACTCTGCAGTGTTACTGAATTAAAACATTTTTGCAAAGCTGAGTGGAACAAAAATTCCACCATAGCGATATGAAAGAATGATCCACAGCTATAAGAAGCATTTGGTTGCAGTTGTTGCTGTTAAACGTACCACATCCAGTCATTAGGTTCAGAGGGAAATTACTTTTTCACATGGTAGATATGTGTTTTATAGGTTTTATATATAAATCTATAATACTGGCATTGAAACATGGCTTTGTCCAAAATGTCAGGTGTGTGTATATATTGGTGTATGTAAGTGTGTGTATGTCTTCTTGTGTGTTTGTGTGTGTGTGTATATATATATATATATATGTATGTATACGTTTCTTCTTGATAGGAAATGACACAGGCGTCTCTCAGAAGATAAGATGATGTACAAGACGCATCATTGTGGAAAAAAAATATTTCTCAGCTTGTATTTACATTTGAACAAAAAGTGGCATGTCCAAAATTATTCATACTTTTTGCAAACTGTCCCAGTCTATGAGAAAATCCAAAGTTTTACACCGTTCCAAAGAGTCCAAGCTGTTCTAAAGCATCCTAATTTCCCTGATTCATTTGGAACAGCTGTTTTAATCAACTCAACAGGTGAAAAACAGCAGCTCTCTGCAGAGGGTTTGTGGACAGTCATGGCTAAGACAAAGGAGCTCTCTGAGCCCGCTTGGCTTTTGCAAATGCTCATCTGAACAAAGAAGACTTCTGGTCTTCTGTGTTATGGTCAGATGAAACAAAACTTGAATTGTGTGGCCTCAATGATGTATCCGTCATTTGGCGTAAAAAATAGAAACTTCAACCCGAAGAACACCATCCACACTGTCAAACATGGTGGAGGGACCCTGATGCTATAGGGGGTGTTTATCAGCCAAAGGACCAGAGAACCTAATCACAGTAAACAGCACCATGAAAAAAGAGCAATACATCAAGATTCTCAACAACAACATTAGGAAGTCTGCAGAGAAACTTGACCTTGAGCACCACTGGACATTTCAGCATGACAACGACCCAAAACACACAGCAAAAGTGGTGAAGAAATGGTTATCTGACAAAAACATTTACGTTTTGCAGTGGCCCAGCCAGAGTCCTCACTTGAATTGAGAATCTGTGGAGGGAGCTAAAGATCAGGGTGATGGTAAGGAGACCCTCCAACCTGAAAGAGTTCAAGATAAATGGGCAAAAATACCAGTGGAGACCTGCAAAAAGCCAGTCAGCAATGATAGGAAGCGTTTGATTGCTGTAATAGCCAATAATGGCTTTTCTACTGATTATTGAGAAGGGTATGAATAATTTTGGACATGCCACTTTTTGTTCAAATGAAAATAAAAGCTGAGAAATATTTTTTTCCACAATGACGCCTCTTGTACAAGGTCCTATTGTCTTCTGGGAGACACCTGTGTCATTTCCAATCAAGAAGAAACTTGCTAGTTGAATAAAAGTAACTTTAAGTCAAAATTTGCCAGGGGTATGAATAATTACAAGCTATATATATATAAAGAAAGAAATGTCACATATAAGTATACAAGTATTATACAAAAGAAAGCATCATCACATACCACACGCTGGTGTTTTTTGTCCTCAAACCACCCATCAAAACACCATAATCTCTGGCTTTCTGAATAAAACAAATTACCTGAATAAAACCCCATTTTTGTTATGTACTCAGGCAGTACGCAGTTTTAGCATACTATCCGAAACTGTCCTGAATATTTAGTAAGTAAAAAACAAATGAGGGGTTTTGATTTATTTCATGTACTAAGATACAGCTATTGCAATAAGATCACATTTTGTCTAACACCTCTTACATATAAAAAAAATCCACCTATACAATTACAGTTCAAATGTTTTAGTTTTACATAATCCTGTAATACACACTTGAAATCATATTTTTTTTGTTGTTATGATCAGGGATTACGGATAAGACATCTTTACAGAAGCTCATGGAGTTAATCAGAGAATGTGAAAGTTCCTAAAGCTCATAAGATCTGATGTTGTTTCTTTGCATTTTACATTTTAAACTGCCGTTTAAATTCTACCTTCTTGTTAGAAAGCGAACTGTATCCTCAAACTATGTGTTGAACCTTGTAGCTCTTATTTGTAACATTTTAGACTCTGAAGAAAAGTTTTTTCTTACTTTGTGTTTGCATCATTCTGTTGGGTTTTTAGTACATCTGTACATTGCAGTACGTCTGTATTTAGTTGATGCATAAAATTAGTTTATTTTAACCAGAAGAAAGTGAATGCTATATGTTTAAATCTGTGTTGATTTTATTCTGGACTAACAATTATAGTATGTAGCTATATGTTATGTAATCTCATATGTACTCTGTTCCATTATTTGATTAAGACTTTATCACTGCCAATGCTCCAGGAAACCTAGTGGGACTCTGCAGCGTCTTCAATAACCACAAGAGGGCAAAATCTATTTTGTTGGAAAATTTGTTGGTTCTGGGACAAACGTTATTCCACATGGGGGAGCTGTCTAGTATTCCACTGAGGAATCCTAGGCTTGAAGTAAAAATGGTTTGTTTTGATTAAATACTATGATTCTGACAGTTATTGTGACAGTGTAGTTTGTGTAGATTATCTAACATTTATCTAACATTTAAAGTCCCACCTATAAAAGATAATGCTATGAAATATAAAAGGAAGCTTGGAATGTTTAAGATCTTTAAAACAATTTTGCAATATTGTCTGTTTATCCATCTATCTATCTATGTACCTATCTATCTGTCTTTTTGGCTGTCCATTTGTATATATGTCCATCTATCTATCAATCCATCCGTCAGTCCATTTGTCTGTCCATCCATCCTATTTGTCTATCTTGTCTGTCTATCTATTTGGCTGTCCATCTGTCTGTCTATCAATCTGTTTTTTCTGTCTGCATTCCTATCCATTAACTTTATTTCCAGGAGCTGCAGCTGGACAGTACGGAAATTCATTAGTAAATCAGATAACCTCTAGTCCTGTGCCAGACCCATTCAGAAAAGGAAAAGCAACATATTTCAGGTCTCACTCTTTTTATTAGGAGAAAATATGTACATTCTGTGACAAGAAATACTTTCACCTGATCCCTAAAAACCATAGTGTTTCAAGGTAATATTTGTCCGATCATGGAAAATACTTTCATAGTAATACAGAAATGCACGTGGCTGCCCAAGTCGTTCACCTTAATGCTGAACATCACCGAAACTTTACGTTTTAAATCAACAAAATTATACTCAGTACCGTTCGTCACCACACGCTCTCAAAAGAATCAAAATATACTTCCGTTTCATTTTCACTGATTGATTGATTGCATAATAGTTTGATCTTCAAGTAAGAATATTTAAGAAAAGGAAAACTGGTTAGGATAAAGGGTCTCATCATTGTCAAAACCAGACCTATGTAAACCCACACACACTGTATTTCAGCTATGGGGAGACAACGGCATACTTATGGGTGGTCCCACTTTAAGAGAAGCATTACGCAGGCATGGGCCATGAGATGGGTTCCAAACTCCAGTCCTGCAGTGCAGAAATCCAGCAATTCATTGCTCAGAACACCTGATTAAACTTAGTTTAATTACATGATGTAGTAGCCGGGAGCAGAGTTTGGTCAGTGTACCTGGCTAGTCCTAACAGCTTGGCGCCAAAAATGATGTTTCCCTGTAGACGCCCACTCAGCATGACCTTTTTTCTGACCTTCTTAAGCAGTTTAATTTTCCTTGGCTTTTACGTCACTGCTCGTGTAGGAGCATGGAGCAAACAAGCTTGGTTGAGTTAAAGATGGTGCCATCAGCCAATTTGCCTTTGTAACACATCAGTTTCAGAGAATGCCACTGAAATCAGTGGGCTAATGGTAACAACTCTTCGAATCTCCATGTTTAATGTGTGTCTTAGAGCAGGAAAACTGAAAACTCTGCTGGACTTCAGTCTACAAGAGCTGCAGGTGTCCACTACTGACTTACACTATATGGACAAAAGTATTGGGACACACCCAGGGTTTGGGCAAGGGTTTAAGGCAATCTTAACGCTTCAGCATAGCAAGACATTTTCTATTCCATTTTCTACACAACTTTTCTATTCCAGCATGACTGTGCCCCAGTGCACCAAGCAAGCTCCATGAAGAACATGGTTGGAAGAGTTTTGGTCTATAAGAACTTGACTGGCCCGCACAGAGCCCTGACCTCAACCCCATCCAGCACCTTCGGGATGAACTGGAATGGAGATTGCGAGCCAGACCTCCTCGTCCATCATTAGAGTCTGACCTCATAAATGCTTCACAGAATGTATGGGCACAAATTCCCACAGAAACTCCAAAATCTTGTGGAAATCCTCCCAAGAAAAGTGGAAGCTGTTATAGCTGCAAAGGGGTACCAACTCCATATTAAGGTCTATGTATATGAATGCAATGTCATTAAAGTCCCCGTTGGCATCCCGATACTTTTGCTCATATAATGTAAGTGAAGCAAAAAAACAAAACAAAACAAAAAAAACAGGGTGTTAAATCAGAAAGAATGTATCCTTGAATAAGTCCTGTGGCCACTGCAAGTTGGTACTGTTAACCTTGGTTTTTCCCTGGATTGCCGTAGGAGAGGTAGTCAATCTTGTGCTTGGCTTTCTTGACCACTGGACTACAACAGTTAGACTGCTCTGAAAGGGTGAAGACAGTTTGGAAAGGCCGAAGGCCCTTGCTGTTTGTCACATGGTCCATTTCTGCTATTTTGGATTTGAGTGGTAAAGTGATGCCACATGACCCTTCCCACATTTCAAGTTACACAAGTTGGAAGCAGTAATTTCCCTAGTGGCCCATGCATATAGTATATATTTTCTGTAGTCTCATAGTATTGAACGCATTTGCGTTCTGGAAGGGATGACTAAGCTACCACACGTCCTGCCATGCTTTCTTTTTACTAATTCAGTTCACTGGGGGGACTTTGCTCATGAGTCATAACCAGCATTCAGCCATTGCACACTTGCCAAGGGACATTACACCAGTCATCACATGCATTGTTATGTCTCCATTGTGCTGAAAGCAAAAGGCCCACACAAACAAGTGATTAATTTCACAACATTTCAAGCTGAGAAACAAAGCATGAGCACAGCACCATCCCTGGCTACAGAGAAAGGCAGCGGGAGTGATGGCTGAATTTGGAAAGCTTTCCTGGATGCTAGTGGGTGTCTGATTACACTTAGGTGTGACTGTAGCTCATCTTTACTCATTGTGTACGTTGAACAGTCTTTGCCCTGGGCCAGTTTCTTATCCGATGAGAAGAGTACACCTTAAGTGTGCAGGGTCTCCTAAAACACTATGGATCAGAACACTATTAAAGCAACGTACCTCTTCATTTAATGAACTTTTGGTAACAGACCTCTGAGGTTGTGTTTCATTTTGTAGCTAGCGACATGCCAACATGAGGAACTAGCATTTTCTGCCTATGGTGTTTTCAAAGATCGCCCTCATCACATCCTGTGGTCAACAAAAAGCTTCATAGGCTGATACAGTTTGTTCTATAATTATCTCTCCTGCATATTAATGAGTCCTTTGAATTGCAAGGTCATGCTACATAAATGGTATACTAACACACCTGCGTGTTTAATTAATGGTTATGCGGAAGTAAAGCTGCTACTTCTGTAATTATGCATTATTTCAACACTATTATAAATAACACCCAAGGCTGCATGAACATATTAAGTGTTTACATGCCTAAGGGATCATTTCAAGCAGTTAATGCAAATTTAAAAAATAAAAAAAGGGTCTACAACTGTTTAATTACAAATTTACAGTAAATTGTCCAGTCTCCATTTAGACAATTTACCTGAAGAGACTTTATGGAGCTCACTTAAGCTTAAAGATAAAACCTAAGGCCAAAAAAGTAAATGACCACTTCTCAAACTATAGCTGACAAAGGCACAAAGCCACTTAATTAGCACACTTGACAAAAGACTGCAAGTGTTATGATGTCACTTCTATTTGCAGGTATGTTAGCGTGCATGTAACTTGCCTGTTTGGGGGAAATTACACATTGCAAACATTTTAGAACTTATCAGTTAAGTGTGCAGTAGGTGTGCAGTTGAAATTGCTTGCACCCATACAAATACATTTTTGTAGCTCATTATTAATCTTTTGTGTTTCATTTCTATCTATAATGCTGGTGACAGCATCTGTGCTGCTTGGCATCTGATAACACGTCCACACTTTATGAAGAATAGCACCACTGCAAGTTCCACTATAAGTTACTCAGCACTTCTTTTTGAAAAGGCCCTTTAACCTTCATTTGAATCACTTCTGCGAACTGCAGAACATGGTAGGGATCAGCTTCATAAAGCTCATTTATTTTTCCTACAGGCAAAAAACAGCTCACAGTCTGGGCTTGTAGCGAACTACAAAACGATGACGGATTCTCAGAGGTCTACTGTAAGTGGTAGGCTGTTGGGTGTTGGGTTGTCACTGGATCCAGGAAGGATAATAATAGTGTTCATAATGACTGTCCTATTGCTTGAACTGTAGTTACAAAGGTACTAAATGACCCCAGTGTTTTCTGTAAATGATCATGGGATAATAACACTATCATTCTTATCTAAGAAGAAGAGGCACCGAGTTGAATTTATGATTTGCTCTGTTGGACGATGACTCACATCAAGAGACAAGTCAGGACGGCTGCAGCCGATGATTCAGATGCTGCTCTGCCAGTTCAGGCTGAGGGATTTTAAAGTTGAAGAAACCGCCACATCACCTCTGTCCATGACACGCTGCAAAAGGGTCCATCCATCCCTTCCACCCATTCAGAGAGATGGTTGGTTCATTGTGAACACTCTGTGTGCGCACTCTGTTGTGAACACTCTGTGTTTAGTGAAGCGAGGGTATGAAGCAGGTTGTCAAGGCCCCATAAGTATCCATCTTCTCGGTTCCCTTCCTGCCAAGGTCTCCAGTGGTCCACTGTCTGTCCGTCTGGGAGGGCCGTGGTCTTCCCGAAGTCAATGAGCCAAACCTGAGCTTGTTCCGTGTGGTCGTGAATGAACAGCAACGAACTCCCAATGACCTTAAGAACAAGACATTTCACAATTTTGTACATTTTTCATTGACAGTGTTGACTTGGGTGCTTGGTACATATTTAGTTTCAAGCCGGAAAAAAAGCTAGTCTGCGAGATTACTTCAGAACAAAAGAATGTAATCAAGAAACAAAGGCGTGCGAAAAAGTCTTGTTTACCTCGTGTTTCATGAAGAACTCTGAAGCCTTCAGAGTCTGTTTAATATCCTCTAGCCTCCTAATGTAGGAGCTCTGCAAGAGGCAGATATGAGGGAGAAACACAACACAAAACAATAATTACACTGAAAGCGCTCAGTGGCCATGAACAACAAGTACAGCATGTGTCCTCATTAGAAAAGGTGGTTTTGTAAATGTAACCAAATTGGTTTGAATGTTGCCATTTTAGGCTGAGAGTACTATTTTCCTGCCCTGTCTGACCCAATTACACACTTTTCACCACTTCATCATGCCAGTGGTGGTCAGAACAATTCTATTCCCAGTAACTAAAGTATTTTTTTGAATTGGGTTAACTATGGTTAACCAGTGTTTAAATTAAGGTACACATCATTTAAATAGTATAGTATTAGCTGACTAAAGAGTTTGTTCTGGTGGTTCTTACGCACAATTATTTTTCCATTTCCACTGACAAAGTCCTTGAAGACCTGTGTGACATCCTCCCTCGACCGAGTCTTCTTAAAGTCTGTGTGACAGGTTCCATCTGCATTCTGAAAAGTCAATGAAAATTTGACAATATATAGTTTTTTGTAAAACTACACACATATAAGTGTTACATATATGGTCAAATATTTTAATGGAAACATAAAGCAGGCTGAGTAAACCTAACAAATAATATGAAACCTTGTGTTTGGCTTTTATTTTTAAATAAAAGCTGCATTAAAAAGTTTTTAAAATGCACATTTTTTTGCAATTTGCAGCAGTGTGTGTGTGTAAAATGCACAGGCTGTTATTCTTTTATCAACTACTGCAGTGTGAGCTGTGATAAAAATAAGAAATGCCTCCATATGTGCTGTAAGTGCAGAAGCTTCACTCCTGATTCAGTTTCTGATGAGATGAAACAGAGTCACACATGCGCACACTGTGCTCTTAACATCACTATTTTAATTGTGCGTTCTCATATTTTTTTCCATGGCTGTAAATATAGTGTACCAAATGATTAATACATTATATATACACACACTTCTATACATTTGCACATAATAAAATGGCACATTTTATATTTTAAATTTTTTTCCCAGTATGTTCAGCAATTCAATTGACATTGTGCCTCAAAATTTGCACCAAAATGAGATCCTTAAGTTTGCCTCATATAGAGCAGCGATGCCCGGATCTGGTCCTGGAGGGCTGGGGTCCAGCACAGTCTGGCGGTTTCTCTGCTCAAACACACCTGATTCAGCTTATCTGTTTCGATGTAACTAATCATGTTTAGTTGCTGTGTTTGAGTAGGGGAACTGTGCCGGACCCCAGCCCTCCAGGACTAGATGTGGGGGCCCCTGCTGTAGAGGACTTATTTAACCTTAGAAGTATGCAGTTTGACCAAGAGTGTCTTTTGTGTAGATTTGTATACACATTCAGACAAGTGACAGATAAAAGGAAAAACCAAAATACTCTACAGGCCACAATAATAGCTCTTCTGTACCACTGCAGAGATTCTACAATGCTCTGGAACTGTACCGAAAGGATGAACACCATTTTTCCAACCATTTAGTGATTCTTTGTGTCCAGTGGATGGGGTCATAATCATCCCGGGAGAGACTTCCCATCAGGATAGACATGCTTCATAACAGGATAAATTATACTGTAATTGTGTAGCTGTAGACAAACTGTTCTCGCTGAGACAGTCTGATTACTTTCGGCACTGACATTCTTAGTCAACTGGGGAAGTATCTCTTCTGTTTTTCTTCCATATCTCATTGCTTTTGACTGTTTCCTGATGTCTTTCCCACAGATCTAAATGCAGATGTCACTTTAGTCACTGTTACTATAGAAACAGTTGAGGTTCCTGCCAGTCATGTCCCAGTAATGAACCCTCTTTTAAAATCAGGTCTTAGATCTTTTCCACCTGCCATCTTGTACCAAATGTTAAACATTAAATGTTAAATTCTAAATGGTGTCAACTGTCTATAAATGTATCCTCTAACATGCATAGTCATGTATGGTTTTGGATTTGCAGAAGAAAAGGACAGTAGAAGAGGTACGGTTATGACCTTTTTCCATACAGTTCATGTCAGACGACATACATGCAATTATTGCAAGTCAATATTGGCGGCGCAACCTTTGTGTTGACATTTAGGCTTGCATGAGCTGAATAATTCATTCTGCTGCATCCCATTTGCACTACGCTGCTCCACAAGGGAGAACACTCTTATCAGACATTTGTTTCACGTTGGTGAAGGTTAAGGGTTTAGTTTTGGTTTCTGAAGTGAAAACCACATTATGAAGATGGGTCCAACCTAGCATAACCATGAGAATGGGTGTATCTCTCTGATCCTAATATGCTCTTTTGAGCTTTGTGATATTGGCAGCACTTAAAGGAATCTCTGATCCACTAAATGTGTCATTACAGAGAGCATAATTAGAGATGGTTAAGTGTATTGACTTTGATGCAGTGTGTGACATGCTGAATGAAAAAATCACATGTGTACTAATATTTGCACTAATAATTTACAAAGTAATAGTTTTTGATAGTACAGCTGCGTGGCCTATTGGTTGGGGCGTTGCCCCTGCAATCAGAAGGTTGTGGGTTTGAATCCCGACACTGCTAGTATCATAACTAAGGTGCCTTTAAGTAAGATACTGCACACACTGCTCCCCAGACGCCCACGCCCTGTTCCCCGGGCGCAAACTCCAATGCAGATCGAGCCCTCAGGTGGCCTGGCTCGGAACTGAACCCAGAACAGTGTCACACGCTGCTTCATCATGCTGCCCTATACATTGTCTAGCTAACTGTAAAAATGTGTGGGTGAGGGGGGATTGTTGGAAAAGTAGATGTCCCCCTGTCCACATGTCCCCCAGATAACTGGGGTGCATCAAGGTGCAGGTACCTTGATGCCCTCGATGCGGAAGCCCAGTGTGTTAGTGGAGCTGAGGCTTTCCCTCCACTGCATATATCTCGGCTTGGTCACAGCCTGCTGCCTCTTTTCCTCATCAGTGGGAGCCTCGCTGTCCACCTCCAGCATCTTATTATACAAATCTCTGCGCAGCTTAGGCTTCTCCCGAGCCCGCACCAGTTCTTCCTCCAGATACGTCCTGCCGAAAAGGCCACAGCAAATTGTGAGTCAGTGAAAGATGCCCTGCTGTGAAAAAGCCTGATGAGCAATCTGATGAACCCTTTCACAGCAGGTAAAACATTTTTAATTCATTAATGGCATGATTAATTGAATTCCTGGCTAAACTATGTTAGGTTTAAATTGTGCATTAGCACAATTTATAGATTGTGCTATAAATAGATTTAAATTGTGCATTAGCAGGTTCATGGCTGCTGTTCTAACCTTTTTTCAGTTTGTTTCAATGCAAAACACACAAATAAATAACTTTCTGCAGAACAAGACCATATACACAACAATGTTTTATCAAATTCAGATCCTACTATTACTTCATTTTTTAAAAATCATTCCCTTTTTTCCCTTCTTTTTGCCAAGTGTGTTTCTATGCTCTGAACGCATTGATTTGTACTCAAATTATATTACAATGCATTGATTTGTATTCAAATAAAACATGCCATGATTTGTGTTCAAATAATATAGACTTTTATATACATCTAACCGAGTGAGACTTTTTGAGACTATATGAGTATCATTCATAATTATACCATATTCTGCTGCCGTAATATTTTTCAACCCCTGGTTGTTTGAAGGACCTTAATAAAATACTCTATAACAGACTGTTAACTGACTCATTTCTTTAGAAAATATTCAGGATTATTCTGCCTGGAGAAAAGTTTAAAGTCGAAAATCACTGCACTCAGTCACAAACTGTTACTGTTTCTAAGTTTACTTGTTTATTGTTGAATCCGTGTGCAGCTTTCAGTTTCACTCTTGAACTTTTTTCAGCTTCCTGTGTGTGAAAAGAGGAAGTCAACAAGGGACTCCTCAGACAAAATATCTGTACGTGCATGAATGTGTGTGTGCATGTGTCTTAAGATGTGTGAAGCATGTGAGAAGGAAGCCCTCAGGGACGCCCCATATGCGTGTGTAAGACTGTGTGTGTGTATGTGTGTGTGTGTGTGTGTGTGTGTGTGTGTGTGTGTGTGTGTGTGTGTTTAGACACAGAGAATGTGTGCAACACAGGAAACATGTGGCTCAGTTGTTGGCTGTTAGGGCCTCTCTGTTCATGAGCTTTAACCCCACCCGCTGCCTCCACAGGAAGCAAACCGAGAGTCTAAACAGGTGTTTAGCAGACTTGCACACACACTCAGACAAACACACACACCCCTATCTGACTCATCGAACGCTGTATACTTAATAAGCAATGCAAAGCCATGCAGACATTTTCAATTCAAGTTTATTCCTATCAAAGCCTACCAGTTTCAATGATTTTGCCTTGATAACAAAAGAATCAAAACGTTGCTGTTATAGCTAAACCTTGTCTCCGGAATTGTATGTTTTTTGGTCAAATTTGTTTAACTTAAAGTAATATTCTATTTTATTCTGTTTTATTCAATATTCCATTCACTGATTGACCTTTGTGTATGATGTGGGCTATATGAATAAACTTGACCTGACTTGGATTCTCCTCCCTCTTCCCTCATTGCTCTGCATGATGTCGTGGTTAGCGTTCTCCTCCAAGCACACAGCGCTGTCCAGTGACGTGTGTTACTGGCTATTTGAACAATTACAGTTGCACTTTATTTGACTTGGAACTCATGTTACTTCCCCGGGCGCTGTGCTCCTGGCTGCCTGCTGCTTCTCTTGGTGAATGGGTTTAAATGCAGAGGAATAATTCTGTGCTGTTCACACTGTGCTGTAGTGTGTTCACGTATGAAAGAATGGTCACTTTACACACTTTACTTTAAAGTTACCCCTCACCCTCCCAAGTAGTAAACATCATATGATGGGAGAGATCTAGCTAGTGGATAGAACTGGCTATGACTAAACTGGATGGAAAACTGGAATTAAAAGAAGGAGCTATGAGGGGTTTTTTTTGACAGTGACTTGTGACAGTTTGTTGCAAATATTCCTCTGGTCGTGTAATCTGTGCTCAAATGTCTCCAATCTCAAGGTCCCAGCTTGTCTTCAAACAAGGGGTGATGTAAGACCATTTTCCCTGAAGAAACCTATCTTACTTATTCTTTTACTCATACAGTCTGTAACAGTCCTTTGAAATGACTACAAGTCAATCTGTATGCAAATGCACACTGCCACAAGTGCAATAATGGAACAGTTCATGTAAGTCTATATGCTGTGGGAATACTTCATTATCAGTAACTCTTGGTTAAGTACTATAATGAGGCTTAGAGAGCTGCAGCTCTCTTGGTGCCACTTATTGGACACATAGATTTATGATCTATTTTTAATTGCACAAGAGATCACCTGTTGCCTTTCAGGGACAAAGTAACCATTTCTGACTTGACCCCTTAAACCCATAAGTGGGCACACAGTTCAGTTCCTCACTTTTACTTATATCTTACACTACAATCTTGACTACCAACCACCATTTCCAAACAATTTCCTCCGGGATAAATAAAGTTTTCTGATACTGATTCATCACTAATCACTATTCTAAATAATATACAACTATTTTGTTGAACGTCTACGTATAAAATGATTCTAATTAATATTAACATTATATTGGTTTTCAACCATTTGAAGTAAGCTGTAAAAATGAAGGAAACTGTAATGATTTTATTGAACTGAGCTATTGACGATTCCGTAATAACTTAAAAAACCTGCCTCATTTGCAAAAAGCAGCATCTTACTGATCAACTGATCAGAAAGCCAATCACAGGGATTTAATGTCCAGAAATTAAGAGACAGATTATTTTAGTTTATTATTTAATGACATTTTCTATTTTGGTTAACATGTCAGCATTGGTTAACATGTTCGGTTAACATGTTAGCATTTCAATCTATACCTTACTTTATTATTTTTCGATAACAAAAATTAATTTGACAACGGAACCCAAACTTCTGAATAGCAGTGAACATATCATTACTCACTACATGTTAGTTTAATAGGTGTTGCTAGACAATAAAGTCTTAAAAGCTGAAGGATAAGCCTGGATCACAAGGAGAGGCACATCTGAAAATCCACTGAAAATACATCATGAAAGTGCTTCTAATGTTTAAATTCAATGCAAATCTTTTTTACTTATGAAGTTATAGCAATTAAAAATAAAATGGAAAAAGAAAACATATCATTTGAATGAAACAATACAAATCAATAAAAGACAAAAACACAAAAATTATATATAATTATGTTTTATATATATACAGCCATGGAAAAAAAAAACGCATCATTTTTTCTGGTTATTACTTTTGTCATTTGTGGGTGTGTGTCTCTGTAAAATGTGCATGTACAATATTGACCACACTTGATTCAAACTTCCAAACAAAGAAATGTTTGGAGAAAATTTTACAATAATAGACATAAAAAAATGATTATACCTTGGAAATGTTAAACCACACAACACTCTTACATTATTTTACAATTGCAACAATTAAAATAGTGATGTTAGGAGCAGAGTTTGTGCATGTGTGACTCTGTTTCATCCCATCAGAAACTGAATCAGGAGTGAAGCTGCTGGAATACAGCACATAGAAAA
>JBBJLS010000001.1:40827229-40870039 GCA_037577275.1 Bryconaethiops microstoma | reverse complement strand
CCTGGTCTTACAACCTTAATCATCAGTCAGTAGAATCACATTAATATGGTATTTAAAGAAAGAATCATCAACTGAATGTGAATCGCCAACTGAATATAATTATTTCTCTTAGAAAATACTGATTTTATACTGATTTTCCCTTACACACTGTTGGTCAAAATAATAGTGTAATAACCCATTATATCGAGAGACGCAGACAAAAAAAATGTGAAAAATTAAGTCATTATTTGAACAAAGCAGGTGAAAATTTTAAGAAAGTGAGCGATTATTTCAAACTGTTCCGTATTGCTGCCAGAAACTACATGAAATAGAGGACCGAATTTCCATCCTCTACCTGGTGGGAATGGGCTTCCATTCCTGGAGCCTGCGGATGTTTACGGAAATATTTAAATTTAAGCACTCAGACATATTTACACTTCAGTTTCAGTGATCTATTTGAACCCATGAATATTAAAATATGTAACATTTGAATCAGTTTAAAATGAAAACAAGATAAACTTCAAGCAATGGAAAGAGAAGACAGCCATGGCTGATTTACTTCACATGGAGGGAAAACAAGTCTGTATAATTTTGGGGTTTTTTTTTTTCTTACTCACATCCTCTGCCAGATTTCTTTTGTGTCAGTGGTGTGTATGGAGTTGTGAACCACTGTTGTGTAACTCAGACAGCCAGATGGCCGAGGTCTCTCACTGCTGGTTGGACACAGTGATGCTGTTTTGCTGAGAGAGGAATGCAAGAAAAGCAACACATGGTTTTATAATGTAGCCATTCTGAGAAAGTCTCACACACTCCCTCTCTCTTTCTTTCTCTCGCTCTCTCACACACTATTTCCCTCTCTCTTTCTTTCTCTCGCTCTCTCACACACACTATTTCCCTCTCTCTTTCTTTCTCTCGCTCTCTCACACACACTATTTTCCTCTCTTTCTCTTTCTCTCACGGACTCTCTCTCTCTCACACTCAGTGTCTCTCTCTCACGCTCCTTTTTCTTTTCCCCTCTCTCGCTCTTTCTCTCAATCTCTCTCTCTTACACACACACTCTTTCTCTCACATACCCATGCACTCTCTGTCTCTCTCTCACTGTCTCTCTCTCGCGCCCCCGCCCCTCAGTCATATTCACGCTCTTACCCTTTCTCCCTCTCTCACACACTCTCACTGTCACTTTCTCACCCTCTTTCTCTCACACACTCTCTCACTGTCACCATCTCTTTCTCTATCTCCCATTCCCTCTCTCTCCCTTTCTCTCTCACCCACACACACTGTCTCTCTCCCTCTTTCTCACCCTCTTTCTCTCGCTCTCTCTCTCTCTCATACACATTCACTCTGTCTGTTACTCTCTCTTTCGGATCATGTTTATATTCCATTGCTTTATCCTGACTCTGTCACAAGAAAATACTTTATCACATCTTGATTAGTTTTTTGAGGCTCCTTTGGATTTATTTTTGTTGTGACGCGTATTTGGGCAGCCTTCGACATTTTCTCATCTTAAGGAAACAAATGAAGGAGATTCACATGTTTAGGCAGAGAAAGGTTGAGGGTTTCCTCAAGATTTGCTTCGGTCTCAGGGTTGGTTGGTTAATGGTGAAGTTTTGAAGTGCTGCATAGTTTTTGGTGCTGTGTTAATCATGGGTAGCGCTGCCAGCAGAACCAAGAGGGTCGCACCTGCGCTCGAGCGCACGGACCTGAGTGGGAGTCGCCTTTTCTGCACGACCACTGCTCCGAAAACATCGCAGCAGAGCTGTCTCAGCCTGGGCGAGAGGTCTGATGGTTTGTCCACCGAGGAGAGGCTGGAGGAGGAGGCGGAGAGGGTCCTCGAACCGTGTGAAAACACAGAAGGTAGACTGAGCAAGCGGCTCGTCCAGAAAGCTTTCTTCAGATCAGGACTCTGCTACGGCAGACGAGGTCAAAGTGGGAGTGACACCACCACCAACAATAACACACTGGTCCTTAACGAAGGACTGAGGAGGGACCATCATTCCTTTGAGCACAGAGATGCCACATGTCCTGTAAGTAGACTAACCCCTAATGGCCTTCAGAAAAAAGTTTCAGAAAAATTTCACCCATGTGTCAAAGTGTGAAGTGTCCATGAACACACCACAGAACAGCACAAGTTTGTTCTCTGCATTTAGCCCATTCACCAAAGGTAGTAGCAGGCAACAAGGAACGCAACACAGTGTGTGGGAATAGTACATTGCTCATGGGTACCTTACTGATTCAAACCCACACCCCTCTGATCGCAGGGGCAACACCCTAACCACCAGGCCACCCAGCTCATTAATGTCTATTTATGTTTGCATCCTTCAACTATATAATCAGAGGATGTCCAGAACCAGGGTCGGGACAGTTCTGCAGTTTTCCTGCTCTGAAGGCCCAGTCGTTAGGGAGTTGCACCTCCTATCAGAAGGTCATGGGTTTGAATCCTAGGACTGCTAGTGGCACCACTGAGATACCCTAGAGCAAGGTACCACCCCACACACTGCTCCCCGCGTGCTGTGTTCCTAGTTGCCCGCTGCTTCACTTGATGAATGGGATAAATATAGAGAAAGAATTTCATGCTGTTCACAATGTGTGCTGTGTTGTGGTGTGTTCATGGATGACAAATGAACACTTTACTTACTTACTTATGCATTAGCTCACAGGTCTGTTGGAAATAAATAAGTCTCAGTTCCTTAACTGACCTCTGGTGGGTCCAGGCTTTAGGTCCACTCTCATACAATGTAAGAATAACTCAGTTTGCACTGTGTACATGTTGTTAATAAATAAAAAGCCTTAGAATGAGAGCTGTAAGAGGCTAATTTGTAAAGAGACACCTCTCCACAGAAACCAGTGATGGCACGGACAACAGGTCCAGTTTGCACAAAGGCAGCTTCGTAAGTATTCTGCTCTCTATCATTTATTTATCACTGATGCTACACTTGCAACCACAGAAAAGCCTTTGGTTAATGTAGCCTCAGGTGTACTGTGTCCCAGCATGCTTGATTTAAATAACATCAAGCGTCTTTCAGGTGTGTGTGGTTTTAAAAAAGCTGGTTACCAGTTTTACTTTACACTAACTTAACACTGACTTGGACAAACTGTCGCAACATTACTGATGCAGTGACAAGAATGGTATTTATTTCTTCCTAGTGTTCCTGGACTTTGCGACCACCCTTTGCTACCCTTGCCTGTGTTTTATGATGATTCTGAAGAGGACTTGATGAATATTATAGAGAGGGAGTTCGGTTAATTCAACAATACTTTGGATGCAATAATCTTGGAACAGTGATCTTGGATGCAGTACTCAACTGCTAAACACCACAAAACACAGAACCTCAAAACAATGCAATCCTTTTTATATAAAACGTACAATGCCTTGTGCCTGGGATTTCAATATAAAACTATATATTTAAGAATAATTTTAATATTTAAAGACGTATGCATTTGTTTGCCAAACTTCTTGTATTCTGCTTATATATTTTGAAATAAAATGTGCTTATGGTCTTCTTGATTGGTGTAAAGTCTTTGCAGAGTGTAATACAGTGGTTTAATTTATTGCAATGCTACTGATTTGTATTCAGTACAGAAGAAAATGATTCAGTATTTCCTTGTCTACAAGTACGGCCGCTTCGAGAAGGGAGAAAATGTACATGTCTGGAATGAATGTTTAAGTTCCATTTCCTGGCCACAGTTTCTCTGCACTCTCCACCCTGCAGGACTGGAATGCACATCAGCAGATTTTGGTTTTAGTGACTGGAGGAAGGCCCCTTCAGCACCCCTACATCAACTGACTGAGCTGTAACAGTCTTCACCTAGTGGTGAAGAGGCGGAATGGGTTTTTGTTAAGAATGTGAGTAAAAAAGTTTCTTCTCTCACTGAAGTTCACAGTGTTGAAGTTTTTCGGTTTTGTTATTTTCTTGATACCTGACTTAGCGAGCCTGGTAGGGTCACTTTATTTCTCAGTTCGCCAGATAACTTTATCCCAAAATCCATTAGGAGAAAAGGTCAGGGACGTTTCAATGAGACAACCCTCACTTTGGCTTTAAGTTATTCAAATTTACAGAGGAAACAGTAGCAATGGTTAAAGGGGCATCCCATCCATTCATTTGATTTCAGCCTCAAATTTTTTTGCTTAAAGTATTTCTTATGCAGTTTTATTCTGTTTTTCTTCCAGTTTGCCAGGCAGTGTTTTGAATATAAACAGATCATTCTAGCAAGTGGGATTTCGCAATGCCTGTGATAGGAACCCGGGGTCACAATTTCGACAGTGCAAAGAGCTTTGTTACCTAAACAGCCAGAGAAAATACACCAGTCACCTGCAACATTAAAACCACTGACAGGTGAGGTGATTAACATTGACTGATTTCTCACTACAATGACACCCGTCAAGCAGTGGGATATAATAGGCAGCAAGTGAAGAGTCAGCTTTTTGAAGCTGATGTGTTGGAAACAAGAAAAATGGGCAGGTGTAGGTATCTGAGTGAATTTAATAAGGGCCACATTTTGATGACTGGACAACTGAGTTCTGGCATCTCCAAAACGACAGTTCTTGTGGGGTTTTGCTGGTATGCAACAGTACCTAGCAAAATGAAATGAATACCTACTAAAAGTGGTCTAACGAAGGACAACTAAACTACAGTGGCCCATTATAGTCACACGTGAACACACCACAGCACAGTACACAATGTGAAATCCTTCTCTGCATTTAACCCATTCACTGAAGCAGTGGGCTGCCACCAACAGGGGGGTACCCTGGGAGCAGTGTGTGGGGACGATACCGTTCTGTAGTGTTCCTCAGTGGTACCTCTAGCAGTCCTGGGATTCAAACCCACAATCTTCTGATCCCAGGGGCAACTCCAGAACCACTAGGCCACCAGCTGCCCCAGCAACAGGGTTATGGCCGCCCAAGGCATGGGCAGCAAAAGCTAGCACACCTGGTCTTTCCCACAGAAGAACTATGACAGCATAAATGGCTGAACAAGTTAATACTGGTTATGATGCAAAGAAATCACAGTTTACTGCCTGTGGTGCAGCATAGATGCAAACCAGTCAGAGTGCCCATGCTGATCCCTGTCCACCTACAATGCGTGCAAAGAGTGCAATGTGTTGACTTGGCTTCACAATGTGTGAAACCTTCATGACAAACAGACCAGTAGAAAAGCTCAAAAATTACTTATATATAAAATAAATTAACACAGAAGTTAAAAAATGTTTTTGCCTTCTTGAGTACAGTTGCCATTTTGAAAATACTTTACTGACATGTGCTCTGTGTTTTCTGTAATATAGATAACAATGGTCAATCAGTTTTCCTCCGGTCCTATTTTTCCTTACAACTCCCTGCATGTATTATACAACAGTAGCCAGAAGATACACACTTATAAAAATACAAAATGCAATCTCTGATGAAGAAAGGCAACATATTTGTAACCATTTCCTGAAAAACTGAACCTTAAATGCTTCAGACCTGGATGTTCCATCACTGCATGTTTCAAAACAATCTGTTAGTTTCTTCATTATTGCAATTGTTAGAAATTACTTGTTATGATTACAACTGCAGGGATATAGAATTCGGAAACTTCTTAAAAGAGAAATCCAGACAAGAAATTTTCATAATTAAGTCATTAAAATGTAAACTGTTTGTAGTTTTGATATAAAAGAAACTGTTCTAGAGAAACTTACTTGAACCAGAATTGGAAGTGATAGGAACTAGACACCCAAGGTGTTTCTTGGCTGTAAAATGTTCCACATAAAGTAAAATGGTTACAGATACGTTATTTATTGCTTGAGATGTTGTTTTACAATTACTGAGACAAGGTTTTGCCCTAAAAGGTATTTTTATCCATTCATGATGATGTACACTATGTGGAACAAGTAGTGGGATGTCTAATCTTTACACCAACAGGGACTTTAATGACATTGTATAATACATAGACTTTAGTGTGGAGTTGATCCCCCTTTGCCATTATAACAGCTTCCACTCTTCTTGGAAGGCTTTCCACAAGATTTTGGAGTTTCTGTGGGATTCTGTGCCCATTCATTCTGTAGAGCATTTATGAGGTCAGGCACTAATGTTGGATGAGAAGGTCTGGCTTGCAGTCTCCGTTCCAGTTCATCCCGAAGGTGTTGGATGGGGTTGAGGTCAGGACTCTGTGTGGGCCAGTCAGGTTTTTCCACACAGAACCCATCCAACTATGTCTTTATGGAGCTTGCTTTGTGCACTGGGGCACAGTCATGCTGGAATAGAAAAGGGTCTTCCCCCAAACTGTGTCCACATAGTTGGAAGCATGGTGTTGTCCAGAATGTCTTGGTGTGCTGTCTAGCCAAAACCCTGACAAACAGGTGTCCCAATACTTTTTGTCCATTTAGTGTGTAAAAATATTCTCCAAAGAACAGGCTTACCAACAGGTTAATGTTTATATCAGCAGTACATAAACTCAGAAGATACGAGTAGATTCAGAGGTCGTTTAGGACAGTAATTAAAATGTCTGTATTTGTAAAGTGGCCCCTTACAGTGATAGGTGAATGCACCGCAGCACAGCACATAGTGTGAACAATGTGAAATTCCTTCTCTGCATTTAACCCATACACCAAGTGAAGCAGTTGGGAGTCAGGAACATGTGTGGGGACAGTACCTTGCTGAATGGTACCTCAGTGACGCTGTTGGCAGTTCTGGTTTTCAACCCCCAAACCCTCCAATTACAGGGGGGATTCCCTAACCACTATACCACCTACTGTGTTGTAGATCTCGTTATCCAAAGAAAGTCTGAGTTAGTCTCGTTAGGTTTCTTTGAAATGCAGGATAAACACTCAAAGACTTTGTATTGAACAACCAGTGAGGGATTGTATTGTCCATACGGTGGCGCTGTTGCTGCTTAAACCTCCATCTAAATCTGTTCTGGGAGGCGGGGGGCGGGACCCATATAGAAAAAGCTGATTGGTCGCGCCTCCCACTGGCTTGGTCAATCTCGCAATTTGATTTGCTCACAAATACGTAAACCGGGTCGTGTCTCGCGTTTCTTTTTTTCACCAATAACCCGCCTGAAAACTTCTTCAGCTGTTTGGAGCTCAGGGATCTTCTGTATTTAACCTTCTTTCTTCATCACCTTAGAGTTGTCTTTTAACCATCTCTTTTTAACTCAATGTGATGCATTCTGATAGCACTTTATCTGTCTGTTTGCATGCCAATCCAACCTTTACGATCATAACGGAGCATTGTGTGTGGAGAAAATACATTTTGAATCCTCTGGAAAGTGAAGCAGCGGTTTTATGTAATGAACACCTACTTGATTTGTCTTATTGTGTACACTCCAGTGTACAGAATAGAGCTTTAATGTTCTTTTCTAGGGTGAAACACTCGAAATTTGCCCACTATAACATGTACATTTGCTACAATGAGTGTCTTCTGTCCTGATCTCTGTCAGATGTGGGAGACGTCACTGGCTGTCG
Organism: Bryconaethiops microstoma; assembly: GCA_037577275.1. Lineage (NCBI taxonomy): Eukaryota > Metazoa > Chordata > Actinopteri > Characiformes > Alestidae > Bryconaethiops > Bryconaethiops microstoma. Next base: position 40,862,620 of record JBBJLS010000001.1, on the reverse strand, counting down.
GGATTAGTACTGAATGTGCGAACACAAAGCACACAGGAAATGCTCCAGAGCTGTGTCAGCAACACACGACAGGAAACAGCATGACTATAAGAAGGGCTGGGGGCCACAGATTGCCTGCTCAGTGCCTTGTCATCACTGTCGACTTTTTTTTAAATGCCATGCCTTCCTCAGCATGACCTTGTTAGTCATGTTGTTTTATTTGAGTAGCTCCCACAGAACACTCAAACACAAAGATGGAATATTAATTCTTCAAAGTTTACTAAAAATGAGCATTAAATAAAAGAAAAGACAATATGATCACAGTGTAGATAATTATATGTGATTTTTCATCATCATTTCCTGTATTTAGGCAGTATAGAATAGAACATTCATACATGTAAATATATACAGAACACAGCTGAAGTTAAGACGAACATAGTACAAAGACTTTGGCAAAAAAAAAAAAAAAAAAAAGAGTGCATGAATCACTGTAACAAGTGAGTAAACAAAATATTGCATTCATTGCAGAGTATATAAAAAATGAGTAGTAGAAGAAAAGGAGGAGTCCAGTGCATGTTCACGTTTGTCCATGAGAGAATTAGCAGCCTTGTGCTCCAACAGAGTCCCTGTCAGCTCCAATCAGATTCAGTTCGAGGCTGGTAACAGCATGCTGATGGGAAGAGTTGAGCCTATGGGCAGAGTCTTGGCTGTGGTGATTTTGTTGAGGTTCCGTACCTCTGTCTGCCAGGAGGGGACCTTCTTGGTGGTCATGTGGCGACGAGCATGCTTGGTGAGGTGGTCACTGCGCATGAATTTTCTGTCACAAACAGGGCAGACAAACTTTTTCTCACCAGTATGTGTTCTCCGGTGACGAGAGAGTTCATCAGAGCGGGCAAATTTTTTCTCACAGCCTTCCCAGTTACAGCTAAAGGGCTTCTCGCCTGCAGAGAGAGAGGGAAAATATCCTTAGAGAAATGCTACAGACACCATCTCAATTATATTCAAAAAGACTTAATCATACACCACATAACCTTAAATCCAGCTCTACCCTACCTGTGTGAGTTCTGAGATGCGCCTTGAGATGTGAGCTTTTGAAGTAGGTCTTTCTGCAGCCAGGGAAGTTGCATACATAGTTGCGCCTGCGAGAGAAGTCCATTTGTGTTGCACTGGTCTGCCCCGACGGCACATAGACAGGTGCAGGGGCTAGAGGCAGCAGCTTGGTGTTACCCAAAGTAACAACTGTCTGCTGGGGACACTGAGGGGTCTGAGACACTGAAGCCTGGGGCATCACCAGCATCACTGTGCCTTGGGCCAATGGGGAACCCATGATGAGTGGCTGTGGTAGGATGGACTTGACTCCACAACTTGGCCTTGTAGCAGGATTCTGTATGAATGCAGCTGAGATGACTCCTGGCTGAGCCACTGGAAACATCTGGCAAATTATGGGCGGACTGGGGGTGGGAGGTGGAGAAGTGGGAGATGACTTGGAAGGGGCTTTTTTTGTACTGCTGGGACATGTGACTGACGCAGAGATATCTGTCTGAGACTGGCAGGGTGAAGTAGCTGGTGAAGGAACCTCTGGCTGCGGGGGCTGCTGTGTCTGTCTCAGAGCTAGATTCCCCCAGTGGATAGTTTGTGGAATGTTCTGGTAGAGGGAGCTGTCAGCTGTGTGGCGGATGACGCTGGTTGCCATGGCTCTGCAAGGCTGGGTGGAAGGCTTCTCGATAGCAGGAACTTCAGGAGCCGTCTCAGTTATGGAGGCCCCAGCAGGTCGCTGGAGTCTGGAGCTGAAAACGGGGCAACATCGGTTCAAGGGGGATTTTGGCACTGGCAGTGTAGTGGAGGTCTCCACAAAGTTGGGGCTGTGAGGCGGGGTCATACACTACAGAAGAGATATAAAGCAAAGGGTTGATAAGGCATATTCACAATTTCTTTTTCATATGAACATGAAACAACCTTAGTACACTTGTTCTTCATAGATATACTGAAACATTACATTCTGTCTTGCAACACCTAACCTACCCATCTGACAATAAAAATTATCTGCATCACAATGTCCCTGTTTATCTTGGGGTGTCAGTACTGCGTGGGTGAGCTCAGCGACTGCACATTGAAGCTCAGACTGAAGTTCATCCAGAGAGATGAGGCTTATCTTTAAAATGTCACTTGTCCAGGCTACCATAAAACCAACCCAAAGAGTTCAGCAAACAGCTCAGACTTTGAAAAGAATCCTGCTCCGCACACTCTGACATGTAAGGCCACATGTCTTGTGAGTGTGTTCATACATTACGGTTGCATTCTAAAGTGTCTGTTGGGTTCCCTTACCAATGAAGAGAGCGAGACAAAGTCCCTGGGGGTCTCCAGAACCTCAGGTTGCAGCAGGGAGTCACAGGAATCGGATGCTGGGGTGAGAGGACGAGGTTTGAAGGCGCTGGGCCTTGGAGACACCTGACACCAGGAGCTCATGCAGACAAGGGCTTCGGCTGCCTCCAAGTCATTGTACTCCGGCATGCTGCATGAGGACTGCTCACTGTCATGCCTCCTCCTTTCCAGATATGCCCCATGGACTTCCATCTGAGCGCCCTGAGAAACAAAAGAAGACTCAGAGCTGATTTTCCCTAAAACTGAACTTTTTTACCTCTACAGCCAGGTTGACAAGTTAGACTTTATTTGCCTGGTTCTTAACTGTTGGTAGAGGCTTGTGAAATGACTTTGATGATACATCCTGTTTTGCATGGCCTTCTATCAAGCGCCTGTCTCCTCCCTTCTCCAAATAAAGAGCACAAAACATGCCTTCCAGCTAGCCATGTGAAACAGTCGTGAACAAAAAAAAAACACTGCTCTTTGTGCCGACAGAAAGCCAACTCGCTCGCATTGCAATGCCAAAAACAAGTTATGATTCACAGCAAGCCCCTCCCAAAGCTGCCTCACTACAGACAAATTTAAGGTCTGCGGAGTTGTTTACAGACATTTCTAGATGACCACAATTATTACCAGTTCCCAGTACTGAGATTTATACATGGGGTACATCCCATCTATGTTAATTTTCTACCGAAGTTATTCCGATACTGTTTATATTGCCATATATTACTGATTAATATAAAACCAAAGTCACAATAAGAGAACAGACTTACACATAGTGCTAGTTTGTATAGAATATACAGCACACTTGCATGCTGGGGAACAACACATTCTATAGCAGTTACAGTATAGGAACATATTGTTTATTATAAAATATGAATATATAATGAATACAGAAGTTACTGAACATTCTGTTAACATACATTACTTAACATTTCCATACATTACTAACACCAAAGTCGCAATAAGAGTACAGACAAAAGGTTGACACTGACAAACAGTACAGGATTAAACAACACAGTTAAAGGACATGGACGTATTGTTTATTAAAGGATATGTATATATAATGATGGTGCTACCTAATTAGTTCAGTTAGTCAGGTTAAATCTCATTTGGTGTCTGTGCAAGTCAACAACAACCACCAGGAGCAGATGTCAACACAATAAAAGGAAGAAAACAATAATGAATAGAGACTGTTCTTACCTCTGATAACCCCTCCATATTCTTAAAATGTCCCGTTGACATTTATTGAAAAATGATGAAAAAGCACTCGTCAGGTCAAGGAATAACAGTACAAAGAAGGGAGAGCTACTACGCCCGTCCAGTGACGACTGAGACGGGAATTCAAATTCCCTTTTTACCAGTAAGGTCCTGCCTCAGCTGAGTACAAGTCAGGAGGGGACAATGAAAAAAAAAAAAGAAAAACAAAATTCACAACAGAGTGGCGGGGTGGTAACATGCGGCCAATCAGCAGCGACTGTGTGTAGGCACTTGACCAATGACGTGGCAGGAGACGCGTGATCAGTGCGTGACCGCGTTGTGATTGGCTGAGGCGGGGTGCGTGGCTGAGGGTGGGCGTGGTCAGGGAGTCAGCGGTGTCGGAGTAAACCCGGTGAACTGAGCGCGAGGAAACTGGGCCAAAGGTCGTAGTCCCCAGCCTCGAGGTGCTGCTGAATAATAACACAAACACACACAAACACACACAGTCACACAAACACGTATATACATATACACACACCTACATACATTCACACAGCTCTGGAAAAAACAAGAGACCACTGCAATTTATTAACAATTCTATGAGTATGACAACCATTCCATGTCAGTGTCCTAAATTCCTACACAAGCACCTCATTCTGTTTTATGAGGTGCTGATTACTGATCACCTGAATCAAATCTTATTTAATGAGGAAAAGTATAAAAATCAACACTTTCCTCCTGCAATGTGACCAGTTTGATGGCAAAACACTACTAGAAGTACGTCAAAGGTAATATTTGCCTTTTTGTTTGAGTGAACAAGAGATTTGTTTTCTTTGAATTATTCAAGTTCTGCAAACACTGCATTACTTGTCTTGTTTTGATGTTTTGTCATTTCCTTTAAAATTATGATTTAAAGAACAACATTTTTAATTGGAAATTAGGAGAAATATTGTCAGCAGTTCTTAAACTGAACTGTATTTTTGCAGTGGTCTCTTATTTTTGTCCAGAGCTGTACACACACACACACACACACACACACACACACGTACATACACACACACTCAGAGCTAGACAAGCAGTTTTATAGCCGTGCAAGAGTGGCTGAAACCCACAGCAAGTAGCACTTAGCGAGTCAAAACATGGCTAATGGCTTGTCAAACTGCAAACACAACAATACAGAAAGTCACGTTTTAGCAACACTGAAACTGATATTACATTGTTGTGGCTCCAGGAGCTATGCAGGTACACTATATGGACAAAAGTTTTGGGACACCTGACCATTGCACCAACATGGGCTTTAATGACATTGCATTCAAATACATAGACTTTAATATGGAGCTATAACAGCTTCCTATCTTCTTGGAAGGCTTACCACAAGATTTTGGAGTTTCTGTGGGAATTTGTGCCCTTTCAATCTGTAGAGCATTTATGAGATCAGGCACTTATGTTGGATGAGAAGGCCTGGATCACAATCTCAGTTCTAGTTCATCCCAAAGGTGTTGGATGGGGTTGAGGTGAGTGCTCTGTGTGGGCCAGTCAAGTTCTTCTGCACCGAACTTCCACATACAACCATGTCTTTATGGAGCTTGTTTTGTGCACTGGGGCACGGTCATGCTGGAATAGAAAAGGTTCTTCCCCCAAACTGTGTCCACAAAGTTGGAAGCATGGCGTTGTCCAAAATGTCTTGGTATGCTGAACCATTAAGATTGCCCTTCAATGTAAATAAGGGGCTACACTGAAGCATTAAGATTGACTTTCACTGGAAAGTAATAAGAGGAACTTTTGTCCATATAGTGTATAATTCTCATATTAAACAATTGCAGCCTGAAAGATTCCAGCAAATAACCAGAAATAATTCTTCCAGGGCACAAACCGACCTGGCATTATTTTATTTTAATTGATCTGCAGTTAGTAAATAAAGTCAGTTGCACTAACAAAACCTGTTGGCATTTTCACACTTGCCTGATTGGGAATGACACATTTTATGGTTGTTAAATCACAGGAGCATATTGTTTATTATAGGCTATGAATATATAATGATTATTCTACCTAATCAGACACAAGTATGTGTTACATCACAGTTTTCAGACTATAAATGATGTATACTGTGTGCTGTATACAGGGACAATGTAATATTTAAGAATGAATAAAGCGAAATAAGTTGTTTAAATGTAGGTTATAATTTTGTTGCTCAAGCAACTGCGAGTAAATGATTGATACTGGCAGACATTTTGAGTATTTTTTGGTAAAAATGTCTTGATAATGCAGAACTCCAGTTATAAAGTACAAAGATTGGTTTGGCTCAGAAAAAAGCGGTTTTATTTTAGAACAAAAGATTGCAAAGTAGCATGTCTTTGTGCAAAATAGTGATCTTACAAAACAGAGCTCTTACAAAACTGAAATATAAATAACAAATAAATAGGATGCATCCAGATGCCTAGTTGTATCTGCAGAGCAGGGTTGAGTAACTCTGGTCGTGGAGGCGTAGAGATCAGCACACGTTTGATGATGCTCCCCCATGCCCATCCTGGCCTGGAGCAATGTGATAAGGACAGAAGCGCTCATTGATTAGCTAATCATCTGGTTTAGTTACATTCTGGACCTGACCGAGTCAGTCTACTTAGGATGTGGGGTGGCGGTGAGGAGTCACATAACCACTCCATGCAGAGCTGAACGTTGTTGTGCCAGCAATGTTTGGAGGAACATAGCCCTGAGAAGCATGAGAGGTGGAACGCACAGTGGTGACACAAGTGGGGCAAGTGGGCAAGCAAACTGGAGGAAAGGTTACGATATTCACATCCCCTCCTCTACTATGGGTATATCAGCAGAAAAGAGGAGAGCCCTATTCCCAGTACAGCTAAAAATAGGCCAGCACCCTGCTTGAGACTTGCATAGTGTAAGGAACTGAATTACCCCTGAAACCCGTCAACATTGACAACATGGTTAGAGATGTCTGGACCTTTCCCGAGCCTGAGCCCAACCCTGAGTTAAGGGTGACTTGACCTTAGCATTAGCGACTGGAGAAGTCATTGGACAGTGTTGTCTGGGTCGGTTGTAGCAGCATACGTGCAGCAGACCTGTTGACAGGTTGATGAACTGATACTCCCACACTTGCGCCTTCCCTCGTACATACGTATGTAGGTGAAAGGGCACTGCTGTGTGTGTATTCTTGGAGGCTGAACATTAGTACCAATTTGCAGCCAGTCTAGTTCTCCTAGGAGAGCTGCACATGGGTCACATTGTTTAATTGTAACTTTGTTTTGAACAAAACAACCTGAACAATCACCTTGAGTTACCCTAGCTTTATTTATGTTGGGTTAAAAGTGTAAAGTAAAGTGCACATTTGTTATATGTGAACAATGTGAAATTCTTCCTCTGCATTTAATCCATTCACCAATTGAAGCAGTGGGCAGCTGGGACACAGTACCCGGGGAGCAGTGTGTGGGGACAGTACCTTGCTCAAGGGTACCTTAGTGGTGCTACTAGCAGCCCTTGGATTCAAACCCACAACATTCTGATTGCAGAGACAACTCCTTAACCACTAATCATTGACCATAAGTCGCATAAATTAATCATACTGCCCCCTTAAACCATTAACTCACCATTTAGTTTTTCCAGTGAGCAGCATTCTACACTCAAGAGATGTCAGCTATATTCTTCAGTGTAGGTCAGTCAGTCAAGTCATAAACTTAATATTGGTTGTTTTTAGGCCAAATTTCTACTAAAGCTAGCTGTGTGTACAGTGGTAGACCTTGTACTGAGCATTATGTCGTGACATGGAAGACATTGTAAATCTTTGTACATTGAACCAGCGCTGACATGTAACTGCACCCTGTTTTCTCTTGTATTTCTTCACACTCAGCCTTGACCACAGTCATTAAGAACTTTGAGTTGTGAAAATCAGCTGCTGTTGTATGGTCACTCAGAAGGACATATGATAATGACATTAGGCTGCACTGTAATAAACCACTATTTACATTAGGATAATTACCACTAGCTCAGGGTAAAGGGTGATGTTTTTAGTGAACCGACTCTGTGGTTTCATCAAATATGTCCACAGCATTAAGGCAAGTGTCAGTTAAGGCTGTTAATCATTTTCCATTAATGTAAAGAAGGCTTGGTCGTCAGCTTAAACCCCATGCCTGTCTTGTCATATCTGAACAGAAGGATGTTCTTCGTTTAAGTTAAAGTTAAATGAGCTATATATAAATGATGATAAAGTAAAGCAGGCACTTTAATTTTCAGAGGTCCTGTGTTAGTTGTGACTCTTGCAAAAACTGAAAAAGCATTTTCTCCTGGAACTGGGATGTGTCTGAACATGTCACGACAATATAATCAGGGCTGGAATCAGAACAGCTAGTTTAGGGGTGTGCACACTCAGGGATAATGATCACTTAGTCATTTGGCAGACATCACTTGTGACTGTTCATAAAACTCCATAGTCTAATAGCACAGTCGACTTCTGTCACCTAGAAAGGCAACATATGTTTCATTATCACAGATTACTTTGATGCAGATCAGGAAAGATTGGGCAATGTGCTGACTTCAGCCATTGGCTTTCATAAGAAGTGTGTTTTGAATCACCAGGTTTTCAGCCCCCTTATTAAGTACAGGGTAACACATGGGAAATGATTACCCATGTTAATCGACTGTGCACTAGCATTAGGCTGAAAAGTGCTGGACTGTCCCTTTAAGTGGAAATGGATGGCTGCACAACAGTTGGGCTGGAGCAAAGTGTGTTTCGCAACTAACACCTTGTGAGACCCTTCCTATCAAACCTTTTTGAAGTCTTATTCTGTTTAATTGTCAGGCTCCTTTTTGAAGAGTAGCCTTATATTAGCCCGGCCTCAGTCATGAACCGCCTCATGCTTTTATATATACAGCCTGTGTGTGAGCCTTATATAAACAGCTCCAGAGCTGAATGTGGGGCATTCCATGAGCCACAAGGACCCCTGGGGCACTGACGCAGCAGAGGCCTCCATGTTATGTATATGTCCCACACCCAATATAGCTCAGCTACCCACAATGCTCATGGATGAGAAAACTGTCAGCAGTGGCAAATGCATGGGATTTCCCAGAGGAGACTTACCGAGAATTGAGGTCACGGTGGAAAAAAGGAGACGAGACAGTTATAGCATAATTGCATAGTCTTGTACAGTCAAAGCAAATGGATATATAACTGAGTGTTACACTAATAACATATTTGTTGAGCTTACTCATTTAAAACTGTTGCTTGAACATTTAAGTTGCCCAAAGTTATATTGTAAGTACAGAAGGTCAGTTTCCCACATTTAAGTTCCCAGTCTTAAGACCCAAGACAGCAGTGGAGTCTGTGTATTTTTCCATAACAATTCAGTTCTGGAGTAAACGGAGAATTTTTGCATGAGTCATGACAGTTTTTTTCCGGTACCCATAAGTCAGCTGAATTTAGCTGACTTTAGCCAAAGGTTTTAGACTGATTTACTCTGTAATCTTTGGTAAAGAGTAAAGCATTTGTTCAAATAGGTATACAAGTCAGTGTTGCTCAACCTCATAGGTATAAATGTAATAATTGTGAATAGGCCACTTGGGCGCTGTTGATCAGAGTCCTTTCTAAAAAAAGGGGGGAGGGGGGCAGCGTATGGTGTGTCTATGTTGTGTATGGAAAAATACTAGGATTATTCTGTATAAGTTTGCAAACTTTGCCTGGACATGAATAGAAAACAGAAGTGACCACGTCCCTCCAGTGACTGTGTTCTTTTTTTTCCCCCACATTTATTGTGCAAGTCATTTTCTAAGTGGAATGTTTTGATACTGCTCACCACTTTGGTTTGGTCAGGCCAGGTCAATTGGACGAGTAGTGACGTCTAACCTTAGCACAAATGTACCATATATGCACTCCATATCCCTGGTGACTTAGATTTGAAGTGTTAATTGTGCCAACTTCCCCACAGGTCAGGAACATTAGGGCATATGTGAATGTTGGTGCTCCTCATTACAAAGACCGCCTCAAGCAACACTGACCTCAACAACAACCATTTCATCCAAGATTTTGTTGACGGTCAGAGGCAAGATCACCACATTTCCCTGTTGAACTGTGTTATCCCAGAAATGATGTTTTCCTTCTGTGTTTAAGGTCAAAAACATTGTTTTTCCATAAGATGTGTTAAAAACACGGCAGAGTACTTCTGAAGCATGACAAGAAGATATCAGGGACACTGCTTAAAGAAGCATAGAAGCTGCTGGGTGGATATGGTAACTCAAAAAAAGCCTGAGAGGGAGAGAAGAGAGAAAACAGAAAGCAGATGGCTAACCACAGAGAACCATGGCGTCAGGAGTTTGGCTGCCTGGTTGAAATCTAACCAGATCTCCCTTATCTGAAGGTCGCTGCTCATGGTGAGTTTGTAAACACATGAAAGCCCCGCCTCAGCTCATTGCGTTCAAATAAAGCAAGATTCAGGTCATGTGATGCCCAGTTTAACATTTTATAAAGTTTACAGTCAGCTCCATAATTGTTGGCACCCTTGGTAAATGTGAGTAAAAGTGAAAAAACGGTCTTTGTGGTTATTTCAAAAATGAGAGAAACTGAACCTTTAATTGGAGTATATTTAATCTAAGAAAACAAAAAGCCATATTGGTCTACTTGCATTACATTTATGGCATTTAGCAGATGCTTTTATCCAAAGCGACTTCCATTCCCTAACTATAGGGGACAGTCTCCCTGGAGCAACGTGAGGTTAAGGGTCTTGCTCATGGACCCAGTGGTGGTGCACTGAAGACAGGATTCAAACCCATGACCTCTTGGTCCAGAGGAAGGTATCCTACCCACTAGACCACCACCACCAACTTCTGTTTGCCAACATAACAGCAAAAAGTCTTGTAATGCTTAATGACATTTAAGAATAAGTGCATGCAAACTGAGAACACTCTTCAATATAAAAACTCCAGATCCTTCAGGGTCCTCTTCTTTGGTCTCTTTAGCTCACCTTCAGGGTTTCAGTGGACTTTAGGTCAGGGGATCGGGATCAGAAGCTTTTGTGGTAATTCATCCATTTTTGTGTGGATTTGCTCTTATGTTTTAGATAATTGTCCTGCTGGTAGGTCTCACTACGGCCCAGTTTTAGCCTTTTCAGCATTAAAAAATTTCATTTACAATCTCTTTCTACTTCAGGGAGTCCATAATGCTGTGTATCTTAACAAGGTTACCAGGACCTTTGGAAGAAAAATTACCCCAAAATGCAAACGATCCACCACCATTGCAACCCGTTTCAAGTAGGTTCCTGTAGTGAACATTTCAGGCACAGTTGTGGCTAGAAGGTGCTTTTTTCTGCCATATCTTCCAAATAGTTTATTGGCATGAAGTTGGTAGCTAATTGTAATTTTAAATATTGGGTGACCGTCAAACGCAACCATCTTCCAAACTACCAGTTTCCAGCTGTGATACTTGGAGAAATATTTGCCACTCTAACCAACCTTCTCATTGGGTGAGGGTAAAATAAATGTGTTTAAGTTAGGGCCTAGGCATGTACTTGGTGCTGAAGTCATGCTTATAGAACAAATACAGACAAATACACTATATGGACACAAGTATTAGGATACACCTCTAAATTCTTGAATTCAGGTAGCCCCTTATTTACATTGAAGGGCAATCTTAATGGTTCAGCATACCAAGACATTTTGGACAACGCCATGCTTCTATCACTGTGGACACAGTTGGGGGAAGAACCTTTTCTATTCGAGCATGACTGTGCTCCAGTGCACAAAGCAAGGTCTATAAAGACATAGTTGGATGAGTTCGGTATGGAAGAACTTGACTGGCCCACACAGAGCCCTGATCTCAACCCCATCCAACATCTTTGGGATGAACTGGAATGAATATTGTGAGCCAGGTCTTCTCGTCCAACATCAGTGCCTGACCTCATAAATGCTCTACAGAATGAATGGGCACAAATTCCAGCAGAAACTCCAAAATCTTGTAGAAAGCCTTCCAAGAAGAGCGGAATCTGTTATAGCTGCAAAGGGGAGACGAACTCCATATTAATGTCTATGTATTTGAATGCAATGTCATTAAAGTCCCTGTTGCTGTAGTGGTCTGGCGTCCCAATACATTTGTCTGTATATTGCAAAACATAGTTACCTGCTGTACACTGAGCTGCCAGTTGTGACAACTCAAATAGACTTTTATCAGAAACACAGACACCTTTTATACGGTTTTATACAGGGGTGGGCCAGCTCCGGTCATTTTATTGGGGTGCACATAGCAGATTATGATAAAAAGCTACTTAAAATCATTTGAAGATTAGACAGATAGGCTTTATTCTTTGTCTCATCCTTGTTCACTGCCCCCTTGTTATTTTCCTTTCTATTAAAATAATGTTAAGTAACACTATGCATAGATTGCATGTTGTTGTCAAGTGCAACATAGTGGTACACGTATTTATTCTGTACCACTCCGTATAGGATGTTCGGTTCTGTTCGCGTTTTGTTCTGAGAGAATATAGTCTATCTTTGTGTGTGTAACTGTTTATGCTCTGAAAGTCCGTGGACTGAAACATTAATGAATAAACCGATACTTGACAAGATACAGAGTGCTCTCTCTTTTACATTCCTCTGAAATCATAAAACTCCCTTTATGATTCCATAATGGAGCTGTAACTTGGCAAATAAATTAGTGATGCAGCTTATAAGAATTGCGAACACAACAGCCCAGCTCAGTTTAGTGAGTTCCGACACCTTCAATCACTTTTGGAAATTATATTAGATATGTTTTAGCTATCAACTCACCTAAATTTACCATGGCCTGTTAGAGTTCTCTTTGTGGTGCTGGTTTCAACTGATGGGCATTAGGGAGCCATTGTCACTGTGCATTTAATTTGAAGTCTCCTGCTGCTGTGCTCCCTCCAATTTAGAGTGTGGCCCCTTGTTAAAAGTAGCCTATCAGAGCCATTCACTTTCCTGCACTACATAACTAGGCCAATGACTGTAAAAGGCTAGGTTGTTTTCAAGACTATGTTTTTCCACTTTTCTTTGAACGGCCTCAATCCAGTCCTGCAGAAACACCTACCATACAGCTGCACTTTCTAGGTTTACAGTTACTGGCTGAAGTACATCTGTTGCTGCACAGTCTATCAAACACGTTCTACCCAGTCCTTCAGTCAATAACTATGCGTATACTCTATATAAAGTGACCAGTTCCATATAAAGTGCATACAGTGTACAAAACCCCAGATATACTGCTGTACACTCACATTAGCATGCCGGAACCATGTCAGCGTCATTGGTGGTCAGTGGTAGCCTGTTGTAGTATTAGTTGTCTTATTTATAATCATATCATAATATATCAGCATCTACCCGTTGCATTGATATTTTTACACTGATTATACATAAAACATATAGTATAGAAGTGTATAGCAACAATGTAAAAATGATCCCATCTCCTTTTTAACAGTTTCTGTGTGTGAACATGGCTGGAGTGCTGGAGTTGAGCGATGTTGGGATAGAAGGGTATTTGAGGGCACCGCTGCTCTGAGGCTCTCTGTTTACTCACCCACTTCCTGTCCTCCAGACAGATGGGCCATTGGATCACAGCCCTTGTTTCCACGACAACTGCCTTGGCTGCAGCCAATAGAGAACCACGCGACACATGGCCCATTACAAGAGCCAAGCCAAACTGGCTTTTATTGGGACTTACAGAAAACATGTACATATAATACAGGAGCAAATTTACTCAACTAAAGCTATACAACAGAAAACATGTGGAGTTGTATTCAATTAAAATCTTAATTATTGCCAAAAGACCTTAACATTGAAGCTTAGGTAAAGGCAAATCCTAATAGAACAACATACGAGCAGAATAAACATTTTTTTAACCTTTGCATAAATACATGATCATTTAATAGAGTTTCATACTGATTTCATATCAAAATATTCCACATAGAACAGCATAAAACAGTAATAATGAACATTTTCTTTGTGGAGCAATATAAAAAAATAGCCCATCCCAATGTAGCAATAAATATATAGTTAATAAGTACTTTGATACAAAAAAATTTGTGGAAAAGTGAAGAAAAAAAACCCCTGATACTATACAGTTTGTTGTTAAAATTGGCTCCAAAAATGTGACTGAGAGATTGCATAAAGACATAGAAACTTTGGAGAAAGCATAGATTTATAACCGAACAACCAGGCTGACATTTTAAAGTGTAATACTATCAACTTGGTATCGGTTCAGTAACAGCAGATGCTTCCTAGAAACAACAGAAAAACTGCAGTAGTGACACAGAATATGTACATTTATCAGAGCAAGCGTTGCTATTTTGGCAATTCCCAAATATAGTTAGAGAGCAATTTGAATTATTAATCAGATTTATGCACATTTTGTTTGACCTGTGTTACTGCACATTGAGCTTTTCACATTAAGCATGAAGTAATTTGCTGTCATTTAAGGCTTACTTGTTTGTCTTCTCTGTATATCTTCTGTCTGAGACATGCAAGAATTGCACAACCCTGCTTTAAGACATATTACATGCTTTTCGGATGAAACTGTGATTTGTCCCCCCAGATTTGTACATAGAAACACACTACGCACTCATATTGAAATACATTTACAAACAACACTGGTGACACAGTAGCTCACAGTTACTGAGCATGGGGTCATGCTGTACGCACTAAATACTGCTCAGTGTTTTGCATAAATAAAGAAACCGTTGAGAAAGTCACTCTATCTACGACAAGACCCGCACTTGGTCCCTTTAACTGTGTGCATTCAGCTCTCTCATTTAAAGATTAACATCTCCAATGCTGTGGCAATTCGGAGATGAATAATACCGATAAAGTATGAGGGGACATCTGCCTTTGGAATTCCTGAAACTCTTTAAAACAGTAAAGGTTTCATTTTAGAATAATATTGCATATGGCTGATACACTGAGATGTGTTTACATCATAATCTTAAAAGTCTTTGCACTCATTATATTTTTCTCAACTATTCTCAACGTACACATTCAATCAACGTGCATACATTGGGGGGGTGGGGGGTCAAAAGCCAAGGAAAAACACTACACACAGAAAAACAGAAATGTGGAGTGCACAGAGGGCATATAAAACCTCCAAGGCCATAATGACAGTCATGTAAACAAGTCCATTGGGTGGGGGTGGACCTTTCAAATCTCAGTAAGGGTCAGCTTCACCATGCCCCCCATCTCCTCCATGTGGATCTGGAAGGTGTCCTCATTGGAGTAATGCTTGATGATGTTGTCATCCATGTTCACCAAGATCCTGTAAAGGTGATACACAAGGTATACTTTAGATTTTTTTTTTTAGCAGCTAGGTCATGGTTTAACTTTCAGAAGAGATCCATGCTTCTTACCCTTTTTTGCACTTTTTGTAGACCTTCCCGATTTTCTCAAGAGGAACCTCATACTTGTCTGAAATCTGAGAAGAAAGTAAGTTTAATTCTCTTTTCACAAATAAGGTGACACTGTTATTCCAGTACACACTGATGTTCCTTGATGGCTACAAACATTGTGCCCACCATGCTGTGACTTAATGGAACATTTGTAAACCAGAGTGAATGGACATCCTGCCAACTTGTATCATAGGTTGCCTTATTTTGGAATGGAAGAGGCTTATTGTAGGATGTTCCTAACTCCCTGTCGTCCCCCTGTCAGCTCCTTCTGCCCATTCCCATCACTAATGGTAGTAATGCCTGTGTTGTCATCTACGCACAAGTACGCACAGGCATACAAACCCACCCCACTTACACCCACAAACAAATGGGTGCATACCATTCCTCAGAGTTCTGGCCTATCTGCATGCCATCTCATTGGCAGGCCCATATCTATGACACTTAAAGCCATCTGTGTGCCCTGCTACCTAGATCTGTCCTCATAACAGCATAAACAGGCCTAGCACCCAGAAAAGGGGTAGGGGCAATGTCCCCGCACTTTGAATACTGTGTATAATAAGTAATCATTCATATTAGACTTGTTTCAATGAATTTGGTCACTTTGTGATCTAAGTCATAGCACACAAGAGTGGCCAAGTAAGCTGAGTGAAGTGTATGGAGTGCATTTTATATTTATTTTGCTTTTTGTAACTGGAAAAAATTAAGCATCAAATTTCACACACAACAAAGACATTAACTCACTTAAAGCTTAAGTCTTGGGAGATATTGTTTTATGGTTACAGTAGTCATCCCTGCCACCGTTGTTGCTTAAAGACCCTTCAAAATCATCATTTTTACACCAATTCTAAATACTTCTTACTAATAAAGGGTCCTACACACATATGCACACCACAGACCCAGCAGAGATTGCTAGGGTCCTGCCAGTAGGGATTTGGCCCGCTGTGGATCTGAGAGTTAGCGCCTTGTGGAGCCGTGCTGGGCTCTTATTGACAGCATGCCTCATGCTGTCCTTTGAGCCTTCTGTTTTCTATGAGTGCAGCGACCTGACTAGACCTTTTCCTTTGCAAACTCATACGAGTGTGCCCCACACGTTGATCAGTGAGGGGCTTCTGAACAAATCACACGTGTCGGTTACACTCCCCCGGACCCTGGCTTGCACTCTCTCGGTTTGGGAGACACTCTGCTGTATTATGAGCCATGGATTTAGACAGGCTGTGTAATTACTGAGGAGATGGCAGCAAAGAGGAAAGAAGGAAAGGGAAAGAACGAAAAGTCTGTGTATGCACATGTGTGCATGGTAAGTAATTAAACAACAGGGCCACCCACACAGATTCTGTCCCATAGTTTAGACAAAAGTCAACCCCCATAGTAATATGTCACTCTCTTGTGGTGTGTCCTCACAGGACCTATTTTGTGAGGCATTTTTTTACATTCAGATTATGACAGATGTGTTCAGAGAGCATGTTTTCACAAATACATGCATTACAGATGTAAACTGCAGGGGATTCTAAGTGGTGCAACCATCTTAGTATTGACCACATCGACCACATCTAGCTTTACAACACGTTGGTAGTGTAAGTAGCACTGGTAATGTTATGTTAAAAAGTGCATTTAATTTAATTTATTAACCTTTATTCTCACGCATGAACACACCTTTAACCCATTCACCAAGTGAAGCAGGGGGCTGCCACCAATACTAGCAGTTGGGATTCGATTGCAGGCCAACACCCTAACCACTAGGCCATCCAGCTGCCCATCAAAATAAACGTTTTATGTTGAATTATTTTAAATATACAATATAAAATAATGTGACTCCCATTGTCATCTTGTAATGGTGGGTTTGCTTCGACACCAGAGAAGATGAACTTACCGCTTCCACAAGACCTTTCAGTGTAGGAGTATTCAGCATGAGGGCATCAAAAACCTCCTCGCTCTCCTTTCGTACATACAGCAAAACTGAAAAGGGCCAAAAAACTGTGGTCAGATGGCTACACACACACACACACACACACACACACACACACACACACACCCCTGGACTTCTCGAAACTGAGGTCAAAGCTACAATTTTTTTTTTAAATGAAACAACAAAAACATTTACCAGCAAAACTAAAGTCAATGTCATGTGTTTTGCTGTGGCCAAGCCTTCATGTGGCTGGGCAACATTTGATCTGCTCTGGGTATCCTTGGCACCAGTAACTCGGCACCTCACATACTGTTCCCTTCAGTTAGGGATACTGCCTAAACCTACAGACTGATGGCAAATCCCCAAGTTGCCTTTGACCCAAAACTGCAGAGGAGCAGGCAGTGTTCCAATCAGGCAGGCTAGTGTGCTTAGGAGGGTGGTGTATGAAAAAGGAAGTGTTGTGGAGCTCGGCAGAGGGTACTATAAAGCTGGGGATTACACACTCAGCTTCCCAAAGTAGAGACTTTGTGTTGGTTTTGGCTTTAGGCCCAACCAAACACACACATGCACCCACACATATACACCCACCCCTCAGCCTCTATCCCAAGCCAAGAAGCAAATAAGAGGGCTGGAGAAAATCCAACACGTGGGGAGGCCGGCAGGGCTCCTTTGACCGGCCACTGCTCTCTTATTAAGCGCTACCTCAATGACTGTTTGTTACAATGTTTGCATGCATGGGTGAGAGATCTCGGCAGATGATGTGAATTTCTGGAAAACAACAAATCAATTCTTCAAATGCTCAAAAACAGAAAATCAACCATCAATCCCAGTTCTGGGGACATCATGTACCACACATTTTTGTGGTTTTTCAGAACTGCAGCTGTTCCTCAGTCGCTCAGAGTGGAATAATAACTTCTCTTTTCTCATAAGCGAATTTTTTTTTTTTTTTTTAAATCACAAGTCTATCAGGACTAATAATTTATGGATTAACAAAACAACAATAGGATAGTTTTCAATGTTATCCTCTTGTTGTAATCCTGTACATTTTACACAATTTTCTTTCTTTAAATTGTTCAATATGCATATACATGGATGCATGTATGTTGTGTGGATGCATGCTGTAAGAACAAAAGCTCCCAGTGACATTGTGTTATTAATGTGTGAAACTATGATAAAACCTGAAGGAATGGGAATGAACTGATAATATTTCTGAAATCTGTACATCAGTATTTTGAAAAATCACATATTTGTTTTAAACCCCCCATCAACATTTGCTGACCTGTGTACTTAGCTGATAAAATAAGGTTGTTTTAGTAAGAACAAAGGGTCCTTCTGGAACTGGAGGTGTGAACCACTGTCCTGTTTGGTTGGCTGTTGCCTTTGAGATATTTTATGTAATTATAAATATTTATTCTAACATTTATGTAATATGATACTAATGCTACATGTTATGAGCACGCATTGTAATGGGAGTCCACCATGGTGACAACAAAAAAGATAGGTCATCAGACAAACACACAAGTTGACACAAAAACGCAACACACCTCTCTTTGGTTCATCCATCCTGGCCAACTTATTGGGAGGAGATCCAAACTCCTCCTCTGCGTAGGGTAATCTCTTCATCCCGGAGCTGAAAGGTAGAGAGAGATTAGGTAGATGTGTGTTTCTGAGAAAAGCATATCATGAACCATTGAGCCAAATGGTGCCTCCATTATTCCTGGTAGTGCTGCAGGTTCGCTAAAGCTGACCTTTGGTCTGCAGTACACATTTTGAACTCTTCCTTTATTCCCTTAACTAACCAGCCAATATTTGCCATGTGAGACAAAAGCCGCGTGAGAAATATAGAAAGAGAGAAGCAAACTCACCCATCTTCTGCATCCTCGGGAGAGAAAGGCTGTAAGGAGGAAAAAAGAGAATTATTACTAAGTTTGAAGGGAGACAACAGTGCATTAAGAGCACAATAAGGCCCCAACCTTGTTCATGTTTCATTTATAGATGCATTACCATGTTGCTTTGTAACTTTGTTATGTTTAGGAAATGACGCTGAGTCCAGAGCCAGCAAGTGAGAAACATGGAAAGAAATAGCATTTGAATGCAACTTGTTATTATTATAACATCAGCGTGCTATATTCTAACATATTTGCACCAAGATCTGACACTCTGGTACTATGGAAAAACATTCACAGCAAACACAGACACAGTTAATACTTGTTTTTAATGAAAAAATGAAAAAATAATTTTAAAATGTTTGATGGAAACAGCAAATATCAAAATGATAAGATTCATGTGTTTGTTTAATTGTTTGTTTTTGTTTGCTATTAAATTAAAGAAACGACAGTGACAAGTTGCGATGGAAATACAACAACGTAATTGCAATTAGCTGAAGCCGCTCTGTAAATCTCTCTCCACATTCTCTCAAAAGATTTGCATGCGTCATCATTTACACAGCCGTTTGTACTATCTGTCGATAAATAGTCATTTTCAGTGCCATAATATTGGCCAGAGCATTTGGGCCTTCATCTACAGAGGCAACTATCCATGAAAAAGGCTATTAATTAAAATGGACAAATATTAACTTCACACACTCTAAATGATCTTCCTGACAATCAGTTATGTGGTGTTTTTTCCTCTAATACATATATATAAGTTGCCATTTAAAACAGCCTGATTATACAGATATCACTCATATTGTAAAATAGTAAGTGCTCAGCATAAATTTTGTTTTTCCCCATTGTGTTTGTTTGTCACACTGCAAGTTTAGAGTACCTCCCCACCTGCTGCTAGGTGACTGAAACCCCTTGGGGTTCAGAGGGGTTGCCATTGGAGCTGCACCAGCTCACTGTTCTAAAACAAATGTTTTCCTGTCTATGCTAGAACAGCAAACAGACATGGTTATTTTTGGCTTCAGTCTGATCTTGGGGTCAATGCTAAATGATCCCAGCAGAAAAACTGATCTCCGACCTGTAAGTGGGCAGCCAGAGAAGAGGTAACAGGTCAGATTCAGGAAAGCCTTTCACCTGTGCTCTAAAAAAGTCAACAGCAGAGGAAAGGCTAAATCAAGCAGAGAGAAGTGTAGAGGTGAATCAGCAAAGCCCTCTCATCTACTGTTCTTTAACATTTTAAAGCACACCTAAAAGCAAGTGAATTCAGTTGAACCTAAAACACAGCTACCCAGAAAGTAAAAGAAGCCAAAGTATGAACGTTCTGAGTTGATATCATCCCTAACAGGCACCTGGATAAACATTCGTCACCAGAGCTATCAGAGAGTCATTTCTGATAACAACCAAAATTGTGCCATAAAGAGCTCATTTCATGGCACTGACAGAGCATGCAGTTCCCACGTGTTACCAAGAACAGCTCTCAGGTCACGCTGACCTAACTACTGGTCTGTTATCTCTAGTGAGTTTGTAGAAACTTGTACTGCTTACATGAAAAGTACCAGCACACTAGTGAAACACTCTGTAACCCTGTAGCTTATCTGAATCAAGTTAATTTTATTCCAGTACAAAGCAGCATCATTACTGTACAGAAGCTATAATCCCAGAATAAAAGGTCAAATAAAAATGGCATTAACTTGAAATCTATTTAGTGCACACCATGTATTTACAGTAGCACAAAGTCAACTTTTTTGATGTTTGAAGTTTAATATCATCCAACTGTAGCTGGAAGTCTAAGGATACTTGACCTCACACTCTCTGGGTGGGCACTTAGCATGATGCTACCCAGTGTGGGCATCTGTTTTTGAAAAAATAATCCAATTGCATTAATCCGTTTTGTCTTTTTCAAATGAGAGATGACGACCGGTAAGAACAATGCTGGCTGAAATGACATAGTCTTTCTATCATGATAGACCTATTTGCTCTCTTGTACAGTGATGCTCTGGTATTGTATGCTACTATGCGTAGAAGTCCATCTGCACATACATAGTAGCTTATTAGGACTTAGTCGCAAATATATCACTGTAGTTTTGAGTTCAGCTTATTTGGACTGTAGGGTATTGCTCAAATAATGCAAATAAAGTCTCGAGTCTTAAACGTTGAGTCACAGTCATGTCAAACTGGTACCTGATTATCTTGATGAAGGAAGATGTTTACTGTAAGGCCGATAACGGTCACACACAGAAGTGCGTACACATGAACACAAGCGCCAATGACATGCTGAGAGTAACTAACTTGGGTTTGGGTCTTGAAAAGAACTGAGACCCTCCACAAGCCTAAATATTGAAGTCACTGCAGTAAAATTCAAAGTCATGCCAACCCTTCAGTCATCCAACGTGTGACTCAGGAATGACTCAAATCTTGTGACTTAAGTCCATTAGGAACCATTAAGAACAGGTACGCAGTCTTCTTAATGGCTTTCGTCAGTTGATGCAGAGAACTGTAGGCCTAATGGTGGACTTCAGTGATTGGTTTGAGAAATAGTGCTGTATAAGTAAAAGGACGATGCATTGTGACAGTCAGATGCTGTTTAGTGCTGTGCTGGCCACTTATGTGATGCAGCAGAAATAGTGTGACTGCTATGAGAAACACACTGGTTTCGAGTGTGCTGTGGACATGAAGTTGCTGATACTCACATGGCGCTGGAAGTTGGCAAAGTGGATGTCTGGGATGAAGAGGACTGGCTGTGTTTCCAAGTCTGTCATCATCTTAAAAGTGGTGATATCACTGCGCTTGTGCAGGAGGGGCACCTTGACATCCACAACTGGGGAACGAACACATATGCATGCACAGAATTAGCTCTTAATTAATTCTACTGCCTTCTAGGGTCTAAAATGCACTGACGGACAATGATGCATATTCTAAAGCTGACAAATCTTTATGAAATGTTAGAATTATAATCCATTATAATAATATTCAGAAGTTGGTGCTCATTTTAAACCAAAATGTTTCCTAAAATGATGAATTAAAAAGTATAAATTCCTGCAATTTTTACATTAATTGTATTTTTTAAATGAATTGTGAATTGCATCCAAATAGTCACAAAAGATTAAATATTGATGAAATGTGTGTGGTCATGATGCACTTAATGGTTTCCTGATTTACAATCCAAAGGAAACGCTCTCTGTTGATTTTCATTCAATATTAGAATCCCATTGCTGAGACACAGAACCAGCTTAGACTACTCACAGGCAGACAGGTTGGGGGTGACTTCAGGACACTTGCCCTTCCTACGCGACTGCTTACGCTCCTCATCACGGATCTTGCGCTCAGCGCCCTTGTCACAGAAGACCTTGATCTGGCAGTACGCCCGGTGGATGGGCTTGTTGCTGCGGTTGTTGTAGCTGTAGGTGTCAATCTGCAGGTTGAGGGGGAGACCCTTCACCCCCTTCTGAGAGGAGAAGTCTGTGCTCAAGCAGTTCACCGAGATGAAAATCTGAGGAAAGTGCAAGGGGGATACAGAGATCAGAGAAAAAATCTCAATGAAGCAATGCTCCGGGTACTCACAGACAAGTACTATTTGTTTTCTGATGCATTTGGCTGAGTTGCAAACGTAATTGGAATATAACAATAAATACTTTTGTACATTATTGACTGTACATAGAATGAAACCCTTCATTTCAGACAAGGCCATACATTTTCCCTGATACATTCATTCACAACTGTATACCATCACTCATACTTAACTAATACATTCATTAGTCTCATGCTTTTGTAGAAAAGGTAAGGTGGAAAAAATTGAACGAATGTCTCCCTCTTTTGGCATAATGGTGCAATTACATTTTACTTCTCGTAGCAATGTATAAACCAATGACTAGGGCAACAGATAGTGTAACCATTTCATGTAATACATTTTAGTGAACTAGCTTTTAGCGACATTAAGCTCCACTGTCTTCAGACGTCTGGTTCCTATCATCATCATAGTGAAATAATGGGAATTGGTAAGTTTGTCTAAAATTATTAATTTCACCTCATAAATATAAATCACGATAAAAAATGGAAACAGTGTACAATACAGTGCATATAAATTGGCAAATGTTCTAAAAGAGTTAATGTACAGCAGTTTAAAACTTCAACAGGTGCCCTGAATCCAGTGTGTGTCTAAAGTGTCCACTAGGGGGCCCAACAGGCACAATTATGTGTATTTCACCTTCACCCATTTCTCTCTGTTGCTGCCTTGTATCTGTACACAGATGAGTATACGGAAAGAAATATCAATGATAATTTATAGTTTCTGTAATTGCTATGAACATTTTAAACACAAAAAAGAAAAGATCTCTGCTCTCATTCTCTGTGTCTGTCTTTGTCGATGTGTCTGCATACACACACGCACGCACACACACAGTAAATAGACGCGACTTTGGAGACTGAGCACACGGATGAGTATCCTATGACCCCATGTATATCTTGTGATCTACATCCTGGATTTTAGCACACAGCGCATACGGTTATACTTTGGATATGACTCATGAATACATTTTGTATTATCCTACATAAACATGGGTCACTGTAAACACAAAGGGTTTAAACTAAAAAGGAAACTAGGCCATTGACCACATTGGGACCTAGACTTAGAGTCAAGCAAAAAGACACCAAACTGATCAGTGCAGGTAGATCTCAGCCAAAATTGGTCTGTCGCTTTGTGATGGGTTGCGACAGACTGATCTTGACATACTCGTAAAACGAGATTCCGTAAAAGCTGTCAGTGTCTTAAATTCTGGGCCTAGGCTCCTGGGCTTTGTTTCCTCATTCTTGCTTATGCTGTCGCATTAGTGAGTGTGTCTCAACCAAATGTCTTCTTCTGAATGCTGCTCCTCCGCACACAATAGGGATGACAGGTGAAATGGGCTGAGAAATTATTCTCACTAACTAACACACGAATACACACCCATGGTTTCTACGCACACAATAAGTACCTACCTTTGTCCAACCCAACCAACTATATTTTCTGTTTCATCATCTGTTCCAAGTATTAGTCAAAACGAGAAAATGTTTAAAACACAAGCTAAACGTGAGGTTTTGGAAACTCCCTGACTTGCGCTTCCTTGGTATTATTCACTCCTGATTACACATTTCTAACTTGGAGACAAAGCATACAGGGTTTGTTTTGCCTGAATGACGCACATTATTTGACTAATCACAACATGCCCAGCATTGCACTGTCTATTTTGAGTATAAATCTCAATCATAGCCTTTCTGTCCTAAAAGGTCGAGTATATTTTAAGATGGTCATCAAGTTTATTTTAAGATTGTAATATCATGGTTCAAAAAAGAGTGATTTTTTCAGTTGTAAACTTCTGATGACCTTTTGGTCTGTAATCTGAACTACCTTCCTAGCATCTAAACCTGCATACATGTTCTTAAGTTAAAATTATGTAAAATTACCAAGAGCAAACCAAGCATGAGACCAGGTTTGTAGATGCACCGTATCTGTACCATATTTACCAATGCCACATTTAAGAGTTCAGTTTGTAGAATTTACTCAGTAAATATTAAGACTAGTGAACATTACCCTCAGCTAATATAAGGAGAAACTATAAAACACATTCATGACAGAGAGGTACATGCAAGTCATTACTTGATAAAATAATACCCAAAGAATATATAAAGGACATATAAAACTTAGAAGACATTTGAGGGGTTACTTGTCATTTTGTGTTATACCTGACAGCTGCGACAGGTTCCTTTGGTCACCATTTTAAGGAAAATTTGAGGTAGGAACTTTCTCTGCAGTCCAACATTTCACTTCAAAACAATCTAATTTGACATTTTAGTTGGTGGAATTCTCCTTTAAGCAAATCTTGGTGGATGACAAAAGGTTTTAACTTTCCACTGAAGCTGAAGGAGTGATTAAAATGTGCTTCAAACCCTACCTTTGCTTCCTCATTGATGTCCCATGTGAAGGAGATAGCGTTGTAGGCAATCTCCTCAATGTTACTGATGGTATTGAAGCTTTCTTTGTAGTCAGCTGTGGACAGCAGAATATGCTTTGGTTAGCATTAAAAGTGAACAAAAAGAATAGTTCCAGGAGAAAAGTGGAAAAAGCACAGACATGAAAGAGGCAGACATGAAGAAATGCTGTCTGTTTACACTTGGAAGGAGAAGAAGAGCAACTTCTACTAAACTTGGTGCTGTAAGCTATTAATAGAGGACAGGTAAAACTGGACTCAGCAGGCTCCTCTAGAGTCCTTAAGCTTCTCTATAGACTGTAGAATTACACAGACCAACAATGTAAACATCAAAACAGGGCCTATCCATCCAAGCTTTATTTGAATTACATCATTGCTATAACTAAAGCCTGACCTAAAACTACTAGCCATGCTACATTCACTGACAGTTGGATCGAACCTCTTTGGAGGTAAAAGAGGAACTTTGCAGCCTTCTTTTATGTTCCTCGTCTGACCTTTGTTGTGTGTAGAGTGATCGCAGGCTCTCTTTTTCTAGGTAGAGTCAGGAAATTTGCCTTGTCCCCACCTGCTGCCCTCATTGAGTTCAGTTTGTGGATGGTAAACAAACAGGATCATTAAGCTCTCTGCCTCTACAGCCCCCTCACCCACCCATTTCCACTGTAGCATGACTGTCCTCTTTGATCTACAGAGGGTCCACTGAGGCTAAATGACAGAAATCAGGCAACAGTTCTACTTTCTACTTGTAAGATATACGAACTTTGAACGTTTGCTTCAACAGACATATACAGAGATCTCTCCATGTATGCTTATGTAATTTATACACATCCTTTCAGTTTCACTTGAATATAAGATATGACAATTAAATAAAAGGGTCAATTTAACAGAATAAATTACATTCATGCTCCAGTCCATACTGCCTTAAAAACAGGCTGCTCTGAATTCTTGTTCATGTGATGTCATTAAAACCATCACATTTGCATATGCCTGCCTATTCTACTTACAGCAGATTAGCTTTGCTCATTATAGGGGGTCTTTCTTCCCAAACTTGAATGATTTAGAGATTGAAGAATTGAAGAATGATTTCGAATACAGGACCTCCAATCAGACATTTGAGAATGAAGAGTGGAAGTCTGGCTATGTTTAACTGTTCTAATTCATGCCTTCATCTTTATAAATATAGACTGTGAGTAGGTTTAGCAAGTGAAGAAGAAAGAAAGAATGAGATAACGTTTTAACCTTCATACCAATGTCGATGCACCTCTGTTTGGCTGTGTGCTGTCTGGAATGCCAGTACTTCCAGTGCTTCAGCTGGTCATCCCTGCATTTCTCCTCTCCAAACACTACCATCACAACACTCTGTAAAAAGCATTGTGCATTGTGAAGGTTGCATATACGCAGTAAACCTGTGAATGTACCACACAGATGGGATGTGTGTGTGTTATATATATATATATATATATATATATTCCGCTTACCCTGACTTTGCAGATGGGATGATGCAGACCTTTTCTATTGTCAGTCTCCTTTAGAGTGATGGGGTAGAACTGGCCCTTATTGAGGTATGTCATGGTGCCATCACCTGACTTCTGCCGGAGGGACTTTGAGGCTTCCAGTGTGTACTCAAAATTATTACTGTGAATACAAAAACATCTCTCTTATGACTTTCAGTTATAGGTCCCTCTGATACCAAAGGACTTCTTTCCAATACATTCTTTCCACTATGTTTGCTGAGATATAAAAATGGCTTTTTCATATTTGTTGGAGGTTACATTCATTTGCCATCAGGCCTCAATCAGAACACTCTAATAGTCTGGTTTGCACAGGCCCTGATTGAGTCAGCTGGCATAAGCTGCTCACTGATGGGGGGGCGGGCATCAAGTGAGGAGTCTCTCTCTGGAGCATAATGTGTGGTGGCTTACCCCGACACGGCGTCGAAGGTGGCGTACTCCTCCTGCGCCATGGAGGCCATCCGTAACTGGAGATCCCCTGGGAACGAAAACACCTGCAAAGCACAAAAGAGCGGACGAGAGGACCCGGCTTGAGCGCAAACAGCCACGCCGTGGCCCTGCTCCCAGCAAGCCAGAGAGCAGAGCCACAGGACAAACAACAAAAAAAAAAACCTCTCTCCCACTCCCTATGTGTGCAGGGTTTTGTTGGGGCTTTCTAAAGTAATCCCCCTCCCAATCTAGATTTAATACAGACAAGGGAGAGAGAGCAAGAGAGAGAGAAGGCCCAGGCTATTGTGGGGAGAAAAATACAGCACTTTATTGTGCCAGCGAGACAATGGCATAATGACATGCTAGCTGCTATTCTGGCTACGTTCAAATAACATTACAAGCTGCGTACCGCCCCGCTCTTGAGTCTCCTGTAAATGCGATATCATAGGGAGGGTGGGAGACAAGGGGACAGGGAGTGTGAGAAAAGTAAAGAAGGATGGAGGAGTAGGGTCACAATGGGCCACTACGGAAATAATGGAATACATCAGCTCTATGACCCACCTCTTGAGAGCCGTCCTTGAAGGTTTCAGGAAAGGTAGAATCAGGTGTACGAGGCTGAGTGCTGGGGCTGAACTGGCTGTGAGTGAGATGCCGGTCAAAGACCACTGCATGGTTTTCCGGCTCTGAACAGTGGGGGTTGGGGACAGTAACAGCGAAACCATGGGACGGGCCTTCCGTCTTGACTGGGTAGTTGGGCACAGCAGAGATGGACACTGTGACAGTGGTGTCAGGTGAAGGAAAGAGTGCTCTCTTGTCCTGTGCTGCAAGTTGGTTCCCTGGGATGACGAGGTTTCCTGGAAGAACGACCCCCTTCAGCACCTGAATCCTGTTCTCAGCTGCCATGGAGGTCTCAGGGAGTGGAACCATAAGGTTCCTACTGAAAATGAACACAGACGTCAGCCAACAAGAACAACAGTACATAACCACTGCTTTGAAGAATACGTCACCTTTTGTTGGGATCCACATCAGAGCCCAGGATGTCAGCCTTTGGCTGGGATATTGTTCTCTTTTCCCGTGGCACCTGGGGTGGGCAAACACAGCCTCTGTCAGCCTTGTTATATAATCCAGTGGGCATACAGTGCATTGGCTGACCTAGTTACTAAATCAGAAGGCTGATTTAAAATCTCAGTATTGAAGGTCAGGTTAAATTATTTTTTTCAAAATGATAGTCAAAATGATTAAATGATCAAAAGCAACCCAAACAATTCATATGTTACTGATGCCTATTTATTCCATTTTTTAATCCATCCAGTATATTAGAACCTTGTCTTGCCTTGTTCATAAATAGAACAAGAAATTCCAGGGATTAGTACTGAAGGAACATGCAGAGATTGACAACTGTCAATTACAATTAAACATACTGAATAAATACTGAATTACTAGTACCAATTCTTTACCAAGCCTTTCAGGGGACAAATACTCTCACCAGGATGATCCCTCACCTCAGTGGTACAGTTAATTAACATTAACAATATTACAAAAATTAAGTTACATTTACTCCGCATTCATTATTTTATTGTTCTATTTAATATCAGATTAATTGTACCTAAAACAATGAACTAAAAATTGGGGGACTGAAATTTACCTTAACATTAAGTACTCATTTTTATAATAGTGTAGGAGACATAACATACTAACATACATAACTAGGGTTCAGTGGAACATGATTCGTTACTGCCTAGTTAGTCCTCAACCACTGAGTTCTCCGTTGCTGACCAGATAAGATGTGATTCTGAACATTAGTTCACACTCCAAAATGTTAGAACTGTTATCCAAAATGTTATTGTTCTGGGATTTGCCTTTTCGCCATTACATATGGATACAGAGAAGTCGATCTCCAAAACTCTTGATACATATGGACCTATGTCTCATACCTTGTAGTAGTCATAAAGCAGGCCCAGAGCGGCCGCACTGTCTTCATCACCATTAATGCTCATCATGGCCTTGGTGGCCGCGGTGAGAGGGTTCTCCAGGAAGGATTTCCATGCTTCGTCCTCACTGGTGAAGGGACGGCGCTGGCTGTAAGCTGGATCATTCTGTAGCACCAGTACCGCCCGCTTACTGTTCGAAATAGAGAAGTTTGTGAGAATGAGAGAGAAGCTGTAGCAATAGTCATCTGCAAAAGCAAGGCAGTTAAGGAGACACTTGTGTAGAGACAAGGGCTCGAAAGAAAACCTTCATAAGTCTCAGGTGAATATGGACACCCTTAGTTGCAAGCGGCAGAAGGAACTGTACTGCGGTGATGTTGCAACATTGTCTAATGGAAAAAATGAAAATGACAAACAAACATGTATTGTGTAAAAAGCAGTCAAAGGTCTTTATCAGGATGATCTAGAGCAAAACCCACTCAAATGTGAAAAAAAAATCTCTGCAGCTTCCTGTCTGACAAGATGCTCTACTGGCTCTTCCAGTAAGACAACAAAAAGATCACGGTTTTTCATTGGCCAGCTGTTAGGAATCTTGGCGGAGTGCTCTGACATTCCATGACATTTTTACTCATATATTTTCCAGTGTTACTCCTTCACATTTATTTTCATCCTCCTATACCAACCAGCGTAATTTATCACAGGGCATTTTCTACAGTCAACTACAAAGTGTTCAGTTTACTCTAAGACAAGACAGTGGGAGCCCTTACTGGGTGTAGCTGCTTAGGAAGGATTTGTACAATGGCGGAGGGAGGAGATTATACAAATGACATCTTCAGAGTGAGATGTTCATTCTCCAGTTTGATTGCAAGGAAATCAGTAGGAAAAAAACATTTATTTACAGTAAAGCATACTAACAATTCATACCAGGGACTGAGAAACGCATTTTTGCCTAATCCTCCAGCATGGCAATAGCTGGGCTGTTTTAGAGATGACAGCCCTTCTTCATTTGAATTGAATGCATTGTCCTGACTGAGCAGTCTTCATTCACATCAGACTTATAAATCGTGGTAACCAGCGGCAAGTTGCTATGACGAAGAGACATCGCGTCTGTATAGGCTAAAGCAAGCGGCTTATGAGTAATTTGATCACTAATTGTGCCATTCTTTAACTTTCTGTTTGATTTTAACCCTGCAACCCGATAGATCCGTTATCCGGAGACGATAAGCCTTGAATGGACACACAATCCCAATACTAAAACAAGAGGGGCGACCAGGCGTGAAATCAGTAATAATGAGGTATAAACTGCATCCTCACCAGATTTCCCAAAAAATAGTTTCTGTGATTCCAAGTTACAAGATCTAACGGTCGTCTGACCTTTCTGAAAAGAAAGGAGAGGGAGAGAGAGACAGAGAGAAAGAGAGCGAGAGATAAGAGAGGACAGTGAGAGACAGACAAAGAGAAGAGGTACAGAGAGAGAAACAGAAGAGAGAGAGAAATGAGAGGAGAGAGAGAAAGAGAGACAGAGAGAGAAAGAGAGACAGAGAAAGAGACAGAGAGAAAGAGACAGAGAGAAAGAGAAAGAGAGCGAGAGATAAGAGGACAGTGAGAGACAGACAAAGAGAGAAAAAGAGAAGAGGTACAGAGAGAGAAACAGAAGAGAGAGAGAGAGAGAGAGACAGAGAGACAGAGAGAAAGAGAGACAGAGAGAGAGTAAAAGCAAGAGAGAGAAAGAGAAGAAAGACAAGAGTGCGAGCGACAGAGAAGAAGAGAGGGATACAGAGAAAGAGGGAGACTCGGAGAGGCTCAGCTCGTGTTTTTTCTTCTTCTGTCAAACGTTTAAAACGCGTTTGTGAAGAAAGCGCAATTGTTCTTTTGTGGCTATGGCCTTCAAGTCTTGTAGTGCTCCTCTGGCGAACTTGAGGCAAAATCTGTTTAGCGTTTTAACATATGTCGGAGTATTTAATAAACAAAATGCAGAAGAGGTTAAACACGCTTTGTCCCCTGTAAGAAACAGGCAACGCCTAGCAGGTGTACAGTTTCACCGGAGTCAACAGCCTCCTAGTCTTTGCGCTGAAAATCAAAAAACAGCATCGACTGAAGCCCCTTTTAAAGTTTTTAACGTTTTAACCTGTCAGCTTCCAAACGTCTCAGACTCCAATCAGAGGGTTAAACAACACCTGATTCTTCTCCACAAGTCAACATGGCTCGAAGACAACACAAACAGGTCCAAAACGACTGATTTCTGCACTAAAACGTTGCGTTATTAAAGAAATGTCGGCAAGTCTCGAGCGGCAGTGTGCAGGCGCGCGCTGGCTCGCGCTGGCTCACGCGGCAGGTGCAGCTACACCTGTGAGACGAACAGGTGAGGAGGAAAAAACGAGCACTGCTAAAACAGAGAGACCTGACTTCTCCACAGAAAAAATATCTTCTGGCTGTAGAAGGAGAACTAAGCCCAACATTTGTGCAAAAGATGTTCAAAAACTTGTGCACCTCAGTCAGAGGACGTACTGTATCTCCACAGTGGACCCTAGATAGTGACAGTAGACACTTACTTGTCATGCTCCTGTGACATCTTGTTCGGTCGGACTGGACTTTCTAGTTGGTTCTGTAAATCCGACCCGTCTTCTTCTTAAGGGAAGCGAGGCAATGAGGGCTACCTCGGAGCTGCGTGTGTGAGAGAAACGGGTTTTGTTGGCTTTTCTTGCTTTTTTGGGTTATACTCGAAATTGGGGCCGGTTTTACCTGTGACTGGCCATGGGATTGGGTTACACCTGAGGGGCGGGGCCTAAAACGCAGCCAACTTCTGATTGGTTAACAAGCTTTGTTGCACATCAGCCAATGAGGACGCTGGAAAAATTATAGCGGGACTCGGTGGAGTCGGCCTGTCTGTGTTCCCCTCATCTTTTCAATGATCCCATTTAATAACCAAATAGACACAGTACATATACAGTAACCAAAATAGGACACACTTACCAAATTCTATGCAAAAATTCGGTTTGTTGGTCAGACCTGAGCAGTTATATTCACACAGTTGCTCATCCTTAAATAAATATTTCCATAATTCAATTAAAACATTGCTTTACAGTGCAAAATTTACATTATTTCTTTATATATTCATTCATCTCTTCAATGATCCTATCAAATTCTACACAAAAGAATAGGTTTGTTGGCCAGAGCTGGGTAGTTATATCCAACCAATTACATTGACTTAAAGAAGACTTAAACATATTTCCACATTTCAGTTATTCTAAACATCAAATCATTCAGAGTGGTATAAAATGTAAAAGGAATTTTGGGGGTTTGTATCTTTTAATTACACAAGTACACTAGTGTGTTTAGGGTCATTGTCCTTCTGGAAAGTGAACCTCCGTCCCAGTCTCAAATCTCTGGAAGACTCAAATAGATTTCCCTCAATAATGTCTCTATATTTTGTGCCATCCATTTTTCCTTCAGTTGTGACCATTTTCCCAGTCCCTATCAATGAAATGCATCCCCACTGCATGATGCTTCCCCTACGATGCATCACTGTGGGGATGGTTCTCAGCATGATGAGAAGTGTTTTGTGCCAGACATAGTGTTGTCCTTGATGGCCAAAAAGTTTATAGTCTCATCTGACCACAGCACCTTCTTCCAAATATTTGGGGAGTCTCCAATACACCTTCTGGCAAATTTCAAATGGTCTGCCTTATTTTCTTATTTTTCTTCCATGAAGCCCAGCTCTGTGCAGTGTGGGGCTTATAGTGGTCCTATGGGCAGATACTCCCATCTCTGCAGTAGAGCCGCCCGGTTGCTGCTCTGATTAACGCCCTCCTTTCTCGGTCTGTGAGTTTTGGTGGACGACCCTCTCTTGGCAGGTTTGCTATGGTGCCACAGTCTTTCCATTTTCTAATAATGGATTTAATGGTGCTCCTTAGGATGTTCAGGGTTTGTGATATTTTTTATAACCCAATCCTGATCTGTACTTCTCACAACTTTGTCTCTGACCTGTGTGAAGAGTTCCTCTGTGATGGTAGCCCTTACTTAGTGGTGCTGACTCTCAGTAAGTGTATATATACTGAGATCATTTGACACTTAGATTGCTCACAGGTGGATCTTATTTAACTAATTAAGTGGCTTTTGAAGGTAGTGGTTGGGGCTTCAAAGCAAAGGAGGTGAAAACATATGCACGCATCACTTTTCAGTTTTACAATTTTTAGAATTATTTAAAACAAGTTTTTTCCCCTTTTAACTTAATCTGTAGTTTGTTTTCTAGGTCCATCGCTTAAAATCAAAATGAAAATACATTTAAATTTCAGGTTGCAAGGAAAGAAAATAGAGAGAATGCCTAGGGTGGTGAATACTTTTACAAGGCACTGTATCATTGCATTTTGCAATTTGAGCATTTATCTATATCATAATGGAGGAATGCGTGTAACAAAGCACAGCATTTGTCTTTCTTTCAGTCCCTCTTTTTTTCTTCATTGCTTCTTTTTGTTTTATTTTCTTCTTTTTTCCCCCTCATATGTTAAATTCTTTCTGTACTTAATTTCTTTCTTTTTTACTTCATTTTCTTCATTTCCTTTCTTATTCCTCTTTCTTTCCTTTCTCCTTTCTTTCTTTTTTCTTTCTTTCTGTCTTTCTTTACTGTCTGTGTTCTTTCTGACTTCCTTTCTTTACTTTTTGTTCTTTCTTCATATCCTTTTCTTTTTCTATCTTTCTTTCTTTATGAGCACAGACTCCTGCTCTTGAAACCACAAACCACCAAGTTATCAACACTGCAAACAGCATAGCAACAGCGTTCCACCATGTTGGCCTTGCTTCACAATGTAACGTGAACTGTGTTCCACATCACAGGCCACCACCCACACAAAAAACCAAGGAGGTATGATTATACTCTGTGGAAAGCGGAAAAAAAGGCACCTTCTACTCATGGTGTTTTCTAGCTAACGGCAAAGTGGACGTGCTTGCAGAAGTTCTGCTTTGAGGTAAGCGCCAGTCTGGTTATATTTGAACCTTTTCCCACCATAAACAGGAGGACCATGTTGGTGCTTGCTTTTTGCGACAGGTTAGCTTCAAGAGAAACTGTATTTGCCTTGGACCATCGTGCTGAGTGAGGTGTTCATCAGGACTGAAGGTTGAGGTAGGTGACATATGCTGTCTTTGCTTTGACTACACCATCATTACCTGAAAACCCCAATTGTACAACAGTTTCACTATCCAGTGTCAAGCAGACCCATGTAGCAAGTTAGTATTACTTTTGAACTTCTGTCCATATGCCCTTTTGCAGACTTTTACCAGGTCTCTCCTCTTATATGATAACTTGCTTGAATACCTGCACAGTGTGGTGTAGACAAAGATGGGTTCCCCTTTTGAATCTTGGTTCCTCTCAACATTTCTCGGCTTGGTTGTTAGGAGCTGGACCCACATTTCTGTAAGGCCACTTTTGAGCAATGCTTGATCTAGAAGCATGGACATAAATAAAGATGATGAGGTAAAAATCCATCGTCAGAATAGTTTTCTGATTCTGATTTTGATGTTTCATCCATGGAGGTTTTGTGGTCCATCTCATTACAGACCAAATAAGCAAGTAAGAATATCTTAATTCTAGTCTAAATATATAATATTTTTTCATTATTAGATTGTGGTAACAATGTTATGAGTTTACCTTACCAACTTATCTTGAAAAGTGTTTTATTCTACTGGCACATCATTATGTTGGAGAAGATAATGCTTGAAACGAGCCAAAGTTTCCACCGGTAAAATGAGACATGCTCACTAGGTGACTTTCTCAAAATGAGAATTTTTTTGCCGTTTAAAGGATACAGGGCAGGGAAAACAGCAGCATATTTTAGGGAATATGCATGTGCATTTGTATGGTCATTACAGGTACAATGTCAGGTCTGAAATACAATTTTAATTTGGTAAATACCAAAAGGTGTTGAATTGACCATTGGTCAGTGGTGAACTATGACATGATTTGTGGAGTCTGAGATGGTTCTATATTCAGTTCATGAATGGAAAGATAGATCCAATGATTGAATCACCCCCCCCCCTCCCCAGTGATGCCAGACCCATCCATGGCTCGGGGTCCAAGACAGCACAATTAGTTTCACTCTCTCTGGGTGGGGAGAAGGGCCTCCCTTTGCCTCCATCACTCTAATGATGTGCCAATGTAACAAAAGTAAAGTAAAGTGGCCCCTTATAGTCTCACCACACCACAGAACACAGTGTGAAAAATGTATAGGGAAGAGTGAGGCACAACCTAACAATGGGCAAACTCTGGCAATTTATTTGTAGTTAAACAGGTTTGAGTAGAATATTGTTTGGGAAGTCTTATATCTTCTCACATTCCTATTACTGCATGACTTTATTTCTTGAGAGTCACCCTGAAGGCCCTGTTTTTGAAAACCCTGAATGTGTAGAACTGACAGAATGCACCCCCAAAATAAAGAGATGTTTATATCGCCCATATGATTTCAAAAAGGAAATTTCTCTGTATGGGTGAATCAAAACAAACTATTGATGCTATATTAATAAAATCTATTGTAATTTCAATATAATATTTCCTCTTCCACTTAAATTCATATGGTTCAAACAACATAGATTTGTAGTCAAAACAAATTATGCACTGATTTACTAGACTTTATAACAACTACTCCTCAGTGTGGTACAATTAACCTCACCTATAATAAATATGATTCATTTTAACATTTGCAGTCCACTTTTGGCTGTATAGAGATCATATTAGGGAAAACCACTCCTCTTGTTTGGGAAAACATTCTGTGGGGTTGAATGAGAAAGAATGGGAAACTGTGTGACACAATTCCAATGGGGAAAGGGGTGGGGTGGGGGGGAAAGGGGTGGGGTGGGG
>JBBJLS010000001.1:40798958-40814750 GCA_037577275.1 Bryconaethiops microstoma | reverse complement strand
GTACACTTTCTATATATTTATGTAAAGTTGGGGGAGCACGAGCCTAAGAATTTCATTACGGGTAATGATGCTACATTATCTGTATATGACAATAAAACTTGAAACTGAAAATATACATGAGAAATATCAGAATCAGGAACAAGTCCCTGTGTCATCCATTTCCAATAGTACATATATATGTCTACTGGATGGAAGTGTACCTTAAGCCCTATTTGTATGTTATGAAATGGTTAGAAACTAGATTCTCTGTTGTCTCTGTCTGCAGATATTTAATAGTAAATCTATACTACTGTTCTCCACAGTTGAGATTTTGAAGACATCTCGGGAGATTTTTGCTGATGTTCAGGAGGACTTCTCTGAC
The DNA here is from genome assembly GCA_037577275.1 of Bryconaethiops microstoma. NCBI lineage: Eukaryota > Metazoa > Chordata > Actinopteri > Characiformes > Alestidae > Bryconaethiops > Bryconaethiops microstoma. The sequence goes on along the minus strand of JBBJLS010000001.1, from coordinate 40,814,389 downwards.
GTGAAGAAAATCTTGTTCAGATTTGACGAATGGCGAGTTTCCTTCCCAGAGTCCTACAGCAATGCCTACATTGGTTTGTGCCTTCCTAAACTCCTGTCTCCTCTGATACGACACCAGCTTATTGGCTGGAACCCACTCAAGGTACCTTTTTACTGTGGTGGGTTTTTTTTGTTTGGTTTTTTTTTTTCTTTTTTTTTCATTACTGGTGTCTTAAATTTGAAATAACAATTTTCATTTATATACCTCCAAAACAAAGCTGTTTTGTCATAAGTAATTATGGATGCTATAGAGGAAATGCAATATGACAAATATATAATACTGCATAACTTCAAGAAATTTCACAATAAGTACTGACATCAAATGATTTGGAGCGGACAGAAATGACAGTAATGCCTGTAAAAGAATAATTATGCTTTGGTTGTAATGCGACCTGAAGTTGGTCAGTGATCTTTAACTGCTGATGATATTGCATTATGCTCAGAAAAGCATATTGAGACATATTGTGTTTTGAGAATGTTTATAATTATATTTGATTGTACGTATAGTTAGAAATATTGAGACATAGTGTTATTATATCTATAATATTGTTTGATAGGTATAAATAATTCTAATCATCATAAGTGATTATTATATTTTGTAGTTCACACAGTAATTCCTACATAAATTAGTTAATCCCTGCACAGGGATTGAATCTCTGCATCCCGTTTCAAAGTTGTTGTGTTTTTGGATTAAAATATGCCCTTGCCAACTTTTGCTCACCGCTCAGAAGCGCTTCAGACCCACTTTAGACTCACTTTACGCTCGCAGCACCAATCGAAGAGGGGATTGTAAGGAGTGGGACATGCTCGCCCTCACACACAGCAGTTTATGTTAAAATTTGAAATATTAAGCATTTTTGGGACTTCTGGTGAAGTTCTGCTGCTAAAATTGACATCTTCAATCCATTCTAATTGCTCATTTAACACACTTTACTTGAGCTAATAAAGTAACTGAATGGCTTTTAGGATGGCATGGGGACTCAGCAAAGGCAAATGCTACACCACTTGGATGTTGAGTAACTCAGGAATTATGCACTGCAATTCCATATCTGTTAATCTCTATCAGACCAATAGTAATAACTTGGTATTCTCATTTATATGCAAATAAAGTATTTGCTGTTGCTTTATCAAACACCCCTAAATAGAATCCAGTTATCAATTGCCGTTTGATCATATTTGTTATGCTAGTCATGTGATTCTAAAAAATCACATGACTTGTGTGTTTTAATCCTTATCTCATAGGCAGCGGGGGAAGACTTTGAGGCGCTTCCATGGTACTCGGCTGTTGAGAAGTTCTGCCATGGGCAAGGCTATGAGGAATCTGAAAATGCTGATAAGAAAACATTACCTGCGATCATAGAGAAGACAATCCTGCCCAAAATACAAGGTAAATACCTCATTTGTGGGACTTCATTGATTCTAAGTGCTTGATTAGTCACTCTTGCTATAGTGAAGCCTATAAAGATTTCATTTAATGTCAAGTATGCATAACTGTATACAGTTTTAAATAATTACATTTTTGTAATATCTCACCCTTACTTATACTGTGTTTACTTTTAAACCATCAAAATTTCTCTATCATTTTAATTTAATCTAATATTTTGCTTGTTATTCCCCAAACAATTTCCTTCGGGATGAATAAAGTATTCTTGATTCTTGATTCTTGAAAGGATTTGTGGAGCTTGTATGGGACCCTTTTTCATCGCAACAGTCTCAATGTCTCACAGCACTTTGTCAGAGGATACAAGAAGATTACTCTGTTTTTGATGTTGAACAAAGCAAGCCTGTCAAGGTATTGTTATACTGCACTTTTTGCTGTGGTAATGACATGGTACGATAAGTCTAACATGGTTTCTGTGATCCCTCAGGCCTTTATGGAAGCGGTTATCCAGAGATTGAGGAGTGCTGTGGATAATGATGTTTTCATCCCACTTTACCCAAAAATGTATGCATGCAATTTACAGCTACTCTAGTAACACCACTGAGGGTAAAACCTGATCTGTAGACAAATAGGAACAGTCAGTGCTTTCAGATTAAGTGTTAATATTAATATTCCTTTACTATAAGGCTTAATATAAAGTAATATGAATCTTTCAAAATTGGATCTGTTTGACACACATTTTGTTTGCACCTTTCAGCTATTTGCACGACAAGAATTCCCCACAGTTCCAGTTTCAGAACAAACAATTTTGGAGCACTGTTAAGGTATAGTGTTTTCATTTAAGTCCTCTACTCAGACCTAAACACACAAGATCTGAAATTACCCATTTTGGCACCAAGTTCTGAGCAACTGAATATAAAGACCTTCTGAAACACTTGGCTGAGAGAGAGAGACAAAGAAAGTAAGAGTTAAGAAATAATGGTGGTGGTGGCGTAGTGGGTAGGATAGGACTTTGGTCATGGACTTGAATCCTACCTTCAGCACCACCACTGGGTTCCTGAGCAAGACGTTTAACCCCAAGTTGCTCCAGGGAGACTGTCCCCTGTAGTTAGGGAATGGAAGTCTCTTTGGATAAAAGTGTCTGTCTTCACACTGGTCAGTACTTTAGTGAGGCTGGACTCCTAAATTGTTATTTAAATTTACATCTACAGCATTTAGCAAAGGTAATGAAAGATTATGTCATCTGAAGTCATTAGATCAGCCTGAGGCCTCCTTTAGTGAGGGGAAAAATATCCATGGACCCCAACACTCCCAAGTTTTCAAACATTAGACACATAATGCAAATATATGTAAAAATGTGTGCTGTTTAAATAATTGTGATGACTGACTAGATAAGTGGTTCAGACACTGGATGGATGGACTATCTAGCTAGACTATGCCAAGGACTTAGTACATAATAACTTTTTACATTATCCTCAGCAAAATACAAACTGGAATACAGTCACAGTTTGTATTTTGCTGAGAATATCATGAATATTGTTTGCACTGACATTTGCAGACATTCAGAAAGTAATTTACTGTAAGCCAGTCAAGGAGGCACTAACAACAGCTATCAGGTGATGAATTACCAGCTGAATAGGGCATATTTAGGTGAACAGAAGAATATTTGACCTTTATGTAAGTATACCAGATTTTATTTTGGAATTTTTTTTTAAATAGTGTTACAAACAGAATAAAGTAATCTGAAATCCATGCAAGCCTTGAGCCTCTGATTTCTAAACTGTGTGTGTTCTCTGAACTGGAGATAACACAGATTTCGCAGCTCTACATGTGTTGCATATGCACTATTGCAGTAGACATTAATTCCTTTCCAAAATGTTCCTGCTTTCAGCTGCTTGGAAACATGGCATTATGGGATGGTTTGGTTGCTCAGAATGTTCTGAAGGAGCTGATGCTGGACAAACTTCTCAACCGTTACTTAATGATGACCCTTCTCAACGAGCCCAGCCCAAAGCACGTTATCCAGAAATGTAAAAAGGTACTTGTGCTGTGTGTGGCACACAAATGATAAAAGTTGAAGTAGTTTTTTTTTCCAGTTGCAAATGCTATAATCTAATATTTTCCAATAGGTTGCTGATTGTTTTCCGAAGTCATGGTTCGTTGGTCTAAGTGCAGGATCGTCTATACCTGAGCTTCAAAACTTCAGCAAGCACCTTGTGCAGACGACACATTTGTTATGTAAAGGCAACAAGGATACCACCAGCTGCAGGTATTGTGAAACAAGTGTTCTTTAACATTGACCTTTTACAGCAAATGGTTTGACAGGGACCAAAAATATTAGGGAATTTACTAGTACATTTTCACTAGGAGCTATTTGGCTAATCTTCAAAGGTTGCTCAATCAATATTCGGTGTCATTTAGTGATAATGTAATTTCAGGTAAGGACGGACAGCATCAGCTACAATTTCTTGTTATTGCAGTGTGTAGGCATGCTTTTCTCATAGCAGTTTTCTGTAAAACCCATCTGTTACAGCTATTCACAACTGTTTACAAACCAAAACTGGAGTCTAATTATTCACTAAAATCTGTTAGTCTACAAAAAATACACTCCATTTCAAATTATACATGTCACTTTTAACAAAACACTTCATACAGGTCTTCTACAATTGGATGAACAATCAAAAAGAAAATCTTCATACTGAAAACACTGACATTCCAAAAAAAAAACCTATACTTATTCACCCATAATTCATGGAAGGTACAACATTAACATTTATCTCACTGATGTCCTCTTTAATTATATATTTACAGTTTCATTTCTCAGTTACATTTTGTTTAGAAGACTCAAAAGGGGGCTGAACCTAAATTTCCTAAAATTGGTTACAGGGCTTTTGTAAATATTATCCAAACCCATGTTCCAAAATTCCCCATAACACTGAGTGTTCAATAACATTTAGTAAGCCATTCTAATCTTTATTTTTTTCCCCTTATGTTTTATACAATTTGTAAATCTTACTCTTAACAAGTCAGACAACCAGAGCTTTGCTGTTCATAGAGAAGAGGCACTAAACTGATCTATCATATATATGAGCAAAAAAGGCTACTTGTTTGTCAGCAGCACTGGATGAGTGTTTATAGCAACACATAATTTTACTTAATAATGCTGAAGACATACATACCTTACTGAAATGTGTGTATTTGTGCTTGTTTATTTTTAATAACATTTTTCAAATATAAAAATTTGTTCAGAATAAATCATTGCTAAATAGCAAACTGTTGGTACACTTGTGGGCAGTTTGGGGGTAAGTTAAGTTGAATCCTATCAGATTGAATTCAATCTTGATATTTTTGTAGTCCCTCAAGGACTCCACAAATCACGTATTTCAGTGTAAAGTCAAGCTAATAAAAAGCTTTTTCACTCATCCTTTAATACTGGCAAGAACTCTCTGCAGGCTCTAACTGTGGTGTCGTCTTATTTTCCAGAGCTGTTCTCTCTGATGTGATGAGTCTTCTTGGGACTATCAAGGCATTTGAGAATATGAAGACTGTCGCAGAATCATGCAATTGTCAGGATTTACTGAAATCCCTCCAAAAGTCATAATTTTTATGACATATTTTCATAACAAAGAAATAAATGTTTTGTAATACTTTTTTATTCCATTTCTTCATATTTTTTGTTTTTGTCAGATATCTTACTTTTCTGTGTAGCTTTCTAAGATTTAACTACTTGAGGATTATTCAACTAAGTTGACTATAGGATAGTAATTTATGTTTCTAGAATATCTCACATAAAGCTCCTTTTCGGCAGAGATAATTATCATTATCATTAAGGAGAATAGTGTTGAAAAATACATGGGAAAGCTTGTAACGCTCAACATGGTGTCTTGGGAAAGTCACTTTGATTAAAAATAAAAAGCTTAGTGGCTTGCTGGTAAAGCTGCAAGCAGAAAAAGCCCACCCTTGAAGAGGAGATACATGCACAGAGGCTGGAACACGCTAAGAACACACTTTTGTACCTTTTTAACCATACAATATAAATCGTCACTTCAATTTGTGATTTTTGTTAGATTTTTTCCAGTGAATTCAAATATGTTTCAGATTGCATTCAAAGAGAGGAGCCTGGTCTTGTATGCCAAGATGGAATGAGTAGTTTACACAGACTAATCAAGTATTTAAACAATATTATTTAAGTGGCACCTTATAGTCATGTGTGAACACACCACAGCGTTGGGGGAGAGCGAGAGCATCCCAGCTACAATGGGCACACCCTGGACAGTCGCCAGCACATTGCAGGGCCACATATAGAGACAGACAACAATTTACGCTCAGTCAATTTAGTGTGCTTAACTGACCTATCCCCAACACACGTATGTTTTTGGTGGCAGGAGGGAACCCACACGGTCATGGGGAGAACATGCAAAATCCACACAGAAATACCCTGAGCCCAACCCAGGAGTCGAACCCAGGACCTTCTTGCTGTGCGGCAACAGTCCTTACCCCTTTCAGTGTGAAATTCTTTCTCTGTAATTAATCCATTCACCAAGTGAAGCAGTGTCACCAACGGGGGGGCGTCCGGGGAGCAGTGTGTGGGGACGGTACCTTGCTCAAGGGTACCTCAGTGGTGCCATTGGCAGTCTGGGGATTTGAACCCATGACCTGGTCACAGGGCCAACTCCCTAACTACTAGGCCTCCAGCACAATATGAGGGGAGTTTGCTATTAACATTTCAAGGTTTTTTTTTATTGCACTGTGGTGAACTGAACAAAATAGGGCTTAACTCAAGGCTACTTTAAATCAGTTACCATAGTTTGCTAAGCTATTAATCCAACATTACAGCATATGTGCGCAGTCATATTTTGAGGGGACAACAAACAAAGCTGAAGAAGTTAAGAGGAAGAGGAGGAGAAGGAATCCTCCTCCACTGGACGAAGAGTATGTCGTTTCAGCAGTGTCTTTAGGATCTCAACCTCACGCTCAGCTTCTTTCAGCTTCCGTCTGAGGCCCTCATTGGCCTTCAAAAGAGACTGATTCTCCTGGGTACATACACAGACAATAGGAATATGACAAAGAGGAAAAATCAGTTTGAAATAAGCTAACAATACAACCTGACACTATTATAAAATAGATGCATCCAAAATAAACAGGACTGTCTACAATTGAAGGACAGTTAAGAAGGTCAGTTACATTCAGAATATACTATAAATCGCTGAAAATATTTGTCAGTATAGTCAGTATATATCTTTTTACATAAGGTGCCCTATATTTATAATTAGGAGCCATCATTAGGAGTGTTTGTTTTTCCTTTTTGACCCTTTTTCAGAGTAAAGACAGTCATGTAGAGAAGATATATACATTACAGTATATATCTAGTATGCATTTCATAAAAGGAATTTATGATCTTGGTTCCTCACAAGGTTTTTTCCTCCAGCTTTAGGGAGTTTTTCTTCACATTGTTCACTAGGGGCTCAGACTCTGTAAACCTGCTTTGTGACAACTTTAGTTGTAAAAAAACTGTATAAATAAAAATGAATTGAACTGATCAGTTATAATCAGTAAAGACGTAAAACTGCAATCCCATCACCCGAGGCCTCTAACAGCACCAAAGTCTACCTAAAATTGACAATGAAGCATAGAAGTTTGTGACCACAAACCTCCAGAGAATCATAGGTTGACTTGCTCTCCTCGCTGGGGTTCAGGGTGGTGGACATCTTGTTAGCACAGGCTCGTTTCCGCTGAGGCACGGGGCTGGGGCAGGGGGTGAGTGATGTGGGGCTGGGAGACAGTAGGTTGGGCTGCAGCAGGCTGGGTGTTGAACTTACTTCTGTCTGGGTACTCCTGTGCACCAAAAAGGTTCTTGACGGTATGTTTGAGGGAATGTTATAGGACGCAGAATTCGGGTGTAACTGTTTGTGCTGCTCAACATTGTCTGTAGGAGCATTGCTTGCGTATATGAACTGGGCTTCTTCTGAAATTACAAGACAGAGAATTTTGAGCAAAAATGTGATCATGACAAGTACAAAATTCAACGAAAGGTGTTCACTGCAGTTCGGTGACTTTCATTTACAGTGAGAAGAAACAAGTATTTGTGTATACACATTTTTGTTATTTAATATACTTCCAGTACAAATTTGCACTTCAAATTTACACACGATGTCTTTTGACATTTAAATTATATTTATAAGTACAAAGTGTATTCATAAGCATAAACAAATATTTACAATTTATGGGGTAAAGTATGCAGACACTATATTAATTATATATACATATACTTATTTTCAGGGACTCAGGGACATGATTGAACAAAATCCAAATGGTAAGATTGCTACAGCGCATAGACTTTAAACAGTCACAAGTGGAAAGTTCGTGGATCCACAGCTATTTGTCCCCAGACAGGTGAGCCACCCAAGATTTTTCTCAGACTCATGATAAGGAAGATAAGAAAGAATCAAGCAGTCACTAAAAAAGAGCTGCAAGATGACCTAAAATAAGTTATCCACTCCATCATCTTTGAAATTTGTGATTGACAACACAATGTTTAACATGGTTAATTTTCTAGCGTTAAATCAATATAAAAAACAAGGCGCAAGATCCATGCAAATTCAACACCAGACATCTTCAGTGATTCAATACCTTTGTTCAAAATGATCTGTGTCCCCACTATTTGGGTTTGGGAAAAATTCAGCATGTTTGGGGGATAAAAAAGGGATAGTGTGTATGTGATCCCACAAACACCATACCAACAGTGACGTATGGATAGAGCATCATGATAGGAGATATTACTTATTAATCAAAGAAAACATGAGTGGAGTAATATATCAGGAGATTTGATGGGAATTTCTTCTCATTAACCAAGAAAGGGATGATCTACAACACAAGAACCTCCCAAAAAAGGGTGAAAGAACTTGCATTGTCTCGCCAATCTTCTGAATCGGATTCTTTTGAAAGTTTATGGAAGATTTTGAAATCGAGAGTTCAACAGAGGCACCGTTGTAATCTTGAGGAAATGAAGACCATTTGCCAAGGGGAAGGGACAAAATTGAGCCATAAAGCTGCAAACAGCTCATTACCATAGAGGCTTCACTTGCCAACACAACTTTGTGTGTAGGTAATATATAACACATTTTTGTTGTATAAATACTTTTTTTCTCAGTAAGTACAAAGTCAAAAGACAAGTGAGTAAATCTGAATACAACTGGTATTTTAAAGAACAAACAACAGAAGTGTCTGACTCCTTGTTTCACAGTATTGTATATTGTAATCTCACCCTCATGACCTCCAGGAGCTGTACTGTCTGTAGTATTAGATGGAGGGCTCCAGTCTGCATTAGCACTGGCTTTGGCATTCTTATTACATTCAAATGCCACTTGATCCTTGCAAGACTTGTGGCAATTCATTCCACAATCTGCAGAATCACCACAAAGAGAATTGTGTGTGGTTAAAGACAGGCCATAAAACAGTACAGACCAGGGGTGCCCAGTCGTATCCACAAAGAGCAGGTGTGGCGCTTCATTCCAAACAAGAAAGAGCGCACATGATTATACTTGTTTAATTGAACGGTCTCAGTCTTCAAATATCTCATTGTGTGAGCCCCTGCTTGGGTGGAATGAAAACCTGCAGTCACACTGGCACTTTGTGAAGAAGACTGGACACCCCTGGTAATTCATATAATAGTAAAAGAAGTAAATATCCACCTCTACATCGGTAGCCTTGTTTAATGACACCCCATAACTATGAAAAAATAATAAAAAAATAAACACGTTTCAGCTACACTCAGTAGGGTTGATTAATTATGACATGACATGATGAGTAATGCATGCCAGCATGACTTACAAATCCAGAGCAATTATCACAGAAGGTGGGCCTCATGTATGTGGTCTCTTGGAAGTTGTGCGAGAAGCCCAGGCCAAGTTTGGAACAGATAACGCTGGCCCGCATGAAATAGGCCGTGATCTCCTCCCTGCTGATGAGTCCATCTCTGCAGTGAATATACGGGAGGATTAAAATGTGACTGCAGCAGCATGGATCTGGGTCAGAGAAATGCACGATTTTTTATTTTTAAACTCCAAAAATATAAATTTATGTCACCAAATAAATTTTACAATGCATACATTATATGGACAAAAGTATTGGGACACACCTTGTAATTATTGAATTTAGGTGGCCCTTTACTTTCTGTGAAGGACAATCTTAATGCTTCAGCATACCAAGACAATCTGGACAACACCATGCTTCCAACTTTGTGGACACCGTTTAGGGAAGAACCTTTTCTATTCCAGCATGACTGTGCCCTAGTGCACAAAGCATGAGGAGTTGAATGGCCCACACAGAGCCCTGACCACAACCCCATCCAGCACCGAGCCACACCTTCTTGTCCAACATGAGTGCCTGACTGAATAGACACAAATTCCCACAGAAACTCTCCAAAAAGCCTGGAAGAGTGGAAGCTGTTTCAGTTGCAATGTGGGGACCAACTTTTTATTAAAGTCTATTTATTTGAACAAAATATCATTAATGTCCCTGTCAGTGTAAAGGTCTGGCGTCCCAATGCTTTTTATCCATATAGTGTATTTTATTTGTGCAGGCTTGTTATCGGAGTAGAATTTAAATGTGTTACTGTGTCTCAGTCCATTGTTTTCCTGTACCGGACTCTGCCTGCTGCACGTGAGTGTGTTCATTGTTCTTACACGGCTGCCCAAATTAAATTCAAGTCATTAACTCTTGCCTACAGAGTGGCATCTGGGTCAGCACCCAGCAACCTTAATCCTGTCATTCAGCCTTATGTTCCTAATCCGCTCCTCTGCGGAACATCGCCTGGCTCTGCCATTCCTACACAAAAAGCGAACTCAGTCCAGACTGGTCTTATTCGTGGTTTCCCACTGGTGAAAAGAGGTGCCAAAAGTCACCAGAGCAGCAGAATCTCTCTCTGTCTTCAAAAACCTCCTGAAGACTCATCTGTTCAGACAGCATCTCCTCGCCTAATGCACTATCTATCTTCTTTCATTACTCCTACATACAGATTTTAGCACTTAGTACTCTCCTCTGGTTCTCACACCGTCCTGAAACTAAGTGTTTCCTCATGTTGTAAGTCGATTTGGATAAAAGAGTCTGCCAAATGAATGTAATGTCATGTAACACAGACACTTTAACTCAAAAAGAGACAGGTTAGAGCAGGAAAAAACCTAAATATGTACGTTGTTACTGCTGGACCATGACTGAAGCCCAATGAACTATACACTGGCCTGCTGTTAGATAATTAGTATAATCCATTAAATCGATGTCCATTTCAAACTCAAGCCCGTCTAAAAAAATTTAAATAGGCTTTACAAAATGAAAGACTGACTAGTTTAATGTAAGCTGTTTTGGACTGTGATGGTGATTGTGGTTGGCTTAACATAATTTGTAGTAGCTCCTCAACATAGCAAACAGTTTTGCTGTATTGATGAGTGTGTGTAATGTCATAGATGGAGGCAAAGTATACTTTGATTGTATTACTGACATTCATTCACTCTGACTTATTACATTTCTAACACGAATTTTAAGGATTTTTGGATCAATACTAATCTTTTAAGTGCAATAATGTTGAACATGGGGTCCTGGACCCTGGTTTCTGATGATTGCTATTTGTTGTCTTGCCAGGACATTCAGACCCTGCATAACCAGGGTTTGAAACTTGAAGTAACAGTCAAACACTCTTAATATACATCGAATTGTGCACTTACATTTCCAAGTCAGTACATGTTAGTAGGGTTGACTACTAAAAGAGCAAAATTATACATATTTAAAAAATTATACATATTACACCTTTTCCAACAATAGTAAATATAATGTTATTTTATTTATTTATTTATTTATTTATTTACTTATTTACTTTTATTTTGTTTTAATGATGACTAGTGATGCTAAATTAAGTATGTGGCATCTTATTTTTTATCTTTTTGTGCAGCAATTTGGAAACTGTTTTAGTTGTTAAAATGTGCTATATAAATACATTTGGATTGGATTGGATTGGATGAATAATCCTTTCTTGAAATACACCTGTGTATTTTAGAGTAGTTTGAAGTAGCAGTTTATGCCAGTGATGCATCTTTTTATGCAGTGTTTGTCTATGGACTTTGACATCTGCCATTTAACATACTGTAATTCTTATTTCTACATGGACAATGCTTTCACGTGTTACAGATTCCATGTTTATTTGTTCACCAGGTCTGTTTAATACTGTAAATCAAAATCATATTAGACACTTACTTGTCTTTGTCCACAACACAAAATGAAAAAGGAAAGCTTGCAGCAATTTTCTCAAAATCTTCCTGGGAAATGAAGCCTCTTCCATCATGATCATAGTTTGTAAATACAGACTGCCAGAAATAAGAAAAAACACCACAATGTACTCTTAAAACTTGTCTTACTCTAATAAACAAAGAAAAACATAGAATTTGTATAATTAGTATTAAAGTAATTATAATGATCTAAGCAATAATATAATATTACAAGTTTCTGTTTTGTTAAAACCAGAACAATAGAGAAATGACATTTTTGGATGATGAAGCACATACATCAACCATTCTTTGAACATGCTTGCTGATGGTCTTGGGGTCGGGCTTGGGAGCCACACCTGAAGCCCAGTCTGCCACCACTGGTGGCCTGTAGGGGGTTGCTGGCTGAAAAAATAACAAAAGATGCAAGAAATAATGCATTAATCACTAATAAAGCATTCATCTATTATGAGTGGACCTCGTAATTTATCCTGAGCTCTCTGAGCAATTTTATAATATAGCCATATACACACTAGCTGTAGTTTCACTCACAGGGGCTCTGTGGTTCCGTGGTTCTCTTGCATAGGACAGCTCATAGATTTCATCCTCAGTGTAGTACAGGTCAAGAGAGAGCTGTAGGGCAGGACAAAGGAATGATTCTTGGCCATTAATGTCATTAATGCATGCAGGATATGCAATTTTATTTGCGTAGCTAATTGCTAATACACACTATAAGCCAGTAGTTACCCAGATTAAAAAAACATGAATATCATACAAATATCAATATGCATTCCAAAAATATACCCTCAAAACCTTTGTCAACCCACTTAAACTGCATCCAGTTTTTCATAAAGGTGGCTTGGGGTTACGGTTTAGGACGCCATACAAGTTACTGCTATCTATAAAACTGAAATATATTTCATTTTTATATCTGACGGTAAAATAGAAAATCATGTTGTGTCATAAGCCTCGGTTTGAGCAGAACTGATTGAGAGAGAATTTGAGGGTTTTTGGAATCGATTTGGGCTATTTTAGTGAATGAGTAATATCTGTTAGGTAAATATAACTAAAGAAGCAAAATTATAATTTGAGAAGACTTCATAATACACATGCCTCTTTTGATCAACTACATCTGAAGTAAGTTTAAAACTGTGTAAACTAAATGTTTTGCTGAGCTATTATTTCTTACTATTGCTACTTTTTCTCGGTTTCATCTTTGGTTTCTAGACAAAGTTTTATAAAATTCTGAGTTGCAATGATTTTTTTTTAAATTCTGAGTTGCAATAATTAAAGACAGTACTGACGGTCAGTAGATGAACCAGGTCTTTGTTTGCATCCAGGAGAGGTGGGTTCTGCTGGAGCTGGACAAGCTCGTTGATATGATTATAGAGTGCTTGAAGCTTCTGCACATTGATCTTGCCAATCTCCACATAGTCAGTCATGGCTTCGTTCACAGCAATCAGGTCTTTAAGATGGACCCCCAAGATGGGGATTTTGAAACCTGTACACTTACTGTACATCTGCCTGTAGTTCTCATAGTTTCTAGATGATGAGAGGAGATCTGTCATTTCATTTAGAACCTGAGGGGAAAAACATCATCAACAATCTTGAGAACTGGAATCCAGATCATGTTTTTTTCAGAACTCATGCTGTAAGCTAGTATCAGTTACTTCATGCTTTGATGCTTCCACAATCTGGTAGACTTGCTTTCTCACAAACTCATTAACTGAATAATAATAGTGTATTGCTTTGTTCTCAAATCTGATATAGAATTATTTTTAAAAATATGTCAAGTGACTGAAGGAACTACTTATAGAGTACAATACAAACAGTAAATCAGATCTGAGAACAAAGCAGTCCACTATTGTTGATTCTTTAAATGACCCATACTTCATTGAATAGTATTATAATTTCTATAATTATAATCAATTATATCGGAACTGTAAACATCTTCAGGTCATGATGCAGCTCTAATTAAAGTCTTTAAATATGTTATTGTATGCACATGAAAATATCATGTGAAAATATCAAATAAAGCAACATGACATTGACAATTTGTTAAAACAAGTGTACCTTAGTGGTCTCATTCGGCACATATGTACAAGTGTCTTTCAGTCTGGAGATGGAGCTGTGGCAGAGGCCTCCCACCACAGCCATGAGTGTGTTAAAATTTTGCATCTGTTGGAGATTCTGCAATAAAATCCACAAAACTAGTTGATGAATAAGACTAAGTGGGAGGACACGGCAACAAATAATGACAATGACTGGATGGCATGGTAGGTGGATGGCATGAGGTTTTTCAGACAGGCAGTGTGTCGAGTACTGCCTGTGATCACTGCCTGGAATACATGCTGGAAAACAGTTATGTGCATATACCAGTGCAGAGATTCCTTGAAGGGCTCATATCATTGAAAAATTAAATTTCCGTACTTATTTGAAGGAAAAGAGATTAATGTAGTACATAAACACAGTTCAAGTTTCAAAACATACAATTCACTCCCCAGTCCCTACAGTCCATGGGTAAAAAATGAAGCCTCACAAACATCCCATTCTGAATGAACTGTTTTCGTGATGTTACAAAAACAAATCAATCATATCTATCCATCTTTTTGGTCTACAGCAGTGGTAACATGGTAACAGTGAGGTGGTAGGAGCCTAGTGGGTAAAACACTTGCTTGTGAGCTTGATGACCGCAAAGTTGCACATTCTAACCCCTTCTTTCCACCATTGTGTTCTTGTGCAAGACACTTAACTCTCAGTTGCTCCAGGTGAACTGTCCCTGTCACCAATGATTGTCACTCTGGATAAGAGTGTCAGCTAAAATGCCCCCGTAATTCACAAAAAACAGCCTGTTTAACTGTTATGGATAAAGAGAAATTGAAAAATGCTAAACATTTTGTACATATGAATCATACATATTTTCTGATGGATAAAAGCTCACAAAATGTAATAATTGGACTCACAGAAAAAAATTAAATATAAGACAAATGCAGGATAAGAGGCCAGTTATAAGACCTCGGTGGCGCAGAACATCAATAGCAACCTATTGACTGTAATATTCATTTGTGTCTGATTCATTTTATTTGGTAAGACTCAGAAGCTGCAGAACACTAAGGTACCTGAGCAACATAGATGAACTTGGTGAAAACTTCAGCCCGGAGCTGAGCAGTTGGTCGACTGAGCACCATGAGTTGTACCCACTGGGAGATACCATTACACAGCGCAATGGAGCGTTCCATCACAGGGTTCTCTGTCAAACACTCATTTCGGATGTACTTCTGGTAATCAGAAAACTGTAGAAAAAATCCAAATTCACTTAATATTCACGGTGACGAGGACAAGGTTTTATTCCAATTACTAGTTTAAAGGAGGAAGGTGTTCCATATTGCGCCACTGATGACACAAAAGATGACTGAATGCCTAAAAGGGGCAAATGTTGTTGGTTGCATTTCTTATATGTAAAACAACTTTTTTTGTTAAATTACATGTATATAACACACAGTTGGGATGTTTTGGGAATATATACAGTAATCCCCCAGTTTTACGCAGATCAGAAGTCGCGGAATCAGTCTTACGTGGATTTTTTCTGAGAACCTAACTGATAATTGTATGCGGAAATCCTCACAATAATGTGGAAACTGCAATACTCTCCACTTTTTTTTGTGCTTTTTTTATGCATTTCAGTTCTAAATTATTAAGAAAAATATAATTTACTAATTTTGTAACATAAATATTAAAGTAAATTCAGCTACATTTCCA
>JBBJLS010000001.1:40772569-40794370 GCA_037577275.1 Bryconaethiops microstoma | reverse complement strand
CAGGCCTCTCATCTTTTTAAGTGGGAGAACTTGCACAATTGGTGGCTGACTAAATACTTTTTTGCCCCACTGTATGTCAGTATTGAAGGTGTTGTAACAAAACCAGCCTGTTCAAGTCTAGTGGCTATTGAAAGGTTGGAATTGGTCATGTAAAAACAAATTACATCTTTGGTACATAAAATCACATAAGCATCATAAGTGGACCTCAGGACAAGGGCAACCATAAATGCTGTAGATTGAACTACCCAGAATAGCCAGTCACAAGAGTTCTGTGCCACTGCAGCCATACTGACTACCTTATTTTATATCTTTGGATCTATCAAGTAGAATTTTACTTCTGCCTTTTTGTCAATTATGACTGCAAATACAGCCATAACCACCACTTCTTACCTCAGACATATGAGCCACGCAATTCAAATTTTGAGGTTTAAAGTACTTTTACTTCACATTTCTTTGGCCACACAGAGTCAGCCTCTAAAGCGAGGCAGAGAATTGCATCCACACAACTCCAGGAGCTCACTGTTGTCTCATTCTTTAATTCCTTTTGTCACAATAAAAATAACCACTAACAAAGACTTCATTTGGATTACAGTATTTACAGATACAGACAAAATAATGTTACCTCCTTCACCTCATATTGGCTCTTGTTCCAACCCCAGCAATGCACAAAAACATGGACCTATTGCTGTCATTAACGTTTCTGAGGTATAGAGGCTACTTCAAAAGTATTAGTAGACATGATCAGGTCAAGTTCATCTTCATGATCATAACCCCTCAGGAGGAGCAATAGCTGTTCAAAAAGTGCACAAAATCCATTGACCGGAAGAACTCAGCAAACGCACACCATTCTCTAAAAGTCAGTAGGATCCATGACGAGTTTCCACAGATTCCAGTGAAGAAGCCAGACTGACATGGAGCACGTTGCTTATTCCAGAAAGTCAACATGAATGTCAATATGCGTTTGTTTCGATGTGAATATGGTCCCTGAGGGGATTTTATGAAAGTGAGTCAGTTATTGCATGTGCATGTGTTTGTGTCCTGATGAATAAAGCAGAAAGTTTTTTTGCCAGTCCACTATCATCTTGTACGCTGTCATATACAGTACCCATCGTTTCGTTCAATACGTACCCCTATATTCACTATCTTATTTATATTTGCAGGTGAACACACATCAATAACATTGTAGAGTATCGTAAGCCAAGAACAGCAGATGAAACCAATACATTTGTTTCATAAACAAAAAAACCCCCTAAAAGAACAGAAAAAGGCGATAAAATGTAACCCACAGTAACCCTTCATCACTTACTGCATATGTTGGTGTACTCTTGTGTTTAAATCAACTGCATTCTTTCAGTCCCTTATCGGAGTGGGAGCAGTGATCACATTTTAGAAAAGCGAAGGATAGATGGCACTTAATCTTTTTGGTCTAGATGTTCATCCTTTTTGTTACCTGGAGCCAGTGTTTAAGATCATGCACTTATAAGAGTATACCCCACTGAACAAAGGGTACAGCACAAAAAAGGAACAGCACCTAGAAAACAAGCTGTTGGCATTTCTCTGCTGTTTAACTCATTTTCCATCTGCTAAAATGCGAAAACCTGTATCCTGAGGCCTCTGGCTCCAGTCCAGTGTCAACACCTTCACAGTACATTAGCTCTGATGTAAAGATGTTGCTTGCTGGGGCAGCCCTGCACCCTTATTTACAGCTGTAGACAACAGAAGCAGTGCCTGTGGTGGCACAACTGCATAACCACATAAAAACGACAACCACTTTGACCCAGCAGTGCCTGACAACCTGGTGAGGATGATTTTGCCATGCAAAGGAGCCCAGATAAGCACTGGGATGAGGTCCAGCTGCTTTACTTACTGAAGTGTAAGTCATTCAGCTCTGCTCAAATCCAAGTACACAATCCAGGCATCTTTGTCTAAAATGTACAACATGGAAAACTGAACATTTTGCTACAGTGTAACACATTTTAGTATCTGTCTGTGTTTTGTCTATTGCCTAGAGGAAATATTAATACATTTTCACAAATAAATACATGTTTAAAAATGCAAATGACCTTTAACCACACGCACCAGAATAATTGTAAGACTGACACACCGTTTCGTGGGTTGTGCTGTGAAGTTTTTGGAGAGGTTTCAATGGGTCACGTACTGCCAGGCAACATGCTCTGTAATCAAAACTGCATCTTCTCCTGCCCACTCCTTGCTGCGATGTCAGCCTTCTCCAGTGTGCGATTATCCTTGTTTTAGTCACTCGGTTCCAGATGCATAATAAGGCCTGACTGTACAGCACACTCTGAACGTGTTCACCGACGGCCTGAAGCAACCAACTGCATGGGAGAAACAGTTCTTCAAAGAAAAAAGCCTGAGTAAAGTACTGAGGTTCAAATACACAGGGGTACTAAAAGAGCCCGAAGAGAATGTTGTAATGTACACCAAGAAACTGGAAACGCAAATCTGTAGAAATAAAACCAGTCTTAACGGAGGTATCAAAACTGTCACTGGCAGAGGATCTATGCTATCAACATTTGGAAGATTTTTTAGAGTGGTGTGTTTTTAGATATGGCTGTCAGGATCCGCTTCCCCTGAGAGACTGCGTTGAACACAGTGATCGCATTTCCATCTGCTGTGTCAATTCAGAGTATTAGAACACATTATAAAATTAATTTAGTGCAGCAGGGCCACGGGAAGAAAGCTTAATAAAGATTAGCACCCTGCCCTGTACGCTCATACATTTGCAGAAAAAATAAGGTCACTGGACTTTTCAAAGTGCACTGATCATCATGGCACGATCTCAAACGTGACCATTAAAAAAGCTGCTTAGAATGAAGAGGGGCCCCAGCTATGAAATCAGGAAACAGAGAACACGGCGCCACATCTTCCAACCAATAAAAAGGGGGCAGCGTAGAACAAGAATAGTTATAGGTGTGGTCAAATTTAGAACAGCCAGCGTATTGACTGGATGGCTTTATGCTTTTGCTTACAATAGCTGGAGGACTTTGCGTATTCACTTGTGGTAGCAGCAGCAGCTCATTTTCCTCAAATGTGTGAACATATCACACCGACAGTGGACCACACTCCATTTTACATTTCACTGACATTGTACAATGTCTTTAAAATTAATTTCATTCAGGTTCAGTACAGTCTTAATTTATGATGGTTCAACCATACCCAGAGCGGCCAAGACCATAAAGCTATGACAAGTTTTTCTTGTGAGACACTTCCCCCAAGGAAAGAGATGGGAGGGTTCGATATGGCTCTAATCACTTTATAATTTTCTCAGACCCAGGCTATAGACCACCAGCAGGGGAGCAGCAGCAGTCCAAGAGGGGGAAAAAAAATCAATACTTGTCCAAGAGTCTGAAACAGAATCTGGTGTGCGTCTGGCTGAAAAATAGGTTTCTCAGCTTCACTGGGTCAAACATTCAGAAGACTGGAGAGGTGCATTCTGTTTTTGGAACCACCTTCCAGATTTCCACAGCAGCACGACACTCCTGCTCTTCATCGTGGCTCCCTCTCTGCTGTGAAGAGAACAATAAAGCTCCATTAGAATCAACAATGATATAACAGATCCAAAGAGAGAGCCTGCAAATGGCAACATTAAGACAGTATACTGAAAAGTACCATAGCTAATATTTGTTGTCTTTCTATCACATATAACCTGGGCATATATGCAGAACATGATGGGGAAAAATGTTGCGTAATGTCAATAAGATCTCCATGTGCCTGGAATGTTTGGATGTTTACTCACACCTCCTTTACGTCTTACTATAAACACCCTCCAACCTCCTACACTACACCCATGAGTGTAACGACACATTGACTATACGATTCAGTTCATTTTGGTCTCACAAAGTATTTTGAACAAAATTTGAATGAAGAAAAATATCAATGGCACAACCGATTCATGAGACTAGATGTGGTGGATAAGTCAATGACAAAGCAGAATTTCACCTTTTATTATTATTTTTGCACAATTACGTCATTGACATGTAAGCGAAGGCTTCTACAATGTTTTTATTTCATGGAATATGCCATTCTAGAGAAATTAACTGGTTAGAACTGCTCAGAGTCAGAACTGGCCACAATGGTAGTGTTATTAACCAGACATGTGCCTAATATTATTGTGCAACCAAACCAGCTCTGAGCCATCAAGGTATTGACTACACCAGGCCTCTGAAAGTGTGCTGTGGTCTCTGGCATCAAGACGATCCTTTTTGGCCTCAAAGTTGGGATCTCCAAAGATTGGACTAGTTTGTCCAGCACAACCACAGATATTTGACTGGATTGAGATTTGAAAATCTGGACCCATGTTGCGCAAACCATTCCTGGTGTAACAGGGTACATTATCCTGCTAAAACAGGGCACTGCCATTAGAGACTACTGTTGCCTTCAAGGTGTGTTCTTGATATGCAACTTTGTTTAGGTAGGTGGTACATGTCAAAGTCCACATGAAAGTCAAGTCCCAAGGCTTCTCAGCAGAGCATCATAGCGCCTCTGCTGGCTTGCCTCATTTCAGCTATAGACAAGAGTGAGCATGGGAACTCTGACTGGTCTGTAGCTGTGCAGCCCCATACACAGCAAGCTGTGATGCGCCTGTGTATTCTGACACCTTTCTATCATAGCCATCCAACCCTTGCCAAAGTTGCCCAGATGCCTAGTTCTCCAGCTTCCAACACATCAACTTCAAAATCTTACTGTTCACTTAATGCCTACATATCCCACCCCTTGACATGTGTCACTGAGAGAGATAATGTTATACACTTCCACTATCAGGGGTTTTAATGTTGTGGCCAGCTGTGTATAACTATCATACAGGCCTATCTGCAGGTAACACGTGAGTACAGAACCCCTGCCATTGAGCACTCTGTCGTTTACAGAAAGCCATGAAGGAGCTCAGGCTGATTGAATACTAAAAACCTATTAACTTTTCAATACATTTGTCACAAATTTGTCATAAAATAATGAACATGTGCCAGTCGTGCATAACATTACATGGCAGTGTTAAATGCAGAAACCTTAACAAGAGGCTTTTAACTTTACTGAATTCACTGTAAAATAGAGTGAGCTTCTAAACATTTCAAATTATAGCCTCTCCCTAGCTCATCAGTCTTGACCTAAGCTGTAAAAGAAAATGTGTTCTTACAAAAGGTATGTTTATAGGGTTTCAGGAATTTTACTTTATGTACAAACATGTGCTTTTGGGAGACCTTGCACTATTAAGCGTTTGGCCACATGGTTTATTAAACTGCAAATGTTCTGTTGTGATAATGAATGATCAAAGGAGAGTCAGCATAGGTCATTTCCCTTTAGGTAATTACATAGGGTAACACAGCGGCCACGTAGTGCGTTCATCTCTCAAGAGCAGTAGTTGGAAGGTCGTCACCTGCTGATCTAACTCAGCTGTTTCCCACAGATTCTGGGGGTTGTGCTTCATGTATATAGGCAGATAAATAATTAAAATAAGTAATCAAGTATTACTGAACTTCAGCTACTTAACTGTTAGAGCTTCATATTTACTTGCACATTTTAGGAAAGATTCCACCTCTTTAATCTGTTCTGACAGCTTTGTCTAATATAGCTGAGACCTGAATATATATATAAAAAATAGCTGGCATTTACAAGCTGCACTTGCAGCACAGATTCCAATATGGAGCACTTTTATTGATAAGTTAACAAAAGTCTGACAAAGCACACTGGTACGGTTATATAAGCAATATTACCAAGATGCCAAGGTCAGGCCAAGTCAGTTACACTGAGTACAGTGACTCTTACCTTCATACCTCTGGCGTCACAAACATACACAGATGATTCAAACTGTCTTCGAACATCTTCAAATCTGAGCAGGAGCTTAGACAGTACATCTGCTATTCCTCGCCCAGCTCCATTTTGGCGAAGTTATAATCCGCATGAAAAAGTACTGAGTCGACTTATTCAAAAGTTCTCACTTGCATTCCTTGGCGATTCCAGTGACAAAAACCACTACCATGCATTTTTAATGTTACTTGAGTCCTTTTCTTCCTTCACTTTGCTGTAATCAAGCTACACTTTAGTTTTAACTGGAGTTCATTTTCCCAAGAAATAATTCCAGAAGTAAATCCAATAGTCATATCCGTCCATTCCAGCGTTTGTAATTCACAATCATTTCCCCTCAAGGGAAAAAAAAACAGTCTACTCCTATTTGCTTTCAATGTTTAAATAATAATAATAATAATAATAAAAATTGATTCATAACTTATTAAATGGTGTAAGCAGTCCAAAGAAGATAATTCCATTTATCTTCTTTTTGATATTATGACTTGTGCTTTCCAATAAAGGGACAAAACAAACAAACAAATAAAAACTTTAAAAAGTAAAAAGAAGCAGCAAAATTTTTGCAGGGGGGTGCACTGTTAGATAATAGTTGAAAAAGACCCGCAAGTTATTTTCTATCTGCACTTTGGGGAGGCTTCGCTGCTGTTGGACAAAGGCTCTTCCAACTCATCCTCCTCAAAGCCATGAAATGTGGAAGTGTCACTCTCCGAGGTTGCGCCAAACAGCTCCTCGGCACCAGCAAAAGTCTTCTCATCTTTCTCTCCATCACGCCCACCTACCAAAATACACAAGAACGTTGAAGACAACTGGATAATACTGTATAGGTTTCTGACTATTTTGCACAGTAGCAATATTAATAGTAAAAATCAAATTTTCTTGCAGCTGTCCCTGTTGCACTGTAACCTCTTTAGGGTACTGAATATTGATTAATTTCATACTGATTTACTAAAATGCTAGTATGCACAGAACTTTATGCTGGAAATGCTATAAGGCACACGTACCTGAGCAACCACACTTGATGCACTTGCCATCTTTTACTTTGGAGCCTGGATTTCTTTGACAGACATCACAGTAGTTGTTTCGTTTATGATCTGCTTCTAGATTCTTTTGATCTGAAAGGGGAGAATTAGAGGAAGCATTCCATTTACCTGATGTTACTACCATCATTAACACAGCTCAATTAAATTAAATTCTTTTTTTACTTAATGGTTTAAATTCAATTGAGGAAAAAAGCAGAGCTTACGTTTGCGACTGTGAGGACGGTGGTTAATGGGTGGGGACTGTGAGGGCTCAGAGTCCCGAGTCTGGGGCTCCTCCTTTTCGGCAATGTGGGAGTGACCATAATGGTAGCTTAAGCCAGTGCGATTCCTATAGCGCTTCCCACATACTGAAACAGAACAAAGTTATCTGCTCCAGTGAACCAACACAAAAATCTCACTTCACTCAACACGTACTTTCCAAAATTTACTGAATCTGAGACAGTCGTCATTTGTGTAAGAACTATGAGGACTAACAGATCAGCTCTTCGCCTAATGTGTGATAATTTGTTCATAAAATATTACAGCACAAAATATGAGTACATCTTGCATGCTTTTCAGAGTAGGTAGAGGAAAGCCATCTTTACTCTTTCTAATCTTTCTTTTGTGTCCAAATTTCCACATACCTGAGGCTCCAGCTTTTGTGTTATGCTTTTGTTTGTATCTGCCTGAAATAGACGACACAAGGCAAACAAAATCAGAAACAGAAAATTGTAAAAGCAAACATGATTAGCAGGAATGACAAGATTGCGTACAGAGAGGTGGTGCAATGACTAACGGACTGGTGCAGAACCAACAACCTGTCTCTGAATGTGGACAAAACAAACAAGGTGATTGTTGACTTCAGGAGGGCACGATTTGATCACTCTCCGTTGAATAACAATAGCTTCCCAGTGGAGATCGTCCAAAGCACCAAGGTTCTCTGCAGTATGTTGTTGCTGCCATATTTGCAGATTAATATTGTATTCATTCAAAACTAGTACTGTAGCTGTCTGCACAAATTGTTGTCTTAGCCTGTTTTGTTACTCTCTTTCTATTTGCATTGTGTATTTTGTGTGTACTTGTAGTCGAGTGTTCTATGCCTGTTCTTGTGTTGCACCATGGTATTGGAGGAACATTGTTTCGTTTTACTGTGTTCTGTGTGCATGTGGTTGAAATGACAAACCTTCTTGACTTGACATGTCACACTTTACATGAGTATTTCTCATACTACAGTTCTTTTAAACTTGTGGTCCATGTAAGTTTGCTAAACTAAGTTAATGTGACTAGGCCCCTTACCATTAATTTTAGGGTTGAAACGATTACTCGAGTAACTTGAATAATTCGATTACAAAAATGCTTCGTTTAATTTCTGTCACCAAAGCCCATCAAATTAAAATGTCTCTGCTATCGTATCACTCCCGCTTTGTAGACTACTGCGCAGCTCCGGTATCATTGTTTCACACGGACTGTTGTGCATTTCAAAGATTTTATTTATTTTGCTCTCTACGGAAATGGCGTAAAATGAAGATCCCGGTGTGCATAAAAGGCAGAACATGTCTGAAGTGTGGGACCATTTTACACTGCGTAAGGTGGACAACGTAGTGCAGTGTATACACTGTAAAACAGACCCGGTCTACCACAACAGTACATCGTCAATGCTGCAGCACCTGAACCGAAAGCATCCTCATGTGAACTGTACTTCTCCAAGCGGGCTCCTATCCTCTACAAGGTAACGTATTTTTTACAATTGCTAACTGATATGAACACTAGCGCTTGTTATAACACAGCCTGCAAATAATTACTAATACTTTACATTCTAATACTGTACGTTCTGATAGTGATGAGGCATGATAAGTAGCAAGAGGACCCATCAGCCTATAGAGTTTGAAGCTCCAGTGTGCTTGCCTCGCGGAGCAATGCCGCTTGGAAAGTTCGAGCTCTCGGGACTGTCGCGCCAGTTCTAGGCGGGACCGGTCACGTTCGATAGGTCTTGGATAGGTCTCACGAGACCTATCCAACGATATTGTGGAGCTTGGTATGGCTGAGTGCTTGCCCCACTCCGGTTCCCTGGGGAGGAGAGCTTCATGCTTGGTCTCGTGGGAAAGGTCTCCTGGAGACCTGTCAGCCTTTGGAGTTTGAAGTGGCTGAGTGCTTGCCCCGCGGAGCAACGTGGCTCAGAAAATCCTTGCTCATTTAAGAGGCCTTTCATGTTGCATAACACACTATTGATATAGTTGTTTAAAAACACAAAAGTATGACTTAACCGATTACTCGATTAATCGATGAAAAAAAATCGACAGAATACTTGATTGCAAAAATATTCAATAGTTGCAGCCCTAATTAATTTGTTGAGCAACCAGCTACAGGATTACTGGATACTTTTCAATTACAAAATGTTTTCATTTTCTTCAAAACTAGTTCCTCACCCTCATAGATGTATGGCTTGTCCTGGTCATCCAAGTCGGCCCTCCGACGTCCTGAACCTCGACCCTTCAATGAGAGGGAAGCCAAACAAAAATCTAATCAATATAAATAGATAGAATGCTTCCAATCTTCGTTGTAAAGGCCTTTTAAATAAAATACATTACAGTTATTACAGTACTAACCTGATATTCTTTAAAACATTGTACCTGCTCCAAGTTTACATGTTTTATGCAATAACAGCAACTGTAACAGTTGCCATTGGGTAGCCAAAATCATGACAGGATCCATAGATTGCAAGAATCCACTTTTTTCTGGTTATCTGAAAGTTACCTTAAATTTCTAAAAGGTAAGGGCAGGGGGTAAGGGGAAAATGTTAATTTCTGACGATATGTGATCCATAAGGAAATCCTGATTTACAGCTATACAGTCCAACAAGTGTTTCACTACTGTAATAAACATGTCACAACACATCATGCTCTGTGTTTGTAAACCATTTTTCTAGATATACACTATATGGCCAAAGTGATGTATACACTTTGGCTTCAGGTGTGTAAGCCATTGCTAATGGGTGAATAAAGTCATGACTGGTCAATTTGTGGATCACACTTTACGTTCTGACTGATGAATCTGGGTTTGGCAGATGCCAAACGCTGTTTTACAGAAACCATAGTGCCACGGCAAAGTTTGGTGGACGAGGGATAATGGGCAGGGGCTTATTTTCAGGGCTTGGGCTTGTGAAGGGTAATAACACTGCAGAATAAAATATATTTCCAGCTTTGCAGCAACCGTTTGGGGAATGCCCTTTCCTGTTCAAGCATGACTGTGCCACTGTGCATAAAGTAAGGTCCATTAAGACCTTCACTGGGGGGCTTCAAATTAATGTCCATAGTTTTGGAATGGGATGTCTAAAAAGCTCATGTAGGTGTGACTGCCCTATATCTAATTACTTGTGGACACATAATGTACCATACAGAAATTGGTTTGTTTCCTGCTCATGGCAAATCCAGTTTTATGTAGTTCCAGTAAACATATCATTATGCGGGCTCAGCAGGGTATGTCCAGGGGTCTGAGTGTTAAAAACAAGGGTGACCAGACACTTACTCTGCCTTTGCCCCGATGTTTTCGTTTTGGTATGTCCACTTCAAAGTCCTCATCGTCATGGTAACCATCTTCATTGGCGTCAGCTTCCAAAACTCTCTGTAGTCGATAACGAGGTGAGAGTAGGCATGAGTGAGAGAAGGAGAGACAGCACCATTTACAAAGTCATAGAAACAGTTCAAACGTTAAAACAACTACTCAACACACCAGTGCAGAATTAGCCATAGACAACTACCCAAAGATGCTTTTCACATATTTGTTACTATTCAATTCAACAGACCACATTTCCACAACAAACTCGAGCAATTATAACCCATAGCCACCATAGGTTGGACATTAATCCGTTCAGTTGGGAACTTCACATACAGTATGGACTCCTGAATTTATGCCCTAAGAGGAAACTTTAGAGATTGCAAACATAAGCTGCTAAGCTGCCTTAATTACAAAAATAATAGCAATCATATTCATTAAATTCAAAAGCTAGTATATAACACACAGTGAACTAACTTGACAAACACAAATGTGAGGCAGAGAAAAACTGTTTGAAGAAACAGTCCAAACTATCAGAATCAGAAAACGTTCTTGATCCTGGAGGAAACTGCTTATGCTACGACTGTACAGAGATACAGAGACAAAGACAAAGACAATGACAATATAAAATAGTAAGTCAAAATAAAACACCCCAGAAATATTTTTAAAATGCTTAGTACCAAATACACTGATATGTAAACAAAATGCTGTGGTCAATAAGAGACGGATATACTATAGATAAATAAAAAACTGACTGCAATAAGATTACTGCTGAAGTATTTGACTAGTTAACTAGTTAATCATACCAACAGTAAATTAAGAAACTGTGTGTTCACTTAACAGTAGAAGGAATAAAAACGAGATTATGCTTTTCTCAAGCTCTGTACAGGTTGGTATTTACAGCCTCTGAGAGTGGTTCCCTACCTGAATCTCCAGGAGGCTTTCCTCGTCTCTGGAATTGTTCCTCTTGTCAAGGCTATCCCCTCTGAGCAAAGCCTCCAGCGTAGTACTTGGTGTAGGCAAAGCTTCTTTACCTGTATAGGTCCCACCACAATTAATGGAGAGATGAGTGTAGTAAGAACATTGATACAAACACACACTCGAATTTTTTTACAATCGAAATATATCACGTTCTAGACACAAAAGACTGAAGTATTTAAAAACCTAGGAAATCCCATAAATCCAGGCAATGCCACAGGCATCTCATAGCTCATAATGTCTAAGCGTAATTAGCCTCGCTCTCTCCCTGTTGGCAGAATGGCCCTCCCTCTGCCTCAATCACTCAGTGCAATTCTAGCCAGCACTGGCATAAGATAACTGGCAGTTAGTATTCTCCTCCAAGAGTGTTAAGTCATCCAAAGATGTTGCTTTAATATCATTTCAAAAAGATGGTGGCTGGTTTCAAACGACTTGGATAAAGAATGTGGTTGCCTTCTCCATTACCACGTTTTAGGTGCATCATGATCTAGGAGACCTAGATAATGGGTGGGATTTGCCAGTGACTAAACTGAAGAGAAAACTGGGCAAGAAAAACCCAAAAGAACAAAAAACATTCCCATTGTCAATTTTAATTAAACAGACTTCAGGTCAACAATACAAACAGTATTGTTTTGGACAATTTACAAATCAATCACATGATTCCTGACACAGAATATCTCTAACATTAAAAAACACATATCAGTTTACTGATAACTGTGAAATCAATGGACAATTTTGTGAGCATTTTATGAATCAGTCTATTTCCAAATTTAATGACAGTTGTCAAACCTAAGACTTAAAATGCAATAATGAAAATAGCACATTTATCAATAATGCTATTTATTAAATTTCCCAAAGTGCTTGTCCCATCCCTACAAGCATTCAGTTGTTTAGGAATTTTAGTCATTAGTCGAAGAATATATCACACTGGTTTCCCTGTCAGGAATTAAGCATAGTCCTGGACTGCATTTTCCTTCCAGTGCTGTGCAATTTAAACCTAGCCTTATTCCCCCTGTCTGGTAAACTGACCCCAAGAGACAATCATGGCTTGATTTAAGCCTTAACCACTGCATGCATAGGGAAGGACTAGTGTGGTGGCAGGATGTTATTACCTATATGTAGACCATAGAGATGAAGGCTTGAATCCATGGAAGTATGCAACCTCCTCTTTTTTCTCCAGCAGCGGGCTGGGTATGTGTACATCTGGCCAGCTGCCGAACCTAAATGCACAACCACAGAAAACACAATCATGAAAATTTGCTTGACGTCCATTGATGACCTATTAACAATATCCAGCAAGAGCAATACAAATATAACAATTAGATCCCACCAGCCTCCCAAAAAAACAAAACAAAACAAAACATAAAAGAGGTGTGTTTGCAGACTGTGACATTTCACTTGTCCTGGTGTTAATACCTACCTGGTCCACGATGGTGACGCTCCATCCAGATGTAGCAGTTGTTCTGGGCCACACCAGTCTGCGAGTCGAGGAAGGGCAAGCGCACGCTGCGTTCAGCACACAGTCGAGCATTATAGCTGCGACAATGCTCAATGGCCTCTCTGTAGAACTGGTCACCCAACCTGAAAGGGAAAAAAAACAACAAAAAAAAAAACCATTGAGATTTACTTTTTGGTACCTGCTCCAAACGAAATTGTATCACTTCATAAGAAAAACGATTAATAAATTAACGTCATTATTATGGTCACTTTCTTCTTAGTGCTTCTGGCTCAGCTCTGCTATAGAGCACATATGCTAATTCACATTAAGCAAATTCATTAATCAACGAATTTGACCTTGAAACATGAGATGACTGCGAAAAGCACATTCCAAATGTACGGTACATCAGCCAGACTGCCGTCACTCTACCTAATATCAAGGTTAGCTGCAAAAGTGCTACAGCAAATCTCTAACAATCTGGGAAATTTACTCAATTAGCAGATATTGTTATACTTCAAGCTAACAATAGTGTACATGCACTTTACCACACTTCAAACATCTAAATACAACATGTCTCTCGAAATCCATTTATTCAGTATAATTATACTGTGCCCATCTCTATGCCCTCCTTGTTTTCATTCTGGTGCAATGAGAGTGATATAACTAACAAGAACTGGATATCTGCATCACCAAAAAGTTTTTCAGTGACACACACTTCTATTATTTTAGTTTCACATCACTGGACAAAAAACATGTGTTGGCTGACTGGCCACACGCGGAGGAGAAAATTGTGTAAATTAGATTTTGCAGTAAACCATTCCTTCAAGGTGACAAAGACAGAACGGTATAGACCTCTGAAGTTGCACGTCATGCCCGTATTAGGCACTTTGGGTCCAGGCTGGTATTCTTTGTGGTAAAAATTTGTGTTTTTTTCACTGTGGTAAACATAAATGCTCCAAACTCGATATGTTTCATCCTGAGCAGATGTACCTGTAGCCTAAACCACATGTCTTGACAGATTAACCCGCAATACCAGAGCTATCCACCAAAGTTATGCACAACACTGACTAATCCTGAAATCAATCATCATTCTATTTCAACATTGTGCAGAAATGTATTCAGCAAAGCTTATGCATTTTAATAGTAACAACATACAGGACCTCTGCAAAATGCAAACATAAAACCAATGCAAAACTCTGTAGCAACTTAATTAAAAAAAAAGGGCACAAATACAGCTCTGTAAAAAAAATAAATAAAAAAAAAATAAAAAAAGACAACTGCAAAAATGTTTCAGTTTATCTTTTATAGGTGCAAATATTGAACTAAACAGCTTTGCCTTAGTTTTTAAGAACAATATCTGCTGACAATATTTCTCCTAATTTCCAAATAAAAATATTGTTTTAAAAAACAATTTTAAAAGAAAACAACAAAACATGAAAATAAGAGAAATGACAGTGTATACAGAGCTTGAATAATTCAAAGAACACAAATCTCTTGTTCACTCAAACAAAATGGCAATAATTACCTTTGATGTACTTCTATTAGTGTTTTGCCATCCAACTTGTCACATTGCACACTATTGATTATAGAAGTGTTTATTATACTTTTCCTCATTAAATAAGATCTGATTCAGGTGATCTCCTAATCAGTATCTCATAAAGCAGAATGAGTTGCTTGTGTAGGAAATAAACAGACACTGGCATGGAATGGTTTAAAAATAAACTGCAGTGATCTGTCATTATTTCCCAGAAATGTAAGATTACTCATAACACAAAAGGCACAAGGTTAGCAGAAATTTCAAGAGCACCATTCTGCAGACTGTTCTATACTCTAGTATAGAAATGACATCCCTTGTCTAAACTACAGCAGATAGCTGGTTGAGCCAAGGGAAACCTCTTTAATAATACAAACTCGGCCAGCTGAAGGGCAGACACTGTTCATTAATCTTTTCCACCTACTCTTCTTTCAAGAACCTCTCTCACTTCAGTGTCTTAAAGATCTCTCAATGACTTTGAAGAAGCAGTTTGAGAGCTACTAGGGTTAACATGCAGCCTACTAGAAGTACACCGTGACAGAAAGGCTACATGAGTACGAGTGGCATACTGAATGATTCTGATGGTTGGTTGGGCCTCCACTAGCAGTGCGGTCTTGCCAACTGTCTACTGTGTCACATGTCAGAGTCCATTCTCTCCTTGCTGGAGTTACATAAATTTGTTTTGCATGTTTGGAGGCGGACACGTGTATGTGTGTGCACACGCCCCTTAGAACCACAGAACCACAAAGAACTAGTAGGCAGTTTTATTAAACACTTATTCTCTAATTATTCTGTTCACAGAATTTCATTTTGTTATTACGTTTGCATTCTTCATAGAACCCTAATCGGGAGCAGCCGAACATAGAAGATTCTTCATAAAACCATATGAACTGTGCGAACGTGAGAAAAGGGCTCAGACAGTGTGTAGAAGCACACAATGCTTAATCACATGAGAGACGGTTTCTGTATCAGTGCTGGCACATCACCCAGTTGTGAATTCAGTCTCGGCTGCAAGACTCAGGCTGTATCTCTTGAGACCGTGCAGGTGCACTCTGGCGTTTTAACAGGAAGTCAGCCTAGCTGCAGCGATGCACATTGAGGGATAACGCACAAAACATTTTCAAACACGCACACCAAACACAGAAGAGCTCAGAAATAAGATGAGAGAAAAGAAGTAAACAAACTGGAATAAATAATGCAAGCAATAAGGAGATGAGAAAGGTTTAATATCCAATAGTCCATAATTCAGCCTTGCAGACCACAGTGCAACCTGAGTAACACTGTAACCAGTGATTGTGATATGACTCAGCCAAACCCAGTGTGTCAAGAGTGTTAAGACAACACAGCCAGCTTCAATCTGATATCGTTAACTCCATCCACCTCTCACACTAAAATAGTCAGCAAACAAATCTATATTAGCGGTTACACTAAGTACTCATTCCACCATATGTGCAAAGTAGAAATATGACTTGTAGGCCTATATCTCTCTTCTGTTATGACTAGCTATTGCCTGAACTTGACATGGTAATAAGAATTAAGTGTAAGTGGATGTGTCGACTGCCTGCATTCAGACTTTCGGAGATGCATGTTGTACAAGCAAAGATCATACAGAGCTGCTATTTCTATGGCAGTTGTTTAAATAAGGCTAGAAAAAAACAAAAAAAACAAAAACAAAGCCCTAACTGCTAGAGGCCACCACTAAAGCACTTTCTAGCAGGGGCCGCATCAAAAGACGAAAATGCGTGACAGTTTTAGGACAAGGTCTTGAAAATGGTGCTGAGGCAACTAAGTTTGCTAGTGCTTGTTTATTTTTTACCTCACCCTCCTCTTTCTATGTAAAGCTGAATGTTATTCTGCAAGGTGCACCAAATTTTACAACTTGTAGGAGATCTCCTACAATTTAAAGGTTTCCATCCTTAAATCTGGATTAGCTGACCTGATCAATGCGGTGCTCCCTGCATCACAGTTCAGGAAGCAAAAAAGGCACGGTCATCCTGTAGAAGCATCCCAAACGTGCTGAACATGCAGACGTTTCTGACATCTCCAACCACAAAATGTAAAAACGAACTGGAATCAAGTAGAGCTTATTTTCTGTCAGCGATATACTGATCTGCTGATCCACTATATACTGGATCAATATAAGCAAATACTGACTTAACTGAGTTACTGTTAATAGAGTCTGAAAAAAAAAAATGGATACAGTGTAGTATTTTTCAGCACAATAATATATCAAAACAGTGAAAGTACTTTTTTATATTTTTCTGTATAATTTTAAAATTGTATTTTTATCATGGCGGCTCTGTCCACAAGTCCACAAGACAGCATAAAACTTTGTTCTTCTCCTGCATCACAGCAAAAATACCACTAGCATACTTAATGAGCCGCCTACTTTCAAGGATGAAGAATCGCAACAGCATTGAAGCACTGCCTCTGTGCAATTTTCAGACCTAGATCTTTTTTTGTCAACGCCGCGGTCCGTTTAATTTTGTCGAGTGGGCTTTGGGGGTGGGAAGGGGCTTTTAGTTAATGGATTAGTTTACTAGTGTGGTGGGCCTCCACGTAGAAATATTACCAGTATAAACACTGTAGGCTACGTTCAGACTGTGGGGAAAAAGTGGCACAAATCTGACATGCAATGCAGATTTGTTTTTTGCATAACAGTGTGAACAGCAAAAACAATCAATCGGACAGTTCTAATTCAAATTTGGGCCACTTTCATATGTGGTACTACAAATCCAACTGAAACTTCATCATAATTTCATGTGTGGAATTAGGCCCTTTACAGCAACATCATCAAGACACCTGTATCTATGGTAACGCTTCAAAGAAAATAAACT
The DNA here is from genome assembly GCA_037577275.1 of Bryconaethiops microstoma. Classification (NCBI taxonomy): domain Eukaryota; kingdom Metazoa; phylum Chordata; class Actinopteri; order Characiformes; family Alestidae; genus Bryconaethiops; species Bryconaethiops microstoma. The sequence goes on along the minus strand of JBBJLS010000001.1, from coordinate 40,777,192 downwards.
CCCTTTTCAAAATCAGCTTTACCTCATGTATACTTAGGGGAAAAAAGAAGGAAGCAAACAAGACAAAGAAGCCTCACACAGATCATGTATCAATTCAATATGTATCGTTTGCTAGTGTCCTTCACAGCAGGCAAACAAAAGAAACAACTTCTTTTCTCTGCTCGATCAGCTGTGATAATAAAAACAGGCACAGAATCACCATTTTTACTCTTTTCTGCATCTGTTTTCAGCCCTTCAAGTTCAAAATAGCACTTCAGACAGCTCACTTTAATATTGTGTTAAAGGAATCTATTGATCTTAAGGGACAGCTGTATGTGGACCAGTGCTCCACTATGCATGCAGGTCAGTTCAGGAGTATGATCGGTCAACAACACGGTCAGAAAAAGTCTCATTATAATAATGTGAACGATCCAACAATAAAAAACGGATTTCTGCAATAAGTCGGATTTGAGCCACATTCACCTTCAACCTCAGATTAATGAGCCTGCAGATTAATGATATACGCATAATGTGACATGCTTGCCTGATATGTTTTGTCTTTTCATTAAAAGGCAGTTATGTAACATGTTTAATACAACAATGGTAAAAACAAAGCATCAGAAGTGTATCAGGCTGAATATAGCAGATACCAATCCATTAGAACATGCCTGGACCAGCTCCAATCCACTAGAGCGGCGGAACACAACACTGATGTTTTGACAGATTTCTTACAGATTTTATCATTCTAAAAACTCTTTCTGGTGTATAAATGGATATATATGGCATAAATTTGTGTAACCCCTTTAAATACTTGCACAAAAAATACTCAGGTTAAGCAATGGTTAAGAATCCAACTCCACTTTCGGGTGAATTTTAATAACATTCTATTTAATGGAAAGTAGTTTTCAGGTACCACTTCACTCACACCATTCAGGGCTTCAAACTGCACATCTTTTTTTACCCTCCTTTTCCCCATATCTTTTTACTACAAGAGACGCTTACTTCCCTATCCTGAAAGTCACATGACCACTACTTCACGGCTCTCATTCAGCCCATCTAGAGAGCGCCTGGGGAATGCTGGCTGAATTCCAACTGTCTACACTTTTAAGAAGCACACTGAATTATGGACTTTGCATGGAATCCTCCCCTGTAAGTTAGAATCACCAAACTTGGTATACACCTTAAACAATATACACAGCACTGGAATACACCACTGTCATTTTAAAGTGGATTTTGCTCCAGGATTCTTGACATAAAGCATGAGTCATAAATGCATGTAGACTGTCTGAAAGGGTAAATGCTAGAGGTAGTCAGCACAACAGGAACAGGAAGGAGAAGAAAAAAAACAAAACAAAACAAAAAAAAGTTATTCATCCACATGGAAGATATCAGAATAGAAATTTATCATGCTAGATGCTACACTGGTGTCAGCAGGCCAATATGGTGGTTTAACGCAGTTTCCATTAACTGTTCCTCATGGCCCCATAGATGGTCCACATTTTTGCTTGATCCCAACTACTAACACAAACATAATACTGTGAACCATCTGAGAGTTCTTGAAGACTGGTTTGAGACCCCTGGTCTCAACCAACAAAATGGTACCGCAGTACATAAAGACTTTGAAGAAGAAGAAGAATCTTTATCACATGCATAGTCACACAAGTACAACACACAGTGAAATGATTTCTCTGCATTTAACCCATTCACCAAGTGAAGCAGTGGGCTGCCGCCAATGAGCGCCCGGGGAGCAGTGTGTGGGGACAGTACCTTGCTCAAGGGTACCTCAGCCCTGACACTAGCAGTTGGGATTTGAACCCCAATCCTCTGATTACAGGGCCAACACCCTAACCACTAGGTTATTGCTGCCCTAAAGACAGATGCATCAATCCATTCATATTTGTTTATACTGTTAAGGTACTTTACCTTAACAATATTTGAAATTAAAGTGGCCACTTATAGTCACAAGTAAACACACCACAGCACAGTGTGAACAATGTGAAATTTTTTCTCTGTATTTAACCCATTCACCAAGTGAAGCAGTGGGCTGCCAGCAACACAGCAGGTGGGGAGCAGTGAGTGTGAGGGGATGGTACCTTGCTCAAGGGTACCACTGACAGTCCTGGGATTCGAACCCACAACCTTCTGATCACAGGGGCAACTCCCTAACCACCAGCTGCCCCTTAAAATACCTTGAAATATGCTCAGCTACACCATTTATTGATATAAACATGAAAACATCAAGGACTGGTTCAGACCCTGAATTTCCACACTCGTCCATGAAGTGTTAATGACGCCAGAGACCGCAGATGAGACTGAGGCCAGGTCAACCCAGATCTTATGAAGGGTATTCAATTCAGGACACTACCTTAAGCACGAGCAAAACATTCACCAAAGTGATTAAAATCCATGGCTCAAATTATTTATATCTGAGGAAGGCTGGTGCTCAGAGTGATGTATGATGTGTGTATGATTGTTAATTGTGATTTACAACAGATGGAGCCCCTGCTGGCTCTCTCCACCTCCATCCTGTACTCCTACCACACCAGCTAGTGTTAATGTACCTGTACTTCAAACCTAAAGGTTATTACAGGCCCGTGGGTGGCAATAATCTCATCACAGCACCTGAGTGATCTTATCAGAGTTAAGTAAACCAAGATCCACAGAGTACATCAGGGCTTTTTTTCATCTCTCCAACTGAGACGAGGTGGTCTGTCCTCCTGAAGCTAAAAAGGACCACGTCTGTATTCTGTCTTCTGAGCATCAATCTGGACAACTATCAGACTGTAAATATCACAGGGTGTGAGATTATTTCCACAAGATCGCAAACATCACAGAGGCTTTAACAAAAATTATTTTTATGGACAAACAAGACCCACCACAACGTCGACTGTGTGCTAGCAGGCTAGCCAGGCTGCTAGCTGAGTTTTTTTAGCCACGAACTTCATTCTCAACGATAGAAAAGACAAAAATAAAATGCTGTCTGCAAATGCACACCTTTCTAACACCACAATAACCCCAAAACACAAGAACAGACCCCTCAGACCTGCAGTTTAAGGACTACCGGGAAAAGGTGCAAATACTTGCATTAAGTCCCAAAACCAGTATATGTCATTCTTCTGAAATAACCCCATTAATGTTATTCTACCGTGACAGAAACAACACGGGCTCGTTAACTAGCCCTAGACCAGATTTTTGCAATCACAAAAGGCATTTTTAACATAAAATGTGGGAAAAGAGCCACCAGACACTGAGACTCGTCTGGAGGCGATAAACGAGCCCAGTTTCAGAGGAGCACAGCTGCAGGTTTGCAAGAAAACGACGACAGCCGCTTGCCATTTTTGCCTCGGCACCGCTTAACTGTCTTTGTCACAAGTCTCCGGAGCTGTGTCGAGGTCTGCAGAGCCTCTCTTCCGGTAAATAATCTCTAAATGACTTACGCGTTCAGTGGATTCTGAATGACAGCCGCCATTTTGCCACACTGTAACGGAACAGCAGCGGTGGAAAGTCTCTGCTGGGGGGGGGGGGCTGGTGAGGAGAGGGGGGGGGTGGAGGACGTGAGGACAGCAACTAATCAGAAAACCACAAGGGAAATGTCAACCAATCCGAGACCGGTATTTGTGAGGGAGGTGTGGCCGCAGGACCGAACTGTCAGCCACAAAGCCCCGTCTCTGAGAGGCATGTTTAAAGGGAATTTATCCTTTGTGCAGAAAAACAGCCTGGATGTGGCCATCAGTTTCACTGGAGTGTGCTTTTAAAGGCTTTATTTGCACAAAAGAGTAGTTTAAACAACATATTCACGCAATACTCCACCACCCTAATTTTACAAAGTGGAAAGAATGACACCTTGTTATTACAAGAAAATAACATTCCATTTGAGATAAGACATAAAAGATACCTTTATTAGTCCCGCAAGACGGAAATTTGCATTGTTAAGATAGAACGTGGACAGTACAAAGGTAAGTGCAGCATAAACAATAGAATAAAAGCTATACAACACAGCAGTATAATATAAAATGTACACTATACAAATAATACAAAATATAAAAATAGACATGTGTGTATGTAAATATATAAATATGTATATAAAGCTATGTTAGTATATGCATTTATGTACACATCGGACATATGTATATATGTGCATAGTGGACATATATATATATATACATACATACATATATATATACATATATATATACATACATACATACATACATACATACATACATATACATATATATATACACATATATATACATATATACATATATATACATATATACATACATATATATATACATATATACATACATATATATACATATATACATACATATATATATGCATACATATACACATACATATATACATACATATATATACACATATATACATATATATGCACAAATATACACAAATACACACACAAATATACATACATATATATATATATACACACACACACATATATATATATTACACACACACACCTATATACATATACATATATATACATATACATATACATATATATACATATATATATACACATACATATATATATATATATACACACACACACACATATATATATACACATACACACACACAAATCAGATTCCTCTAAATAAATTATTCTAGATCCGC
>JBBJLS010000001.1:40761831-40772469 GCA_037577275.1 Bryconaethiops microstoma | reverse complement strand
TCTCCATAAACTACATCCCCCAGCATGCATAGTTACTTAAAGCAACAGGCTCATCCTGTAACAAGTGAATCAGAAGATTGTTTGCAGCAATCACATGTGAAGATATAGGATCATACCATTATGTGAAAACAGAGAAGACGACAGACGCAACAGTCAGACAGTAGTATCTGTCCGACCGTCTGCAGATACTAACAGAGGAGAAACCGCACCAGTCCATCCAAGCTGAGGCATTAGATTTTTCTGAATGTCAGCTTGCACTAAGGACATACTGTTTAGTTACTGAGTTTGGTTCTGTTTCTGTTCTGTGAATTTATTTGCGGGGTTAAATTAAAAGTTTGATTAAAATAGTTAAAAATGTAAGAATGCCTGCTTTTGTAACAGAACAAATACACAAAATTAGGCAATTGTAAGGCTTCTCATACAAAAACACTAAATGTAAAGGGTTTGTCAACACACAAAGCATTCATATTTGCCAAGTTGATAAACTCAGAGCCATTTGGGTGCCGAAAGAAACGATGTAGACAGCCTACGGAGCATCACAATTCTTTTATTAAATTTATTACGTACTAAGCAATTTAAACCAGTCCATTGGTTTTGAGTTGTTTGCTTGGTCTTCTATGCACTGTATTATTTAATGATTCTGCAGTTTTTACATTTAACTGCCTCTAGAAATTGGAGGATATGAATAAGTGAATGTTCGTTCTTATATTTTCTCAACCTTTCTTGTTAATGCAGGCCATTTGCTTTAATAAAGTGTTGAACGAATCTCTGGTTTCTTCCAGTTTCAGTCCAGATGCTTTCGAACTTGCAGTATCAGGGGGGGGAAAAAATTGTGATAAAAATCGATATCGTTCAATATGGGAAAATATATTTTGGTCAATTTTTTTGCCATATTGCCCAGCCCTACTTTAACCACTAGAGCGCAGAAATGTTCATACGACAACATCAGGGTTTCCTTCCAGAACAGCTACACAAGGCACAGTGGTGTATCATGTATGGGAATGGAGCTTCTATTAAGTTACTGTAAGAGATAACTCACTCTGAAAATGGTTTTGACACTAAGACTTCACTACTTTAGGTTGTAAAACTGCTGTGTCCAGCAGAACTGTACATGACTCCATAATAACTGAGAAATCTAACCTGTAAAATAATTTGTCTGTAATGGCATGTGTTAACAATTCAAAATGAATCCACTCAAAGGAATTTAGAGTTTAGTGATATATTACATTTATTCAAACTGAAAAAAACACCCCATCAACTTCTGTCCTGCTTCTCTTTTTACAGTGCACAAAACAGGAAGAATTTAAGTCATAATACACTTTAAACATCTTATATTTAAAAAATTGTGATCAAATCTAAGGGCCAATTTCTAAGGGCTACATATATGTAATTATTGTACATTATTTATAATTATTTTTACCCAAAAATCTCAAAACTCAAAAAAGGAGGTAAATAAGAGGAAAATAAGAGCTGAATTAATCTTTCACTAAACTCTCATAACTACTCATTTAAAACTACCTTTTAGGATTCAGTGGACGTCCGTCACTAGACACACTGCGTGGAATGACCGAAGCCCGCGTTGCATAATCTGAAGGCGGGACTTTGCTGAGGGTTGCCCCCAGGCCTATGTTCCGATTCTGGGAAGTGGAGACTGCGGTCTGGGGAGCATTGGTGGGTCGAGGCCACTTGTTGTTATTGTTGCGAAAGGGGAACTTGTATTCATAGGGCATCCCCTCTTTGTGGTTTTTGTAGTCCACCAGAGGCATGTGGTATATCTCTGAACATCCTCTTCAGAACAAAGACAAACAATCATTCAGTAATCACCCAACACATGGTACACATGATTCAATTACTGCAAACCACAGAAACACAGGGGACACTGCAGAAATTACATCAGATAAATGAGACACAATGTCATTATAAATACAAATATCAAATATCTCAATTTACCAGAACAAATTCATATCACGTTACTCAGTATTTGTCTGAAGGAATTTAGAGATTTGTGCCACAGATCAAAAATACAGTGTAACTTCAAACCATACAACAAACAAGCACCTGATGCATTAACAAACAAGCACCTGATGCAGATTAACTGAATTGGTGGGACTATATTGGAAGATGCTGACATCACATTTAACAAATCAGAAAACCAGAATTTTCATTTAGCTCTGAATCACAGCCCCACTCCACACGAAACAAAGTATGTAAAAGGATTGTAACGAATTGTTTATACAAAAAGTTCTTTCTGCAAAATTTGATCTGTGGTCAAAAACACTCACATTGCCAAAATTATTTGTTGTCCATCACTGCAAGCGTGTCACAGTACTCTCATTTGAAATGACCAAATTACTACTTGCGAGCTACCACTGCTGCTACTACCAGAACCACTACCAGTTACCGCACAGAAGTCAGAAGTTGAGTTTTTATGGCTTTTCACTCTATATTGAAATATTATTTACTTTTTGTCCTCAAATCTGTTCTGTTGATGACCATCAGGACACAAATCAGTATCCAAAGGTTCACCTGCGTGGTGTGGAATCCTCATGTGGAGGGATGATGACCACTCGAACTGTGACTGAGGTACGCAAGAGGTCAATCATTTGCTCATGGGACAGCGTTGCCACGGACACCTTACAAATCTCCACCAATCGGCTGCCTTGCCTCAAGCCTGCCTGCCAGGCGTAGCCATACGGCTCCACCTCAGCCACGATGCCCTCAAAGTTTACGTGAAAGCCCAGCTGGCCCAGCGCATTCCTTCTCAGTGTCATCTCCTTCGTTTGACTGCCTTTGGTCACAAGCTGAGAAACAAATGGAGAGAAAGCAAAGACAAAATTGTTTTACCGGATGAGCTGCTGGTGGATGGCCAGAGGTTAACCTTCATAGAACGGAAAGTAATGGAAATTGTGATCTTTCTGCCCTGACTGACTGTCAAATATTCTAGTTTTTCAAAGAATAATAAGATGTTAGAATTCTTCCATAGTTTTTGACTTGATTATAATGTGTTGTTTTGGCATTTCTCAATTGCATGTGGCAGATTTTCTGCATTCTTCTTGGTTCACTAAAGGATCTGTGAATAAACATTACAGATGTCTCTCAAGCAAACAATAACATACTGTTTTTTACTCACAGTAATCATTTTAAAACACATACATTTGCAGGGCTGAACTAGGGCTGGGCAGTGTTTAACATTTTTTTATATCAATAGCAATACCTTTGACATTGATCCCTGAATGATACCATTTTAAACACAAAAGTATGTCCAATTCAGTTATTCCTATGCAGTGGCATTCAGTTATTCCTATGCACTGCAGCTTACTGTAATGTCTGTACTATAATACAGCAATATAAAATAGTAAAAGGTTTTGAAAGGTTTTGTTCTGTCAGTGATGCATTCAGTAAAATATTATTATTATTAAATATATATATATTTTAAAATTATTAAATATATAAAGAACAGCATGCACACACATGTAAATACAAAGAGATACTGTGGTATTACTGTTGGCCTGCATTTAATTAAAAGGTCCATGTAGACAGGCATTAAATGACACCACAGACCCATTAAGCTGTGCCAGTGCGAGACTGCTGATAGAACACTTTGCACATGAGTGCGTGTGTGTGTGTGTGTGTGTGTGTGTGTGTGTGTATATTTAACAACCACACTATTAGTGTTGCCACAGCCACCAATCAAACCTGGGCAGTGGCAGCAACAAAACAAACCCTGTTTAAGTATATAGTGACAGATATAATGTCTGCAGGAGCGCCTGTAAAACAGGTACATGTCTCTGAATATCAACAAGCATGACAGACAGGTAACTATACTGAAACCACTACTGAAAAATCCCAACATATAATCTTCAGGAGGGCAGGGTCATCAGTGCCTTACAAAAACGGGCATGGAAAATCACACCAAAAATATTTCGTGTGACAGATGGGGCATGAGGGAAACAGGCTTTTTATCTATGATAATAAAGACAGCTCATAGGCCAGTGTTTATGGATAGTGTGATGAAAGGATAGTATAATGCATATATTAGGATTAAATAAATGTGATGTAGGAAACTACACAGAATATAAACCATAGAAATAATGTTTTTAATTCTATGTTTGAAAATATTTATTTGATAGAACTAAAAATGCATATTTTACAGGATGTTAGTTTAATATTTTAGGATTGCTTCTAAAAAAAATTTAAAAAGTTGATTTAATGAGATCACCATCTTCATATCAATGCATAATAACATATTAAGCCTATTCTGTACCATTAGATCCAGATCAGCTAAGCTAAAATTACTTTTTTTAAATATGTAAAACCTAAATCACTACTTGGAAAAGCTGACAGACCTCTAGACGTTTGACCACCTCGCTGAAATCCTCAGTGTTGTTATTGATGGATCGCAGTGAGACACTTTCGCCGCGTTCGTAATAAATCTTCATTGAGGCGGGGCTGCCCAGTGACCAGCCAATCACGTCTCTTACAGAGCAGTTGAACACCAGAGCTTTGGCCTCCTGGTCCAGTATGATGACAAACTCATTCGAGATGGCCAGAAGCCCCTCCCTCTCAGCACCTGCGGTTTGGTCCTCCACATGTACCGCCCATGTGATCGCACCGAGGCTGCGAAGCTCCGCCCCTCCATAGGGCCGAATCCTCTCCTTACGCTTGTGCGCCAGAGAGATGAAGGGGAACTTTCCGGAAGGTTCTACTGGGGTGCTGGTGACATGGCGCTCGGCCAGATCCCGCAAGTATTCCTGTCGCGTCCGAGTCGCCATGGCGCCAAATTTGTCCGATTTGTGAGCTGCGTTCTCTGCGTTGATGACCTTGGTCAGGAGGAAATCTCTGAAGACAGTAGATTTAGGTAAAGTCACGTCTTTAGGGATAGCAGGACCAAAAAGGGGCACATCACTCGATCGACTGACTGCCACACTGCAGGGGAAAAGGAAAGAATACATTTTTTTAATACAAATGGGGATTGCAAGTGATAAACACCTACAGAAAAAACTATTTGCATGATTTCAATAGGATACATCCCCAGTTTTAAAAAGGCTGATCTATTTGTAAAAGGGTGGAATTCATAACTCATAAATAAAACATTTTATATATTTAAAGGGACCTCTAAGGGCACAGCTGCAGAGTATGGTCTGAAACATAATGTTCTGCAAAAGTAAACACAAAAATTGTCACAATTGCATTACAAAACAAACACAAATATAATTGGTACTTTCCTTCAGACCTTAATTTGGGTAACCCGAGTAAAGAGCCACTAAGCAGTTTATTTTAGAAATATACTGAAGTTGGTAAGTCAATTGCTAAGATCAACTCGGGGTGATTCATGGCGTCCATTTCAAGACAGGTAAATCACTGCATCTAACAATTAGACTAAATGAAATGAGTTGACAGACATTTATTTGTTGTTTCATCATACATATGATGAAGCAACAAATAAAAAGAAAAGTTAGTGATTTCAAGTCAATAATTTACCATAGGCTTTTTTTAAAACCTTATTATTAGGGTAATGACAAATTATGTAAATATCTCCTCGGAATAACAATAGAATACACCGTACGTGTGGAGGATGGTTCTTAATAAATCCAACAGTTTACCCAATGACAACTCCTGAAATCACTAAGCAGGAACACTAGTCTGGACACACATCAATAAAATACTGAATACCTACTCTGTACTTAGTACTACTACACAGAAAGAAAAACTGCAAAGACCATTTACTCAGGTTTCTTGCATGGCATGCTTCATAGTGGGACAAAAGAAGTAGGTTGAGTGGATTCTCCCTCAGGACAGTTAGAAAGAAGTGTTAGGGAGGTCAGAGCAAGAGAAAGCAAGAAATCTAGTCTTCTTAAGTCGAGACTTTTCCTTTAGCTATTGTTCCTGCTAAGCCCTTTGTCGACCAGAACACAAAAAGAGGGTGTGAGCTCTGCAGTGGCCAGGGTTCATCTTAGGTTACAAACTGCTCCTTCCCAAATCTAAGTTCAGCCACTGCCCCTAAGGAGCAACAGCAGTGAGACAAAGTAAAAATATACCAGTGAGGTTTTGCAATCTAGCCAGCAATTCCTTAACAAAATCTACAAAAAGAAGACGGTCATGGTTCCCAGCACCAATCTCAAGAACCCACTGTTATGGACAATTTCACGTTTTGCCAGCTCCAGCACAAATGGTCCAAATCAAGGTTAGGGATGAATCGTTTGCCCCTCAAGCCTGCGCCAAATCAATTGTTGGATAAAAACAAACGCAAGGCAAAGCTGGTCAATGGATTCCCTGGACTGAGACTGGAATCTAGTGATACAGACAGACCCATGCGTTCTGAGAAGCCGATATCGTAAGACTTGACAAAGCAAAGCTCAGTTGCTATAATGTGATACAAAAAACGTGATCTGCTACCAAAGTCGCTCTACTTGATCCATGAAGTTAAGTCAGCCATTCAGGAACTTTACTGTAACTGACATGTGCACTCACATGGGTGCTAGTCATTTGCAGCCAAGCTAGCCTAGCACTGCAGAGAGAGGTTCAGTGTTCCATACTCTTCTGGAAAATGTTCTGATTATCTGTCAGGACAGTCAGGCTGAATAAAAATCCAACTCTTCTACTAGCATCACCAAGCAAGCGTGCATAATTGATATATCTAAGATAATTTTCCAAACATCTTTTTTGCAAAATGGTATGAGCAAAACCAAGAAAAGTAGAATGTAAAACTTGAATCCATAACAATAGCCAAATACTGCATTACTCTACAGTAAATGAAAGGAACTTATTGTTCATCCGTGTTTCCTTGAAATTAAAACTGTTCATTAACATTAAGTAGGTTGTTGCATAGCGATATGACAATATGTATAATTTTTGTAAATGCTTTTCTGAGCACATCGTGAATATCGTGTGGACTTCTAGAATCAACTGCATATTTTGTTACAAAAAGAACGTAATTAGGGTGGGTCAATTTGATTTAGTGCAACATTTGTACTCCGAGTTCTTGATATTTTTTAAATTTTTTAATTATTAGTCTTTTATGCCCATATCAGAGATAAAATACTGTGACAATTTGTGTTAGTGAAAATTTCTTTGATTACCGTGAAAGTAAATTCTTGCCATATCACAAACCCCTAGTACGAGTCACAGACTATACTACGCAAATCTGCAATCCATTTTCAATTTTGAGCAAAATGTTGACAAATATCAAAAACTATACAAAAAAGTGACGGAATGACTCCCACGAGAATGCTAGTAAAGAGGTCGGTAGGGGCCATGAGAAATGAAAAATAAAAAGGATTTATATCCAGTCGCAGTAGGTTTGAGTTAATCCACACCTACAGCAAAATCCCAGTGATGGTTAAGAGGGACAAGTGATGCCTCAGGGACAGCGGTGTGCATCGGCAGAACTGAAGCCACACCAAAGATGATTGTAGCTGGCAGGCAATCACAAATGTTCTCCTTTTTACGAAAGCAGCCTCTACGACTCCTGGGTTATTTCAGATGGTTCCTTTTCCCCCTGTTCTTCATTCCAATCAAGAACAAATTAATCTGAGCTTCTCAAAAAAAAAAAAAAAAAAAAAGGACAGCTGAGAAAAAACTCAGCTTTCTTTCCAAGACGTCAGATGATGAGAGAAAAAAAAAAGAAGACATAGAAAAAGGTCTTCTGTCACCTCACAAGACTCCAGTTAGGTCCATTGTGTCCTATGGTGTCGTATGAAATTTCGATTTTTCTCTGGCATTGGGTTCTTCAATATCTACACCTAAAAAGGAAAAAAACATCTAGAAAAGTGTATATAGTTGAAGAAGCTGTCTTTGTGCAAAATGGAAAAAAGGATGGGTGCCTCCAAATAAATCAACCCTTTGAAAGTTTGACGAGAGCCAAAGCAGAGTCTCAAAAGCAGGTGTGTGTGCAGTTTGGGAGAGAGCTGAGCAGTAATGTGAGCAGGGATCTTGATGCACTAGAGAAAAATTGTATGCGCGTGAGTGCGTGCGTGCGCGCGCATGTGTGTGCTAGGGGGGAGTGGAGTAATCCTAGAGAGCCCTGCCACACTAACTTCTTCAGACCGCTCCATCTTAGCCGCCTGCAGGCAAAGGAAAGGACAGTGCGCGCGCGTGCGTGTGTGTGTGTGTATGTTTGCATGTGTGCACATGTCTACATGCACATGTGTCAAAATCTTTCTTGATTTATTTGCAGACTCACCCCTTTTTACATCTCCATCCCTAGCACATATAGAATAGGAATAGAAAAAAAACATCATAAGTTAGAATCATGTTCAGAACTGCAAGAAGAAGCACGACAACATAAGCTGGGATCAGTGCCTCCATCCCCATTAGGCAATAACTCAAGGAGAAATCTCTCAGTCAAGCATAATTAGAACCGCACATAAACATGCACACATATACAGTACACAGCCTATAGAGGCTTTCTGAATCGCTCTCATAAACTAAAGCATTATGACAAGAGCACAGAATGAGCGGAACTTTTACTTGCTGTGCCACTGAAATCTACAACAAACCTCTAAATAATGCAACAAGGGACCTCAGATTAACCTAAATACAAAGCTGTAGAAAATACTGAAGGATGAGCTTTACCATTCAGCAGAGGGTAATCCTCAGAGCCCCAAGGCCTAATGATTTCTGAGAACTTAAAAATAAATAAATAAATGCCTGCAATTTTTAGTTCATTTTTATTCAATATAATCATATCTGCTTCCATTTAGACTTGGCAAGTGCTGTAGCCTTGTTCTTACTTCATCATAAAGTTTTGGACGGAAGCCACTGGTTTAAATCCTTGAAAACACCCAACAGAAAGTGATCCTAGGAGAAATTTCTGTGGCATGTAGGTAGATAGCTAAGCGTGCTCTCCCTTTGGTTCAGACCTGCATTAGATTAATCACTAACTTGGTTAGCTGCTGACAGTGAAATCAACCAATTATGTTTCCAATATTTGGAACCAATTTCCAATGGGTGGAACCAATTTCTTGAGGAAAAATGTCAATCTGAGCCTTCTGAAAGTTTTAAATATAACTAAATATAACAGTCTAACTGAAGTGTTTCTGTCACAGTGGTAGCTGTATGTCAGCAATATTTACCAAAAGATATATAAGTAAACATATGGTACTATGTCTGTTATAAGCTTCAAATAAAACAAACGTTTTAAACAAGCTTTGGAGGTCCAAGTTAAATACAGAATGGCAAAAATGTGCAATGTCAATAGCTCAGTGTTAAGACAATACCTATCCCTTTTTTTTTTTTTAATGTGTTTTGATATTTCAAACCTAGCTCTAATTATCACGGTTCGCCACTGCCACATATAATAGGACTGCTACTTGGTCTTTTAATCAATTGTCATAAAAATAAGCTACCATTCACTGTTCGTTAAGGATGGAGCCAAAAACCTCATTAGTGAAATATCGTGCCAAAACTATTTTGGAACTCATAAATAATGCATTCACAAGCTCAATAAGGCTGCACAATAGGTCATTCCTTCAGAATACTGAAACCCCAGAACTGTATGAAACAGAAATGAGCATCTATGCAATGTTTTATTAAGTACCCAGATCAATTGCAAAATTTTTTTGGTTGAAAAAAAAAACTTGATCCATGAACTTGATCCATCATAAAATATTTTGTCAAAAACCGTGCAAATATTTTGTCAAAAATCTCTAATCATGTCAAGGTTTTGTTTATGTGTATTCAATTTTTCAGAGGGTATCTTCCAACTGTAACATATAGCAATAGAATTTTCAATTTGGTATTTTGTCCACAGTAGAAAAGCAAACAACCATGCCATGACTTATTCTGTAAGCATAGGCTAAAGTGATGATTAAGCCCCATTTGGGAATGTTTTGAGCAAATCTTTGATTCCCTTTTTTTGTTTTTAGAAATATCTTGATATTTAGCAATTATATCTAAAATATCATAACATGGCTTTTGCTCCTGAACTGGTTACAAATTGTTACGAGTTGACACTTAAAGTGTATGTATGACACCCATGTAAGACTAGCTATAAATGAGGGCCATTACAGTAATTTTATCCCTGTTTTTATACTGTGAAACTCCATCTCTGAAAGTTCACATCACCTGGAATCAATAAGCATAAGAGGACTCTGGTTAACAGCATGATTGAACCTGCACTGCTGCTGCTTTTACCTGTAGCAGGTGTTGTCAGAGCAGGGATTGTGGACACGCACGATGATGAAAACATGCTGGAAATGTGAGCGGATGTTCTTGGGGGTGAAGGAATGAGCTCCTGGCTCCTGGAAGACGATGGTGACGATATCGTTCCCAATGTGTCTTTTCCTTAATAACTGCACAAATCAAAAAAGTACAACAAATATATTCATATTGACTTAAAGAGCAGTAGCACTCACCACTGAGCACAAGTAAATAAAACACCTCACCCTGCACTAAGAAGACCAAAAAAAAAAAAAGATTAAACTGAAACACAAATGAAATTAAATAGGTATAACTGAGATCATTTTTACATAACCATTTATGGACTTTATATTGAAAAAGTCATAAAATAACTATAGTCTGTAAGCCTATATGAACATTGGGAAGTAGGTATGTACATACACACATATACACACACATACATATTATATATATATATATAATATGTATGTGTGTGTATATATATATATATTATATATA
>JBBJLS010000001.1:40732742-40761731 GCA_037577275.1 Bryconaethiops microstoma | reverse complement strand
AGAGAGAGAGAGAGAGAGAGAGAGAGACATTCTAATAACCTTGGGCTGACAGTGTGCACTGGTAGAAAGCAATGTAAAATTCTAATCATACAGAATCTGAAACATGGCTGCTACCAAACCTTTGCTGCCATGCAAGGGGGAAAGAGCACAAACTGTATCAAAAACGAAAAGTAAAATATGCTGTTATTTTCAAGGAAATGGTTCAAAAGATGCTGTTCCCTTTGTTTTTAATACCCATCCCCCAGCTGCTTTTCCCAAGAGCTGCCAGTGTGGGCAGGATTTCCAAATGTGACCAATACATAAGCTCTACATATAAGATATGACAGCAAAAACATGGTCATGTTCAAACATGTATCATATTTGGTTAAATGTCTATATATTGTAATTCTGTAAAAAAAAATTTAAAAAATACTGATGAGCAATGGCCTTCAGCAAGTGCCACCACAGCCCACAGTTACAGAAAATTGTAAAATAAACAGCAGTTGAAATACTAATACTTTTTTCATATTTCCCTCATGTCACTAATTTATTCCAGATCTCTCCTTTCATAGACAAACGATAAACAATAACCTGTGTTATGTCTAATTTCTGCCTTCAAATATTCCAATCTACAATGAATGGAATCAGTATAGTGTACAGGGATATCAGTATACACCACACAAACTGTGCCAGTCAGTCACACTCAATTCATCTACTTAGCAAATTAAGAAATCCATCAGTACACCCACTTACACTAAAGCAGTTGATTATGTTACTGAATGTTGTACAATGGACAGAGTTCATATAAGTCAAAATATATAGCTAGCTTATTACTAACAAAAACAATTCTCATGGCTTCTAACAGCACAACTGCAGGTACGGTACCTTGGAATGCTCTCAGATTGACTGCTGGATGCCATCACTGTAGTATCGTCAGCCAGTCTTCCAAGGTCCTGCTGGCTTTCTGCTGGGCTGTCACTATGCTTGCAGTTCTGTGGCTGTTCCACCGCTTCTTTCTCTTGCTCCATTCTTTCCTCCTTCCCTTTCTCCTCACTCTCGTTATCACTCTCCTCCCCAAGAATATCATCCACCTGGCCAAGAAAATAGAAAATGTTTAAATAAATGTTTATTTATATTTATATTTACATTTATATATATATATATGAGATCCAAGGGTCTACCCTCATCAGTCGCAATGACTTATGCAAAAGCTGCTACCTCACGCTAGCTCATACAAAAGTCATTTGCAATATTCATTCACATAATTGCAGGTGTGACCATGTATACTATGTCCCAAGTAGTTGGATGAGGTGCTACCAATGAATGAATAATGGGTGGACATGAGCAGTTGTGCAACGTTTTCACCAATATACAGACAAATTTAGAGCAGGTGGGGGAGAAATGCATGACTGGATCTCCTAATACTGTTGTATAGTAGTGATGCGGTTATTGTTGTAGTCCTAGTGGTTAGTACCTTCCGAGAGTCGTCTAATGAAAGACAAATGGTGAACTGGCGAATGGGGAATGAAGGCTAGACCTTCCAGTCCAATCCCACAGAAGAGCTAATGTAGCACAAATTGCTGAAAATACTGACAATGATAGAACATATAGGGCATTGGACTATATTCCCTGCAAACTGGTCAGAGCAGACATGCTGACCCCTGTCCATCACTGAAAGTGCCTACAATGGACACAATGGAATCAGATCAGGACTGAAGAAATGAAAGCTGAGGACCTGGTCTGGTGAATCATGTTTTGTTTTTTGTGCATTTCTTTTTCTTTTTTTTGTGGATGCCTGGCATTCGTGCACACTGCTTACCTGAGAAAGAAAGGGCACCAAGACGGACTATGGCAGGAAGGAAAGCTGGCAGAAACAGTGTGATGCTTTAGTCAAAGTTCTGCTGGGAAACACTGGGCCCTGGCTTTCATTTAGATGTTACTTTCACAAATCCTATGTACTCAAATACCGCAGCACACAAAGTGCTCATCATGATAGCAGTGACAGAAATTTTACTGCTCCTGGGGTGACAGGGCCTTTGCTGTTGTTGTCCCCTCTCTCTGGAACCTTCCTAGTGATATTAGAAACTCCTCATCTCATTCAAACACCCTCTTAAGACCTGCCTTTTCAAAGCTTAGCATATTACTGCTGACAGTGTTCTCTTTTGTTGTTCTTTATGGTGTTCTTATGGAGTTTTATTTGAAATTTTTCTGCCTTTTGTAAAGCGACTGACTATTTAGAAAAGTGTTATATAAAATGACTGCATTATCATCATCATCATCATCATCATCATCATTATTATTATTACCAGCAGATACACTTGAATTTTTTTCCAAGACAGATTAAAAATGTTTTTTTTTTTTTACACACAGCAATTTCAGGGGTCCAAGGAAAACACATTTAAAATTACAGTTTGGGTTTGATTTCAACATCTTTTTTCCATGGACACTCTTTCTTTTAATCAGAGTTGGGCCCAGTTAAATCATGTGGTTTATAAAGCCTGACTGACTGCCAGTATAGCCCAATCAAGTTAGTTACAGAAGCATTTAAAAGCAACCACAGCTCAACCACAAAGCAATAAAACACACAAACTGACTTGGGCCGCTAAGTGCTGTAACACTCAAAATTGCCTTTCCTGTTACATTATTGACAACTCTTGACCATGAGCATCACTACATGGTCTGGGAGCTCTGTTCAAGATTACAAAACCATACAGCTTGTGATCAAAACAGCAGTGTGCTGCACCAGATATGCTGAGCCCTCCCTGCGGAACAAGACTAGAGCAATCCGGATCATCAAGGACTCTTTCAACCCTATCAACTTATCGTTTGCTGAGCTCGGGCAAACAGTTCCTTATGGTCGGGACTGAGAGACTCAAGAGGAGCATTTATCCTCAGGTCATAACTCTCTTCCTTATGTCTCACATTCACTTGCATACAATAGAACGCTGCATACAATAATGCCATCTGTACCTGTTTTAACTATAAAGCACAAGCATTTTCCATTTGCACAACACACATCATGTATTTATTCTCAATTGTAAATATTCACACATACATTTACTCTGTAGCATGTATATATTGTTATATTTATATTAATGCTGGGCAACGATAATATTTTTAATCGTGATTAATTGCATGATTTTCTGTGATTAACCACAATTAATTGCACTGTTATATGCAAATTTTAATAATGAATTCAAAAGTAGTGTATTGTGCACTTTTTATTTTAAGTACAGCTATACGAACAGAAGTGCAATAACATTTAGTTTGCAAACACTAAACAAATAAGGAGCTTTTTAACAGCAGTACTCCCGTTACACAGTTAAAATATTTCTTGTAAATCCCAACTTAAAACATTAATGTAATCAAATAAAATATAAAACCAAAGAAATTTGCCACTGCCAGGACATTCATGTTTTATCTAACTTGTTATAGAAAAACAAGTTACCCTCGGAGTCCAGAGCCATGATCGTTACATTATAACAGGCCCCTTCCGAGCAACAGCAGGTTAACGTTTATAAATCTGTTTTCTTTTTTTCTGAACAGGTACCACAGGAAACATTTTTCTTTTATCAGGAAGCAGCTCAAACAGTCTATGTTCAGCAGCAAACGTCCCTGTTAGAGTGAGGTGAAGTGGTCGAGCACAAGCAACAAACTTTCAAAATAACAATAAAAAAACTTAATGCGTGATTAAATAATTAGTTACGTAAATAATGTGTTAACATAATAATAACGCATTAACTTGCCAGGCACCAATTTATATTGTTTAGATATGGCTATATTTGTCAATTTATTCTCTTTTCTAGCTATTGCATTGTCTCATGAGCAATTTAGGTTTACTACAAATCTAGTTTTGAACTTCAGCCCTGACAGTGGACGTCCTGATCTTGAGGTAATTAAGCATGTAGTGATTTGATTTGTGTCTGCGCATATACGCAATGCATCCAGCTTTACCTTGGTGTTCCACCCGCAACTTACTGTGCCTTGACTGAATGTTGATCCAATCCCCATGAACACATCACAGTGGTCAGTGAAAAGAGGGCAGAGTGCTTAATGTATGAAAGCCAATGAAGAGAATGTGTTCTCACCTCTTTGTCCATGCTCTCCAGGTCCTCCTTACAGAGTGTGTACAGGGGCATGGTTTCAGACATACTTGGCTGTCGTTTCCTGCGTGAGGCCTCAGGCTTCTCATTGTCTTGACTTGGGCCATCCACCTCTTCCTGCTGTAGAGATCCTTGTTTTAACCTAAACAAACAGTCAGCAACAACTGAAACAAGACTCAAGGACATGTAACATGCATGCAAAGATATTTAGAATGCTCAAGTACTTATACTAAAGGATTTTAGTTGTTCTAAGTATGTAGGAACTCTATATTAAAGAAAAACATTTTCTGACCCTCGTTTACCAGTTTTCATTATTCATGTCAAGGTATGCATAACATTGTACATACAGATCAATTTTTTAATTATGACTCAGTTGGGATGAGAGCTCATGGACAGGTGAAGAATAAACAACCTGTCTCTAACTATGAAAAAAACAGAAGAGATGGTTGTAGATTTGGGCTGAGCATGCTTTGATAACACTCTGCTGAGCATCAACATCCTTTGAGGAGATTGTCCGGAGTAAGTTATCTGGCGTCATAGAGACCCTTAAAACCAGCTCCATTGCTAAGAAAGCCCAGCAGCATCTGTAGTTTCTGCAGAAACTGAGGAGAGCCCACCTTTGCCCATCCCAATCCTCACCATGTTCTACAAAGGGACTATAGAGAGTGTCCTGTGCAGTTTCATCATGGCTTGGTTTGGGAATTGCTCCACCTCTGACCACAAGACCCTGCAGCGGATAGTGATGACAGATGAGAAGATCATCCGTAAAGTCATTTGAAATGTTGCCGGAATTTAAAAATGACAGTCTATATACTAAATAGCCAAATAAACATTTGAATCATTTACACTTTAGTAGAGTGGTGAGAGAGTTCACCAATAGGTCCTGCTAAAACAAGAAGGGAAATAATAAGAACTAGGAAATACCAAAGAAAAACTATGCAGGAGTGTGGAATGGCAACAAACAGCAGCTGGTGGCCTGGTGGTTAGGGCGTTGCCCCTTGCGATAAGAAGTAAAGTGGCCCCTTATAGTCATGTGTGAACACAGCACAGCGTGTGAACATTGTGAAATTCTGGCTCTGCATTTAACCCATTCATTAAGTAAAGCAGGGGCTGCCAACAATGAGGGAGCAGTGTGTGGGGATGGTACCATGGTCAGGGGAACTTCAGTGATTCGAACCCACAACCTTCTGGTTGCAGTGGCAACGCCCTAACCACTAGGCCACTAGCTGCCCCAGGACAGGCAACGGCACCTCTGGAGTTCCCTTGAGCAAGGTACCACCCCACACAGTGCTCCCTGGGTGCCACTGTCAGTTGTCCTAATGCTTCACTCGAGTCAATGGGTTAAATGCAAAGGACAAATTTCACACTGCGTGCTGTGCTGGGGTGTTTACATGTGACAAATGGTTCACTTTCACTTTTAAACAAGAGCTACACAAACCATACAAAATGTGATTTTAACGTAACAGTTGCTCAACTTTGTACCACAAGAAACCATGTAACAATCAATCAAGAAGTTTCTTTCTTGGTTTCTTCCCTTTTTAATGAACAAACATTTTCTTTTTTGATGATTTCAAACCAATACAGTGGTTTCTTCTTAAATTACATGTCCTTTATTACATCCCAGTTTGCTTCTAATAACAACTTGTCCAACACCCTTATTAAAGACAGGTGTAACAAACAAACTTATTTTCCTATTCTTTTTTAAATTAAAGGCAGAGTTTTTTTTTTCTTTTTGTACACTTCCAAAGTGGTCATTCATTGCATTTGTACCTGTACAGAGTACTCTCTTAACAGTCTGTTGTACTCTTCAGGTGCCAAAATAGCAAGTTCTGTAATGACAACACTGGCCACATTGGGTCTATCCACACCATTTTTTATCCCACCTGTACCCCTGTAAAATCTTTATGTATCTTCTCTTAAAGCCTGTTGTGCATTTTCAGCTATAAAGACACAAAACAGACGAAAACACATGCAAATATGTACACTACAAATTTTCAAGTGTTAAATCAACATTGTGTTAACAGTATATTTCTCACACCGTAGAAGTTCACACCAATTCAATGGAATAAGCACTCTTTCTAGAGAGTGCTTTCTACTTATCCCCTTGTGTTGTTTTGGCTCTTCTTTCACTTGACTTCTTTCTTGTGGTATCATATAAATAAATGATGTCAACACTCCTCACATAAATGTTAATTGTTGTTATACACTATACAGACAAAAGTACTGGGACACACCTCATAATTATTGAATTCAGGTGGCCCCTTACTTCCAGTGAAGGACGATCTTAATGCTTCATTACGAAACTTTTTAGACAACACCATACTTCCAACATTGTGGACACAATTTTGGGAAAAACCTTTCCTATTCCGGCATGACTGTGCCCCAGTGAACAAAGCAAGGTCCATAAAGACATGGTTGGATGAGTCTGGGGTGGAAGAACTGGACTGACCAGTACAGAGCTCTGACCTCAACCCCATCCAACACCTTTAGGATGAACTGGAATGGAGATTGTGAGCCAGGCCTTCTCGTCCAACATCAGTGTCTGACCTAGGGGTGTGCGATATATATCGTTTACGATAATATCGAAATTGTTCTTTTAACAATGAGGCAGCTGGTATTAGAGAGTATTTCTGCAGTAACCAGTGTAAAATAGCAGGACATGTTTTGATCACTCCGTGGCTTTGAGAATTGTACTGAAAAGCTTCGGGTGTCCGTTAAATAGTTTATAGGAGAGCAGAACATCCGAGCCACACATTTCACTGACACTACTGTTTGCAAACATCCTACTTGCCAGGCAAAAAACATGAAGTGCATGTGCAGATTTTTCCAGTATCTTTGTACAAAATTGTTTTTAATAGTTTGTTTTTTTCTTGTGCAAAATTAGATGGAATCGAAATGACTGACTTTTGGTCTTTCACATGCAAGGGAGTGAATTGTGTTTGTCAGATGACATATTATTAATTGTTGCTTTTTAATACCAAATAATTAACATAAAAGCAGGACTGTTGAATGTCAAAATTCAGTTGTGGTGAGAAAAAAACTACTTAGTTGCACTACTTTCACTGATTTCAGTTGCACTGATTTCAGTGTTTACAGTTATTGTTTTTATGCCAGTTTAAATAAATTCAACAAGACCTGTCTTTCTTCAAACATTATTGTTGATGTATTGTTGTGTGGTGTTCCTTATGTACCATTAGTAAAGTACTTGCATTCAGCACAGAAAGCAGGTACAAAATAAGACAAGTTTTTGGAATTTTTAAAATTGTCAAATTATTGTTATCGTGATATAAACTTTTGTCTATATATCGAATACCCCTATTCTGACCTTATAAATGCTCTAGAAGAGGGGTCACCAATCTTTTTGAAACTGAGAGCTACTTCACGGGTACTGAGCCATACGAAGGGCTACCAGTTTGATGCACTAAAACTTCATGTATAATAAACATGTTTTAAATGTTTTTTTAAATTTTTTTTTACATATTGTCATTTTCAAATCTATATACAGTGGTGTGAAAAAGTGTTTGCCCCCTTCCTGATTTCTCATTTTTTTCCATGTTTGTCACACTTAAATGTGTCAAATCATCAAACAAATTTAAATATTATTCAAAGACAACACAAGTAAACACAAAATGCGATTTTTAAGTGAAGGATTTTATTATTAAGGGAGAAAAAAAATCCAAATCTACATGGCCGTGTGACAAAGTGATTGCCCCCTAAACCCTGTGCTCTGTGTAACTGTTGTACCTGCTGCTTTCAAGTCGTTCGGCAGTTTTATAGAGTGACTGCTTTCTTCTATCTTACCTTCCTTATCCTTAGCCTGGGAGGACTCTTGTGTGGTGCACCTGTCTCACAATGTTAAGTTGTAGTTCCATGAACTTTCCAATTGTATATTATCAACCAAGTTAACAGGGATGTAAAGCTTTCTACTATGGCTCTGTAGGTTTTTACTATTTGAGCGTGGTTTCATAATGTTGCCCCTGAGAACTCTTTCATCACCATGCTTGCTACTTGTTCCATGAAATCTTTCCAACCAATTATACCTTTTATAATGACACCATGTGCAATTTTATTTTACAGCAATGATTTGTAAAATTTCTTAAACTTTTTTTTATTACCATTACCCTTAACATATATGCGATCAGCCAAAAAATGTAAACCACTTGTATAAATTTGTTGAGAAATGGACTCAGCCCAAGGTCCTTTGTGCTATCTGGCACCAAGATGTTTGCGGTATCTGGCAGCAGATCCCATAAGTTTTGAGCAGGGCCTGCTCGACGGGCTGCATGTTCTGACACCTTTCTATCACAGCCATTATTAACATTTTAAGCAATTTATGCCTGGAACACCCCACAAAACCTGCTGTTTTGGAGATGAGTCAGTGGTCTACCCATCACAATCTGGCCCCTTGTCAAAGTTGCTCAGATTCTTACACTTGCACATTTTTGTTGCTACCCATCAACTTCAAGAACTGACTGTTCACTTGTTGAGTAATATATTCCATCCTTTGACTGGTGTCATTTTAATGAGATAATGTTATTCAATTCAACTGCCAGTGGTTTTAATGGTTTATGTTTTTTAATGCTGATCAGTGTACATATGTTTTAATAGAGTGCCTGAATACTAAATGTTTTACTCATTTATAACCATGAAGTCAAAAGACATTACATGTGTAAACTGGAGTGGATTATATTAAATAACAAGAACAAAAAAGTATCCAAATGCTTGTTTACATTTACTTGGTTCTCTGAAGCCCTTTGAAGAAAAAGCTTTTTAGTCAGACAGGGGAAACTCAGGTTAAAAAATGTAGGAAGAGCCATTTCAAAGGGCGACCTCAGACGTATAATTAAGTGCATGGTTAGAATTATCTGCCATTTCTTGTTTTCATTAGGAGCATAAAAGGTTCATTCACGTAGCTGAACCATGTGTACATGGGTATGCATCTGTACTACTGAGATTTTCTTTTTTTAAAGGTCTTTTGGGCAAGACGAAGGAAAGGGAGAAAATGCAGCTGTAGAGGAAGAAACACATTAGAGAGAAAGAATGTAGGGTTGAGAGAAAGGACAGTGGCAGCTGAGAGGCAAAGCTCACCACAGAAGAATAAAAGCAAACAAAAAACATTTGTGAAGAGTAGAAACAGTGATCAGACATGTACATTTAGTTGTTAGTAGTTAAGTAACTGATAAACAAGCTTAGCTGGAAATAGAACATTTCTAATACTTAGATACAATTGAAATTAAGAGTGACTAACTATTAAACGAAAGTGCAGTACAAAAGTTTGTTATTTTGTTATTGTTAGACTGCATGGTGTATATGATTTCTTGCTGGCAGTTACATGATTTGTCACTCCACAAAAACAGGATGTAACCTGAAAAACTGGCCAAACATCTCTATATATTTTCCAATGCAACATCTATATCTACAACCACGAAACACTTTTTTCCCCTAAACATTTGCCTTTAAGAAACACTCAACTATCTGGACCTTTATATTGTGTATAGTGGTTGTAGTCTCGCAAGCCAGATTTCTGACTACAAGGGGATTAATTAGGTTTCATCACTCACTGTAGTCAGTGACCATTTACAAGAAGGTACCATTTGACAAACACGCAAAATGACCAACCACAGATTGTGGGCAGGCCATTATCGAAACGCTACAACAAAACCAGACTTGCAAGAAACAAAGTGGTATGCCTCTTAGTAATACAAAACCTCTTGTTTACTTTCTAAGAAATTGTTTTAATCAAGCCTGTACGTTTTGGGTTAAAGGCTCACTGTTCATAATCTTTGTAACATATGTTCACATCACCACAACAAACCAAAATTTGGGTTGAAGAAAATATATGTGAATGAAGGAAAGCACAATTGCATTTACTGAGATACAACATTTCTCTAGTACTATAACCAATGTCAGAAACAGCTTTGTAAGCTTTACATTTTATTTCATAAAGATTTTATTTCATGGCGGCTTTTTACTCTTTCTGCTAGCTAGTTTCTGGATTTCAAACTTGCACCTGCAGGCCTGAAATGCATGCCTTGTTAATCATAATCAATTATATGGAAATTAATCATCAGCAATAATTACATGATAATGGGAGACTTGGTAATGGTGACTATATAAGAATTAGTTTGTTATTGTGAGACTAATAATCCCTGGAGCACAAAAGTACATAAAGCAGCACGGATAGTTAGACTATGTAATAAATGTCAGACGATGGACAAGTGGACAGGTTAACTTCATGCTTACTCTTGGTGTCCAGCTGGGCACGGTACTTGGTAAACCCTTTCAGTCGTACTTTTTCTCCCAACAATTGTAGAAACTCTTCGAAGGCAGGACCAGCCGTTTCATTGTTGTACATCTCCTCTTCTGTGCTCTGGCCTGCCCGGCAGTACATTATGCCCACCTTTACTTGGAAACTGAGCTGAAAACAGCCAACAGCCCCCAAAAAGGTTGAGGATTAGTGAGGGCAAGGTACAATACAAGGACAGTGCTACAAATGCAAGTCATCTCAGATCTTTAAATAATGAACTGCTGAGATCCAAGGACAAAATACCAGAAAGAATGTCAATTTAGCTAACAATAAATGAAAGCCACTGTCAGATGAATTCACACTACATTACTGCTGTTTTTTGCGTACATACCCCCTGTTCGTCCAGTTTCATCAACTGCTCTGTAACTTTGGGCGTATTGAGGGCAAGGCGCAAGCAAGAAATGTCCAGCTCTTGTAGCAGGTACTCCAGCACTTCTTTAAGGGGTAGCCCTCTTGTGGTACCATGCTTAGTGCTGGAAGGCACTGCATCCTCAAGTACAGATCCACGCAAAGTGGTCAGCTAGACCAAAACAAAGATGAATTCATTAGTTTACTGCAAGCATGTTCACAATCTGTGCAAAAAACGAAGGCAAACAGCAACACGTAGAAATAGCACTGACTTAACCCCCAGTACTGCTACCAGGCCAATAATGTAGCAAGGGGGGGCGGGGTAGTGGGTTGGATACTTGCCTCTGGACCAAGAGGTCATGGGTTCAAATCCTACCTTAAGCATACCACTACCGCGTCCCTGAGCAAGACCTTTAACTCCAAGTTGCTCCAGGGAGACTGTCCCCTGTAGTTAGGGAATGGAAGACACTTTGGATAAAAGCGTCTGCTAAATGCCATAAATATAAATATAGCATAATTAAGTCCATGGTAGTGACTTAGTTAAAACTTCCACAAAAGCGTTCATTGTCATTCTAATGTTAATATAACATTTTGTGTCATTCTAAATACTGTCAGAAGCACATACTTATAACAAGCGTTTGGGATCAATATTTCATGTAGATACAAACAGTTTCTGGCTTTGGAATAAACCACTGTTAGGCAAATGTAACAATCACATTAAATAGCACTTAATACGATTCACTTAAAAAGAACGGCCTGATTTGGGGTAAAATTCACTAATTTTTCAGGAAACCTTGTCTAAGTACTACACCATTTCTTCTCTTTTCATGTAGTTATTCCATTGTGAAAAGCAGGCATTAAAATTTATTATGCAACAGCAGTGAATGCTGCGCTCGAGCATTGGGACTCCACCTCCAGCTCATGTTGCTCTCCGTCTGGCCTGCCAGGAAGAGATAAATGCTCTGGAAAAGTTGCTTTACCAAACAGACCCGACAGCATCCCACAGGAGCTGTACTGGATACATTCCTGGGACAGGAACCAATAAGCAGGGAATTAAGGCATTTTCTGAGGGAATAGAGCAGCAAAGATTATGTCTAATTAGGTTGGACTGTGGGTCATGAGGTGACACTCTGCATTCAGCATTTCACATTCAGGATATTTTCAAATGAGAGATTTTTTCCGGAGCCTGGGGCCGCTTGCCATGAGAGTTCATTACTTCAGTTCAGCACGCCTGGCTGAAAGAGAAAGCTGAAGTGAACATGTCCGGCTGTCAGATGTTTATTCAGAGAGGAATAAGCTCACCTCACTGGTTCTGAAGACAATGCGGTAGTTGTACTGCTGGCCATGCTCTTTGTGGTCCTCCAGCTTCTCCCTCCTTATGCTAACTGCCACAGGGCCCAGCGCTTCATCTAAGCCAAAATAGTTCCAGTGCTCTGAAAATGTAAAGGATGATGGACACAAAATTTGATTAGGAAGGACAGAGAAAGAGTGAGAGAAATATTTTGACACCTCTGACAGCTTCAAAAAAAAGACTTTCCTTAAGCTCAGTAAAGTCTCTGTTCCTCATATGTAATAGCATACCTCTAAGGTAGAAGAACTTTCTGTAGTAATACGCCCCAACATCAACATGTTCGACAACATACTGCTTGTCCCGGTCGTTGAGTAGGCCGGGTGCATCTTTGGGACCTTCGACAACAGCAATTCCTGTGTTGTTGCAGTGGAGGCTCAGTGTAGGATCTTCACCACCATGTAGCCTAGAACTCCCAATGCCCACCTCCTCTGGTAGAGAGAGTCCAAACCTGTGTCTAATGTCGCCTCCAGTCTCCGTGCGGAAACAAGGACAATTCAGGACCAGGCCATTGCCCTCATCATCACCTGGATCAAAAGAGGGACTGTCTCGAGCATTCAGCTCCTCCTGACTGCCACCAGGGGAACTGTAGGGGAGGCTGTGGGTTGATGATAAGGTGGAGGTTGCTGAGGCAGAAAACGCTGACGCAGCAGAGGCACCAGAAGTAGTGTTTTTGCGAGTGGCTGCAGAGCTCTGCCTGTTCTGGATCACCTCATTCAGGTTAAACATCATGCTCTGCACATCATAATGTGCAAAACCTTTCTGGCATACCCAGGGCTTTGAAGGAGGCTTGGAGTCTTCGAGACGCGCATCTTCCACATCAGAGCCCACCTTTGGAGAATCCACATCTGCCCTCACACTGCGAAGTTTCCTGAAAATGGACTCACCCCCCGTCTCTGATTTGGATCGTCTCTTTGGGTGTTTGTCCCTCAACCGACTAGAAGGGAGTCCATCTTTCACATCCTCTCCTGAGTCTAGCAGATCCGGCTTATGATTGACTGTTAGCAGCTCTGCCAGTTTTTCAGGTGCTGGACTCCGCTGGTCTTGCTTCTCACCCTGATAGCTCATCAGCATCTCAAAAAAGCTACTTCCTGAGACCGCAGAGGAGGAGATTCCATGCTGATCAATGGACGAGGTGCTGCCATACTCCCGGTGTAGTGGGGACCACTTGGTTCCCACAGAGCCCCAGTCTTCTCCACTTTCCCCACTACCATCAAGTTCGCTGAGAGTCATGTCACTGTTGCTTCGCTGTCGGATGCGCCTAGGGCTCCTTTTTGACTTGCCACTGTGATCACTAACTGTGAGCAAATGTGCTTCTGTAGAGCTGCCAGAATTGTCTGGGTGCAGCTTGCTCTGGAGAGTCCTGTGGATGCTGTGGAGCATGATAGAATCCTCAGGACTCAACAAGGTCCCAAGTTTGGGATGACCAAATATGACACCGCTCATGTGGCTTGAAGTCTCACAGTCTGAACTGCCATGCCGCAAAGTTCCTCCATCTCTCCTTGGAGGCCAATCAGCAACCCGAGCTCGGACACCCATTTTAGGTACTCCAAGCATACCCCCTGTCTGATAAGGATTCTCTGGCTGTAGACTGGCTGCGCCTCCATTGGTCAGACGTAAGGAACGAGTGTAGAAGTCTTCAGAGGCACTAACTGTCCCCGCAACAGGTCGATCAGAAGGTGAGTGCTTAAGGCTCGTCATGGTGACTCCTCACCAAGCGAGCATCTCAAGTATGGTACATTTTTCCAGACAGGGCAGAGACTACACTTTCACCCAACTGAGAGCAAGAAAAAACTCAGTCTTTTGGTTCCATAGCCTACAGTCGATAGTACACTAGGTTTCAGGTCTGCATGCTCTTTTAAAATGATGATGCCTCATTTTAGTCCACACTCCTGCAACAAACAGATCAGAGTTACGACCGGTGGAGCTCCATCTAACTTTTCAAGCAATCACACAAAAGGTATTAGTGACATTTTTAAAACATATGATGTTTCACATACATAAACCATTTTAAAAGATGCTACTTGATAACGGACTACAAAATATTGCAAATATTGCAAATACTAAAGATAATATTACAACAAAATAAAGGCTGCCAAAACATCATGCCATTAAAATTAAACAGAAATAATTTTACAGATTCAACTGATTTTACAAAGGGTTACGCTATCCTTTAACTATACTTTCTCATTTTTAAATTTGACATGGAAAATAACTAGTTTGTGCTGCAAGAGCCAAAAACAATAAAAAAGCTCTCAGATTTAAAATGTAAGCCATCTCTGTTCTCCAGGCCTTTACTTAAATTGGAGTCCCACTTCAAATGCCCCCTTCAAACATCAGAACTAAAATGTAGGCTACTTTATCCAAAAATGTCTACAGGATATTTGTGACAGGAATGAACATCATAGACTCAGCAAAGAAAGACAAACACAGATATTCCACTTAGCCTGAAAGGAGTATCAAGGTTATGCAAACATGTTTGTTAGGCTGTACTTGGCCATGATTCCCTCATCTCCACCATCAAAAAACGGTCTAGTTAACTATAAAAGGAAAGTTACTGACGTGTTCATTTGGGATAAATACTCTGTTCCTTTCAAGACAAATTCAACATCTTAAGGTGATATGAAGTAGGCTTGTCACGATACTGAAATTTCAGATTTGATACTGATACTAAGGATGGTACTCGATATTTGATACTATTTTTGATACGACGGGTGAGAAAAAACAAACACAGGAACTTTTTAATAAATAATAAGTGTGCTCAGGGGCCATCGAAACCGGTTCTCGGCAGAGGAGAGCTGAGGGTCCCTGTAAAATTTTGCGGCGCTAGGTTTGAGTGTACAAACAAAATGCTTGGTTTTGTTTGTCTACTCAAAATTTTGGGTCTTTGGGTTATTTGAAAAGCGCTTTCTAAATTAAATGTATTATTACTATTAGCCGACTCAGAACTTGGCAGTGCATTTAAAGGAGCACAACGCTTTTTTCCCTGCCCTCCGTAGAGAAGGTTTTGGGCAAAATTCCGGATCGCCCTGGGCTAGGGGGCAAATGAGGGCTCGTTTGAAAGGTCTCACGGAGATCTACTGGCATGTCAAGTTTGGCGTGGCTGGGTGCTCGCCCTGTTGAGCGATGCGGCTCGGAAAGTCCATGCTCACGGAAGTGATGCACCGGTTCTGCAGGGAGGAGAGCTTCGCCACTGGCCACGTTCGATAGGGCTGGGGGAGCTGAGGGTCCATGTAAAATTTTGCGGCGCTAGGCTGTTCCCCGGCCGAGCTACATTTAAAGGTGCGTGCCACTTTTTTTATCCTCTGTAGAGCGCCAAAGTCCCAAAGCCCCCCTGGCTCTCTATGGAGGAAAAAAAAGTGGCACGCACCTTTAAATGAGTCCCGAACTGGCTGTCGTGTAAACATTGGGTCCTCCAGGTAGCCAGGGGAGGAGTTGCCTACTGCAATCCCTGTTGAAAATTGTTGTAGTCTGCCGGCAATTTCCGTGAACCACAAAAACACTAAGCTGGTGAGCATGCCTGGCTAACAGAAGGTCTCAAGCCTCTGGTTTGTTTTGACTCTGAACACGAACTTGTAGTCTTTCTCAAGTCCCTTTTCCCAGGGTCATGGTGGCACACTCTCCTAGTCAGAAACAATCTGCTTCAGTTCTCTGATATCAAAAGAAGCCCTGCACACATCTGAGCCGGCAGGGAATTAACTGATGTGTGCAGAGCAGTGTTTGGGCTAAGTCAGCATACATGAACACTTGCGAGTCATCAAGACCCTCCCTCAGAGCAGCGGCAGTAGGCTGTCATCAGATTAATCCTAAACTGTCACCGTGTCACCTTCATAAAGCTTCACCTTTGGCAGTGAAATGCACCAGGCATGATAGGAGCCAGGAATAATAAACATTACGTGACTTATAATCAGGAGAGGAAGAACACCCACAACAGACCCACAAATGCATCAAAGATTAAGCATTATCAAAAAGATAAAAAGGCAAGTAAATACATTAATGATCAAAATTCAGGTAAATGATATAAACAGCAGCACTGTCCTCTACATAAGCTAAGAGTCATTTTAGCTAGAACAGGCAAAGACGTGATTATTTTAAATAAAAACCTATCACAGCTGCTCCAAAGATTAGACATATAATGAGGTAGTTTTACTGTTACCCATGCTCTTTGTGGTCCTCCAACATCTCCTTTCTTATGCTTACAGCCACAGGGCCCAGCACTTCATTTTGTTACTAGGGCAGCAATAACAAGAGCAACAACAATGGTACGATCTGATCAGCATGTCTCTGGCTTCAGGGGACAAATCTGTCAAGATGCAAACATACTGTAGAGCAATCCTCTTGCTACACTTCTAATCACATTCTGATCTGGTATTCTATACCCTTGCGAGAGATTAAATAAAATGAAGCTTATTCCAAGAAATACACAAACAAAGAGATATGAGTGCTAACCCTCCCCACAAAAATATTTGCTAATCTGTGACTTGACCTGTATTATTTCTGCAAGCTATTTATAACTTAAGTCACTATGGTACTTTTTGACCTGCCCCGCCCACACCCGGAAAATTTTCTAATAAGCTGACAGTGACCTGTGGCTTATGGGTCGACCCAACCCAACATCACTACAGCTGCTCCATCACATGAAGCACATGATCCAAAGAAACAGGCCATACTTTAGTTCAACAGGCCTGGAATACAGAATAACATTTTAAAAAGAACTTCTATTTATCAACAGGCCTTTAAAAATTTTGTAACTGAGTGTGATTAGAAATTGTGATTAGCAAATGTTTTTGGGTTTTTTTACACAACCATTATGGCACAAGTCTAAAGTTGCCAAATCTTACTTCTATAAATAAAACTATATTTATTTTTTTTTAGCTGTGTACACTATGAAATGATATACTGCACTCATGTTTCCAGTTACACAGAAATGTGTGTAATCCATCAAGCAATGCTTATACATGTGCAAGCATACATAACATTAACAGTAGTGACCTAGTTAACCAATAAAAAAACTTGCTTGGCAATAAATGTGTTACGGTACCAAGTTAAAAGACTCGTCTCAGTGAATTTGATTGTCTTTGTATATATTTATCTTAAATCAACTCTTGAAAATGTGCTCAATTAACACACTGACTGTTATGACTGTAAAATCTGAGTGTGTACAGCAATTACGCTCATCCAAAAAATTGCAATCATCTCAAATAAGTGCAATCAATTATGTTATAAATGTGACAGGGCTATAATTCAGGTCCGACTTATTTCAGCAATGGTCCACGCATGCGGATGTAAATATCACCAAATTCTACGCTGAAATTCTGCACATTAACCACATGATCACTGTTTCAAATCCAATGCGCTGGAGCACAGAGCCAAACAAAAACTGTGTCACTTTCAAATTACTTACGGACCACACCATAAATTTGCTCTCAAGCTGGAACTGATGCAGCGTTTTAGTGGCTTAATATTTACAGTGCTGCAGGTTTTGTCCCTCTTCTATTAATATAAGCCAAAGATCTCAGCATTCATTACCAGGCTTACACTAAACTGAATTTAATGTTATGGAAAAAACATCTTTATTGCCCTGGGTAGAGTTTTGGTAGGGAGTATTTTTGCTGTAATGCTGACATGATCTCTAATATGGAGATCCTGCCTAATCCCTTCTCCCTTGCTCATGCAGATTAGTTGTTGAACATGAAGCCAAAGAGGACGGGGCGGCCGGAAAGGTTAACTTCACGTAATCAGCTGGCTGCCCTCCCAGCGTCTCTGCGGCGGCCAGAGGATTGATTAAGCAGCTGGCTGCCGAGCAGCAGCAGCAGCAGCAGCAGCCCAGAGGATCAGGTCTGGACAGCTGCCTCTAGGGGCAGTGCTCTTGTGTTGTTCTTGCATCAGTCACAGAGGCACGCGCAAAGCCTGAGTGAACCACACTAGTGGGGTCCCAGGTGCTTTCGGCAGCATAATGAGGGGAATGTGCACAGGGTTGCCAAGCAACAAACATCATGGTGGTGTACATGCTGAGGCACTAAAAGCAAATGTTCAAAGTGCTGCTTTTTAAATGGTCTTTGTTAGACACCTATAAATAGTACTGGAGTGAGGTTCGGATATCCATTCAGTTACGATGTCAGCTGAGGTACCGACTTCTGAATATTCTGTTCATGAATGGTGGGCAGCTCTACAACACTCATTTTCTACTTTGCCAGAGGCCAGTAATCTGCCCATCAGCCAAGTTCACACCAGCATCTCCAAAACTTTTTCTGCGAATGAAATCAACCTTGTAAAGGCAACAATCTGCTGACATTAGGATGCAATAAGCCTGAGATTATAACATGCCAAATCTGCAAAACCATACAAAGCAGCTGAATATACACCCATTCAAATCGCTTCCTTTCTACAGATTAGCAAGTGGGGCTGCCTAATACCTGTCTAAAGAGGACAGTTTCGGTTTCAGAAGCCAAGCTTAGTGTCTGAGCCTAAAATTGGCCCAATAAATACAGAGAGGCCTTTGATTACCAAGCTGTCTTATTTAGAGAACAGTAGACAGACTTCATGTCTTTAACGAATTCAAAAGTGTGTGTATAAGTGAGAGAGAGACAGGCAGACTGACTAGTCAATACAGATATAAAGAGAGAACACATGACGGCCATCCACAATGTGGACATTGGCCTAGGCTTTGCCAGGGCCTGGATTTTGTATTTAATGCTATGCCTCACAGTAGAAAAGACCACATGGTAAATCAATATAAAACTCAATACATATATCTGTTTCCAACAGCATGTATGTAAATGACCATTTCTCCTACCCGCAGTTCACAAGGCAAGTATGTGAAAGTACGGCTTTATTAATCAGGGATTTAGTTTTGTTTAGTTACTTTTATTTAATGTATTGTTCGGTTAGATTTCAAATACTTACTTACTGAACAACAATTTAATGAATGAACACTTGATAATTCAAACTATTCAGGCCAGATGTTTAATTAAAGGGGAACACCACTGATTTTTCAACATTCAATGACAGTTAAAAGGTAAAATAAATGATTTGAGTTATTGTAAACTAATGCACTGTAGAGAAACATACTGATTTCTTTACAGTGGTGATGACTGGAACCACAACATGCAAACAATGTTGTCTCAGTATTTTTGACTAGAATGGGGTATTTCACATTTTAGAAGTTTAATTAGTCAGTAAAACTGTCTTTAAATCAACAATATATATTTGCTTCATATGCAGTCTGAATGAATGCCATTATATTGTAATATCACAAATGTATGCAATATTTTTAATGTCTGGAGAAGCTATGCCTTTTTAGTGGAGTTTTTACTCTCTCACTCACACAAACACAAACACAAACACACAAACAAACACACAAACAAACACACAAACACACACACAAACACACACACAAACACACACACAAACACACACACAAACACACACACACAAACACACACACCATTAACAACCAAGCACAGACCGGACTTGTCTCTCAATCAATTATTGAATTATTGACCCTCATCCTGCTTGTTTCCGAGTACTCACTTGCTTACTTTGTGCACTTATCCTTTTTCACTATTGACAGCAGTAACGAACACTCAGTACAGCCCTCCTGCTACCCACATATCTGAGCTGCCCATTTAAAAACTTCAGCCGCGTACAGAAATATAGTGTCCTGCAATTACTTGGTCTGGTTCCTGTTTGTCGGATTCCTGGAAGAAAAAGTTGTGACCAGACTTTTCAGCCTTCACAATAGATTGAGGGCCAACATTGTTGAGGAACGAAAAAGGATCGATGTGGAAACTGTTTCCTGGAAGCTGTCCAGCATCACTACAGGCTATGGTGTGAACATCATTACTAAAGTTGCAGAGAACTGGCTACACTGCTTCAGTCAGCAGGCACGTGGCTGTAACGCAACCAGAAGGGAGCCAGGAGAGGAGGCAAGCACTCAAAGTAAGGGCTGTAAACGTGGGATTTAGATAGTGGCTTGAACTTGAACTTCTTACTACCATTATTTCCAACCATCTCAACTTTTCAAGGGATCTTCATACTCATTGCTTACCAAAAATGTTCTTTGAAGCACCATCCATTAAAAAAAATCAGAAAACTTTACTGATTTTGGAAGAAATTGAAATGAAAGTTTTAAAGATTCCTAAGAAAACCAAAAGTGTTTCTTCTATGGCACTGTGCCAAAAAAATAAATAAATAAATATATATATTTTAAAAACACACTGGCACCTTATTTTTTAGGGTTTTTTAAACTTCCCATATCTTTTTTCTTGAATTTTTACACCTGAGGATCAATTATGATGTTCCAATTTGTGCAATTTAACATTCAAAAACAGCCATACAAACCAGGCTATTTTTGTTACTGTGTCTTTAAGGCGGATATATGTAAATATATGTAAAAAGGTCTATTCTGACTGGCTGCCTCTGGGCTGAAGCACTCCTTACACCTCCAGTGTGGGACTAAACTGATGTTGGCATTGGTGGATGTATGTAAATGAGTTGGTTCTCATTACATCACACAAACAGTGAATCCAGAACAGGCTGCTTTTGCAGCTTAATTTCCATACACGAACTGTGTGAAAAAATTTAAAAAACAAAAACAAAAAACTTAGTTATATAAAAAGTTCTCTGTCCTTGACATTTGACACTGCACTATTCCACCTATTTCATGATCAGATAATAAAGTAATATTTTACATTTCTATTATAAAATTTACTTTAAAAAGGGACAAGAAAAAAGGGATACTTTAAAAAATGGATAAAAAATAAACTAAACCTTACACTTCACCCAAAAAGCGAATACATTTATTTTTGAATGTATTCTCTTTTAATGTAGCTGGCAATTAGCTTCTTTCCAGTCTAATGACATAAATACTGTGAACTGGCCTCCACTAGATTTAGTATCTGTTTATTTTTTCCCAGTTGATATTCTTTTAACATGTACAAAACGGCGGTACTGAGATGTGTTAATACCTTTCTAATCTACTGAGGTCTGACTCAGACTGAAGTTTACATCCTGTTTCAAGCAATGCAGCGAGCCATGTGACTGGCCAGGAGCCAGAATATGCCATTTACAAGTAACTGTGAATCTTACTTGTGACAAACTATTAAGGTACCTTCAAGACAAGTGCACCAAATGAACTATAGAGGACTTAAAATACCCCACATTAAAATGTGTAAATTCAACTTTTTTAAAAGAGGCCTTCTGTTTTCTTTCACAGTGGCATTCCTATCTTACCAGTGACATCACTCACGATGTAATTTCGCAAGCACACAAGACAGATCTACAAAAGCCGTGGTCAAGACACTTTACAAGACAACAATTTCAAACAAAGATACTAAAAGGAGTTGAAAATCTGGAGGTAAAAGTCCAGCTGTCGGTCTTAACAAACTGTGAATGTGACACCTCCTGGGGAACACACATGCCTCCCGGCAAGCAAACGAAGCCAGGGTGAAAATGAGTGGAATTTGGATGTCAGAGGAAGTAACGTAGATGAGTAAGAGGAGGTGGGGTCTGCAGGCCCAAACAAACTCAGCAGACTTCATAGGCGGAAAGACGTAGATTGTCTCACGATGGCTGTTCTAGCAGAACCCAAAGCAAACACACTCAGGAATGTCTGAGAGCTTTACTGTGACATCCAAGAAGTTACTACCTTTAAACTGAAAGGAATCCTGAAGCATTTTTAAAAATCTAAACTCTACCATCATCTTCAGCATAGCGTCAAATACATCAGACAAAAATTCTGACTCATTTCCTAAAAGAAAAAAATCCAATAGTGGATTGTATGGTACAGACGCAGCAGATAAAAGTTAAGTTGAAAGAAGGCAGGTTATCTACAGTGATGCAATGAGGTGAAAATCCATGTGAGGAACCAAAACCTGGAAAACAGCAATGAATAAAAGTCATGTATAAAAATAAAAATCACTAAACTGATCACAATATGTCAGCTATAGAATGTGCCTTATATTCCAGCATCCTCATCAACAGACAACCGTCGGTCTTTTAAAGTCAAGTAGGTTTTATTGCCATTTCATGCATATACACACAGTACACAGTGAAACGAAACAATGTGCCTCCAGGACCATGGAGCAACACCAGAGCAGAAGAAAAACAAGACTACAAGTGCAGACAGGACAGAAGAGAGTGCAGAAGAGAAAAGTTATATTTGCAAAAATGTAGAACAGAGGTAGACAGCAATAAATATGATTACAACTGTACAACGAATTCCACTGTTTTTGTTGTAGTTATTCTTTATACGATACCATATGACCAAACAGCATTTTTACCTCTATTTCTCATTTTCATTACCATTAAAGCTGTTGAGAAGCCTTACATTGTGGACCTACTTAACTTGTTCCAGCAGCTGAAATGTGGGTGATAACACGCTTTTGTCTATATAAACTTGTGCTTTTATATAAAGGCTTGTTTTGATGCAACAGAAATACCGTCTAATGCGTTCCACTTGATTAAAAGCATATGTTCTCATCCCAGCTGTGAATGTGACTGATTTCTGCTGCATTTATATAAGCTTCTGCAGTTAGTGACAGATCACTGCCCGCAGCTAAAAGAATAGAGTGGCCATTCGATTAGCTGACTCTCATGAGAAAAGAGCTGTACATTGGACCAGTGCCAAACAAGCAGTTTGCCCCCCGCCCTCTCTCTCTCTCTCTCTCTCTCTCTCTCTCTCTCTCGTTAATAAAGCTGAGTGGTAACCAACCACATTTACTCTGGGGTGGTACTCAAGTTTGGATGCTTTCAGAGCTCAGGTCAGTTGTGTATCACCAGGAATTACAGGACCTATGAAATCGAATACTACATTTCCCTTTCTTTTTTGAAAAAACAGTTTTACATACTGTGTAAAGACTGTTAAAAATGTTAAACCTCCAAAATTTGGTGAAGTCACAACAACTAGTGTATCTATCCACCTCAAACACCTACATATATTCATCGCAAAGTTCTAGTCTTTCAGTCAAAATAAAGGGTGAGTCAGAACAAAATTCCAATTTGGAACCTTTCTTTATCTTAAAGGCAGAGTGAAAAAACTGTTTAATTCTAAGGGGAAAATGGTCATGTAAAATGAAGTATGTTGTTTGTGACCCATACAAACGCTATAAGTAGAGCATAAGTATGGAAATAAATACAAGATTAAAAAAGGGGCCCTTCAAGAGAGTATAAGGGTATCAACAGTATTAAAAAGAATTAAAGAATGGCCTCCCTCTCCAAAACCACACAGAAGTAAAATCAAGGCAAACTTTGAGATACACACCCCTGTATGTCAATACCGCAGCTCTTTAATGTACAAGACCATTTGGCCAATTCATTGAGACAAAGGAGAAATGTAAATCAGGGGTCAAGCTTTTTCTGCCTTAATGTCTATTTTGACAGGAATACACAGGCAGCACAGCCTGCACAATAAAGCCACAGGATGTGGCTCAGCAATGTCCACGTCTCATCTGAATTGGGTTTGACTGGAACACAGTACACACCCTTGCAGACTTTGAGATTGGTCACTTCTACCAGAGGAAAAGGCAGGAGTGAAAAAAACTGGGCCTCCTCAGCTGCCAACAGCAAGGCAATATTGATCAAATTCAACATTATCAGATCATTATCATATCAAATGATATTAAAATCTGCATAATACGTTCGTGTATCCATGTTGTTTAAGTACGGCTCCTGTATTCTAAAAGAATGTCTGATTCTGATTTGATTCTTTTGTTCTGTCCTCTTAAATTACACCAAAGAAAAGTTTGTACAGCATTTAAACCAGGAAGAAGCCAGTTTTCCAGATAGGAAGCTTAATGTTTGGACTGTTCTTTGAAAAGCACTGAAACAAACGACATATACTGCAGTCAACTGCATTTCACTCTTAATAAAAAATAAAAATAGATTATGTTGCATGCATGTATTGTTAGGAAGGTCTCACATATTGCTAAGCACTAAAACCAAAGCAAGTAAGACTTTGTAGATGCTAAGAAAATTATGGGTCCACTATCTGACTATTGTTCTACCATAAAAGTCCTCACATAAAATTCACAGGACTAGCTTTTTACATTATTGCGCTTCACCACTGGAATCAATTTCTCACAAACACTAAAATGCAGTCATTACTTCTGCTAGAGAACTTTACATCTCTGTTACAGAGCCACTTCACAAAGCACTGTAAATCCGTTTTACAAGATTACACTTGTTTATAGTGCATTTTATAGAATTACACTTGTTTATGTCTCTGTATATATTGTAATGCCCGCAGAATGCTTTAAACTTTTGTGACAGTTCATTCATGACTGAAGTTAAAGCTTCACATGGGATGTAGATATGTGGCCTTCTGTGTGACTTTTCTTCCTCATAGCTAGCCTGAACATGCGAACAGGCAGAAGCACAGCAGCCATCTCAACTCTTGGCTGATAAGCTCTGGAAAATAAAATCAAACAAAAACTTGCAAAACATTTATACATATTTCTTACACTTTGTAGCAGTCGCCCAGCCCTACGCCTGAATTCCAGTCTATTCTCTGGTTCAGCTCACAGTCTATGCTTCAATGGCTCTTTTTCAGATTCCTGTTTTACTACATAAAGTGTAGCAAGTGGTAACACAGCCATGTGCTTTCAAGCAGAACCACATGCACGGCTCTGTAATTAAGCTAGTGAGTGAGAAGATGAATGACTGCATGTGTGTATATAGTGTGTAGTCTCCCTTTAACAATGTATATACTTCAGACACTAAATGCCATCTTACCCCAAAAGGCAGCCACCAAATCTCCTACACAAGGATTACCCAATAAGCAAAACAACAGACACCCAGAGTCATGATGAGTATAATTCCTCCTCTCTTGCCAAATCAGTCAGCATACCGGCAAGTTTAAAAAAGAAATCAAGCCGAAAGACAAAATGAGGAATACCAGAGCAATCACTATATGAGTAATACAGGCCTAAAAAAGGTCTTACTGAACATGACATTTTTTCCACAGATTATTTTGAAACCAGAGGTTCCACAGACGTAACCGATGAGTTTGTTATGCTTTAAATGAGGGTGCCAGGTGATGGCTGATGATAAACTGACCCCTGAGCCAAAAGGTCACACACATGGAATGTCAGAGCACTACAGTGCTCTGAATTTCTAAGCCGCCTAGCCTCCAGTATTTTCAGGACGAGACCCCAGAGGACTAAAGCCAAAAGGACAAGAGACGACCAGAGAAAATGAATTCTAATTTTAAAAGAGCAAAGCAAAGGGTTTAAATAAAAGGTTGAAAAAAGCAAACAAAGGCTAAATCTGATCTCTTTTCTGGCTTAGGTGCAATATGACTAACCAAAGGAAGGGTTTTACTAACCTGGCAACGCAGGCCGTATTATATGAGTTCAGACAGTCTGGGAAGTCAGGCGCTCTCACATAGAACCTCATTATTAAACTAAATATGCATTTATGTTTAAAATTGGAATGGCTTTATCCTGAATTTCAGCAACAATCTGAGCACAACGTATAGGTAATTAGTATTATGGAAGCACAGCAGGGCGGACACAAGGCTGCATGGTTCAGATATTGTGACAAACACACGTACATACATACATATATACACACATACACACAAAAACAGATTTGACTAGTTGGGGCCTGAACGCCACTGAAGGTCTGCTGAGTTATCTGGCACCAAAATGTTAGCAGGAGATACTTTAAATCTTGTAAGATGCAAGGTAGGTCTTCGTGGATTGGAATAGTTTGTGCAGCAAATTCCACAGATGTTTCATTGGATTGAGATCTCAGGAATTTGGAGGCCATGTCAACACCCTGAATTCTGTGTCCTGCTCCTCAAACCAATCCTCAACAATTTCCAAAATAAATTATGTCTACATGATGCAAAAGAATCCATGACTCATCAGACCAGACCACTTTCTTCAGCTACTTCATGGTCCAGTTCTGATGCTCACATACCCTTTCGGCAGGTGCCTTGGTCAGCGTGGGCACTCTGACTGGTGTGCGGCTACACAGCCCTATGTACAGCAAGCTTTGACGCACTGTGTTCTGACACCTTTCTATCAATAGTCAGTAGAACCTTGTTCAGCAATTTGTGTTACAGTAGTTCTTATGTT
Source organism: Bryconaethiops microstoma (assembly GCA_037577275.1). Taxonomy (NCBI): domain Eukaryota; kingdom Metazoa; phylum Chordata; class Actinopteri; order Characiformes; family Alestidae; genus Bryconaethiops; species Bryconaethiops microstoma. The sequence goes on along the minus strand of JBBJLS010000001.1, from coordinate 40,735,565 downwards.
GGACTGGACCAGATGTGTCATTGAGCTGTATTCCCCCATTATCAGTTAGTCAGTTTTCTAGTAGTCTTTTCTTGAACCATTTTTGGTACTAACCACTGCATTCTGGAGATGCTCTGACCCAGCTGTTAGGCAATCACAATTTGGCCCTTGTCAAAGTTGCTCAGATCCTTACGCTTGTCCATTCTCTGCTTCGGACACATCAACTTCAAGAACTGACTGTTCACTTTCTGCCTAATATATCCCACCACTTGACAGGTGCCACTGTAACAAGATACAAGATGTGACTAATTAGGCCTCTTATTATTGCTTATTCATTTCTTCTTACCTATATTCATTGAATTAAGGAAAGAAAGGGCACTTATACTCTTACTCCATGCCTTCCTTACTTTTGCCTTAATCTCTGACTTTTCTTCAACAGGAGTTGTTTAGGTGTGTAACCTAGCTGGCATTAACTTGGTTGAATTGCAGATGATGATTTAAGTATAGCATATCAGGTTGAAGAACAAGTGTGGACTACTTGAGCACTGATGTACGTCACTCTGGATAAGAGTGTCTACTAAATGCCATAAATGTAAATGTAAATGCAAACAAGATAATCAATTTTCTTCAATTCCTGTCTGTGGTTTTTATATTGAGGCCTACACACATGTTTACACATTATGTAGGCTTTTCTACTTTTAAAAGGTTATGATACATTAACACCACATCTGGAGGGACAAAAATTTACATGGACAGTACATTTCAAAAGTAAAGATGCCGCAAAAGGTTCTCAGCCTTCAAATAACGATACTTAAAAGTACATATTTGTACATGACATGAGAGTGTGACGAACCATTTAAAAGTTTAAAGAATCTGCATACAGTTTAAGGGTCCCAGAAGAACTTGTAAATTGGTAAAGAATGCGATAACCAGTAACATTATAACCAGTAATCAAATAGTGTTCCCATTATTATAATTTGTATTATCATTAGTATTTTTTTTTTTTTACTATTTTCTTTTGCTTATGCTTCTTTTCTACTTTCACCACGGATCATTATCTGACTTTTCCTTTCTTGTCTGGGCTAAGGAAAAAAAAACAGCAACAGAAAAGAAAAATTAGATCATTCTGCCCCTGCTTGTACCCTTGTGCAGTCCCACAGGATGACTGGTGTGAAGATACAAGGCCAACATGTTGGGACACATCTGCAGAGAAGAGAGCTTGGCGCTCTGAAGTAGAGAGGCTCTCTCCTCTCAAGCCCCACGACACTTGTCTGGTTAGACAGAGGTCTGCCAAGAGCTAACTATTTTCAGATACAGTGGGGTTCAGGAACGTGACCAAGACGAGAAAACATGCTCCGCCTGGCTGTTTTGTGGTTCTGGGTTAAAAACATTGTCCGTTTTCTCCTTCATGTCTACAAGGTTGACATTATAATCTGACTGCTTCTTCCTGGGGTCAATGAAAATATGAAAACAATATTTCCTTTGTGACAGAAACTTGTCACCACCCTCGTTTCTATTTGCCTTTGTGAAATTCTAAAAGTGCATTGTTAACAACAGGGCAACTGGGTCTAAAATTAGCAGAGTCAGACACAGCTGCGTGTTAGGGATCTTGTAATTTAACACTTCAGCACCTACTTAACTCCTTTCTGAAGTCTGGTGGCAATTAATTATGTGGAGCAGCAGGTCATGCAAGGTTCTGTGGCTGCGCACACTGCTTTTTTTCCTCTATGAAGCAAATAACCAAATAACCACTTATCATCACAGCCTGACAAATCAATGGAGAAACATGGCTTTTCCCATCGATTTACCTTACACCGATTTTCAGAGCACAGACAAAGACAGTAATGGCTGGACTGGACTGACAGAAAGTGGGAAAAGGAATCATGTCGGTTTTTGATGCCCAGATCCGCTTCGCAAATGGTCACAAAGTCTTTTGTGAACATGGACGAAACGCAACGGAGAAAGCGCTTTTCATTGTTCGTGTGCTTTTCCTTCCCCACGGCGCCCTGAAAAAAGATGACATCACCTCCACTGAGATCACAAGGCTCTGCTGCCCCACTCCATTGGCTGCTGCACAGTAGTTCTAGGTACACAAAGCTTTACCGTTCCCAACAGTCCAACAGGAAGCAAAGTCATAGGCATTATTAAAGAACACAGGCAAATTAATCAAACAATGGGCAGAGAGAGCACAGCCAGGCCACATTACAGAAGGGCACATTGACTTGCAAATCCATTCCACCACAGCCCTGGATCTAGCAGTCCAAAAAAAATGCTGAGTCTGTTTTTCTATGCACCTGAATCCAAGGGTCACACAGTATACTGTAAGACAATCATTGGCCCAGTATTAGCCTCTACAGCATGACAACTACTAAAGGCTGCAACAATCACAGTCCACTTATTTAAAATCCCTAAATCAACAGAACTAGCTATCAGAAATACTCCAACCCAAGTTCTGAGCACCTCGACTTAACCATCATAAAATATATATATTATAAGCTCTACATGATATAAGCTAAATGACTTAATCAATATATGACATAGCTAGAGATGGGCCCCAATCCAACCCAATCACGTATTGGATCAACATCAGAAGAAAATACTCAATCAGAAAAATATACAACAGAATGAATCTGATAATAATTTTGCGTACTGTTTCACAAACAGGGATTAATACTAGTCTTTAACTACAAATTATTTTGAATGGAGAGACTTTCCATTTATATATATATATATATATATATACATATATACATATATACATATATACATATATACATATATACATACATACATACATACATACATACATACATACATACATACACACACACACACACACACACA
>JBBJLS010000001.1:40722105-40732642 GCA_037577275.1 Bryconaethiops microstoma | reverse complement strand
TATATACACTCTTAATATACAGTCTTAAAAAAAAAAAATTATATATATATACATACATACATATACACACACACACACACACACACACACACACACACACACACACACATATATATTAAGTCTTTATTAACACATTCCGTTTACAGCAAGTCGCTGTATGCTTCCTCTACATTTCTTTTATATTTACACCATCTCAGATGATACCCCTTTGAAGTTTAGAGTATCGCCCTCATTAAGTAAAATAAGAGAAGGTAGAGGGTGCTACAGTGGTGCTAACATTAGACGAAATACATTTGGAGGCAGAGTTATACAATGAGTTTACACGAAAAAGTAATTCTCATTAGTTCTTGGTCAGCCTCAGAAGCCTCTGGATGTCAGGTTCAATTGCAATGGTCTCAAACATTTTGCTGTATCTCTTGAACGGCTCGCCTTCAGGGCCAATGAGGAACTTCTCAAAGTTCCACGAGATATCAGTCCGACTGACAGGGCTCCATACCAAGAATTTGGGGTCCTGCATAAAGGAGACTGGGTCATCATCAGGGTACGGTAGTTTGTCTTTCAAATATGCAAAGACAGGATGAGTAGTCGCTCCATTCACGTCACATTTTTCGAAAATGGTGAAGCAAGGCTCATAGCCTGCCCCTGGGCGCACGTGTTTCAAGGAGCTCAGGATTTCCCCATTTGTACAGTTTTCCTGCAGGAAAAGGACACAATGGAAATGCTTCATGAAGAAAAGTAACAACATACAGAAAATATGTTGAAAAATGCAATAATCAATATTAGTATCTACTATATACTTGTAACTCTGCCAAATTATATACCAAATTATCACATTCTTTAAAACAGTGGTTCCCAGCTATGATCTTATAGCTGAGGCTTATCCAGTGAGAAACCTAGTGTCCTAGTGTTGATGAAAGAAACCAGACATCTGAAGAGTTTACTGCCTCTAAAATCTACTTTGTTAATGCATGAAATCATTACTAATACATGGCCTGAGAATTTGTTTTACAATAGTTTTGAGATGAGGTTTTAAAGTAATTCATTTATGACATGGAGGTACATGCAGTGCATTGTAAGGAAAATAGATTCCAAAGAGAATCTATTTTACCATTATTAGTGATACATTCAGAGGACATATGTAGGTTCATTGATCAAATTGCAGATGGCTATATCAAAAAATCTCAAACCTTGGTTCCTATTACTACCACATGTTGCATTTTGACTTTTTATATCATATTAATAATATTCATAAAAACTAATCCACCTATAATTTACCTGATGATTTTAATCAGACATATTAGAGCAAGCATGTCTATGACCTGATCTGGGAGCCAGTGAGGATACTTCCAACCTTAATCCAAGAAACACTTGCTCTTGTGAGCATTCTCATACAAGACTGGTTAGATAGATCTGGTGTGTTGGGGCTAAAAAAATGTTCTCGCTCGAGCTCTCTAAGGACAAGGCAGTGGACCACTGATCACTAAGCAAAACTGACAGTGAATTACTTGTCACACCAACCTGGTAGCCAAACTGGTTACAAGGGAAGCCCAGGACCACCAGCCGGTGTGGGTACTTGCTCTGGAGCAGGTTGAGCTGGCTGTAGTCCCGGGTGGTTGTTCCTCAAAGGGATGCGACATTCTCAATTAGCACCACTCGTCCTCGGAAGACATTAAAATCTACCAGTTCGCCCTCCAGTGTGGTAGCACACAGGTCATAAAACGTCTTGGCTATGAAGGTCATTGTTCACGTTTGTCGATCTACCACAGTTTGGATGTGCGTCTCCTTCCCAACTGTCACGTAAGTGTCCAACTTTGTTGCCTGGCTTCAATTATAATGGCTGGGTGTCAAGTGACTGAAAAAAGCAGATATACAAGTGATACTTGATACACCCACGTGGTGAAAAGCCAGAGGTAAGCCATCTCAGGTTTTAGCGTGTAAACCTGCACCAGTCTTTACACTTCAGCCAGTCTTTTCTATGGAAAGGGAAATAAAACTTAGCTCAGTCATAGCTGATATTGATCTTAAAGGCACACTGTGGAAATTATAGATGAAATAGGCATAAAGCTCACAAGAAATAAGCTTTAAGTGATACAAGGAAATAATGTACATTATTTTAGTCCCCGAAAACATTGTTTCTTATATGCTGCATGATGAAAAGTGAAAAGATTCTTGATCTACCCTCTTCTTCAACATGGCAGAATGTGATGGGTGGACCACTATATTGAACTCTGTATGAGCTTCAGAGTCTGCATCCGTCTCTAAGCCATTAAACATTTAGCAAGTCATTACCTATGTTCCTGTGGCATTAAAAATAGATGCCTGTTCAATCTAATCCCCTTCAGAGGAGCTGGGCCTAGGCTCTGATTCTGTTACACAGAATCTTTCATTTGACGTCAACGCTAATCTGTCAAAGGGCTACGACACGATCTGCCTAAAACACATCTGACAATTGCTTTCTGGGCTAATGAAAGTTGACTCGTGAACTGGTCAAGGTTACCTGTGGGAACGTTCATTAGAGGGAGTGTTCGGTTTCTGATTTCACTCATCATGATGAGCTTATGGTGGACATATATTACAGAAAAAAAGACTACAATACAGTGCATAATATGCATATTAATCACAAATATTTGTTCATTTTAAAATCATTACTGATACCTATATACATTCATACATTCAAAATGACTACTTTATTTTTCCCACTGTACAGTTGTCCAAAAGTGACAGAGCTTCAGCACAGCTCCTGGTCCTCTGCTGTATGTATGTATGCAGCGTGTGGGCAACTTTTAGCAGCAGTCATGTCAAAATGGAGCTCTCCAATAGGGTGGTGTAAATGTTTAAAGGGCTCATATCCTGCACCTTTTTTTCTTTTAAGACCATTTATATCTATGCATTCTTTTCAAGCCACAAGTAGTTTCTACATGACCATTTTCTAACCTGACTTTATCCCGTTCAATAAACTGAAAATTTTTTTTCTATGGCTGGGAAACTGATGTAAATAAATGACCTTGGTTCAGAATTAATAACCTTTATTATCTCTTATTAAAAATAAGTCTAGGCTGAATCACTTCTTATAACTACATCACAGAAACAGATCATTCAAAATCATTCAGTTTTGGTTCTATACATGGATTGCAAGGAGCAAAGTGTGAATGATGTGAGGATTTTTCCATAGTAAGGGCAGTTAAAGTTGTTTAAAAGGGTTTAACAAAATGAGGTAAAAAAAACACTTCTTTTAATATAGTATATTAAAGATGTAAATTTCAGTCCACATCTACTATGGATTTATTTATTGGGTTTAATTTAGCAATATCACCTCATGTCTATGAGTGCAACTCTGAACTTTGTGTAATACTGCTTTTATACAATATTACAAAATAAAAAAGTGAAGCAAACAAGCCTAGATAGGGAAATGTAACTGACAGAGCCATGAAACTGTTGCAATTTCAAACTGAGCTCAGTTCTTAGCTTTTACCAGATTTGCCTGAATGTGGTTTTGATCCACTAAGTTTGTAAAGCATTTCTGTTTATCTTGTTGTTGCACTAAGCATCAGCAGTCTGAAGGGTGGGTTTTCCATAAACAGAAAAGTACCAAGAGGGACAGTTACAGTACTGGGATGGTTTTTGGTTGTCAAATGCGTCTTGTGGAGACAGATGCATTTGCACTACTATAAATACATCTTGACATTATCCAGATATAATCATGATAGGCTAGATGTGGATGAGGTCTGAGACAGCAGGTCTGCAACAAATTCCAGACTTACTGCTGTTGGTCCATCTATTCACTCCATATACCTCGAGTATCAGGGTTTTATCCAGATATAATACAACACACATGGTCCATGATGGCGATGACACAAGACAATAATTCTTTTTAAAAGCCGCCTTCTTGTAAACAACGATATTTTGCAAAATTGTGCTTTCCTGATGAATACAACAGAAAAATTAGCAGAACAGGCAATTGGTTGTGAGACAATTTGCATATTACTCACCACACTGCAACTGAATTTTAATGGGACCTTACCAGAAATGCATTTGACTAACAAGTGTAAAAGCATGTGGGTACAATCCAGCTATAAGTCACATGAGGTGACCAGGTGTAAATGGGATCACACGACCAGCAATGTAAAATACAATCTTTAAAAAAAAAGCTGTCTATGGTATTCAGATTGTTTTCTATGTGCTAAAGAAGAAAATGATTAATGATTAGCTGCAGTGTAAAGCGAGTAACCAGTGCTCGGCAGAAAGATGCTTATCGTGAAAAAGCAGAAGTTAATATGCCAGTAATGTAACCTGGCTGACCCAGCATTTTTGAGAAAGAAGGAAAAAATGTTTTACATTTCAAGTGTGTGTAAATCCTAAAGTATATGACCTAGGCTAGAGATTTTTTTTTCATACTGAGCCACAGGCAAACAAAATGCCATAAATTGGTTCAGTTTTGAGATGGTTGAGCATGGCCAACACCAAATATTTTTTGCGTTGAGCCAGAATGGCCCTGCAGTGTTTATTTGTTACACATAATAAAGCCCTATGGTAAAAACGCTACTACCAATTGCAACTGTGTTTTGCACCTTTTTTTTCTTGGGACCTTCATGTTTTGTGAATCGTTCATGTTTTGTAATATGTTCCTAGCTCAACTAAAATCTAAAAAGACACACAACACTAGGTTTAAGCAGCACTATTTAATGTATTTTTTGCCTGAGGAATAATTTGCAGCTGTGAACCAAGATATGATTCACATATGACTGCCCTCTATTGGAAAGTGACCAGTAGTGCATTTTCACAAACGTTTGCAGTTTCTCTTTACTGCTAAGGCCAAGACACAGACAAACCTTCAATTACATGGACGAAGGAACAGGGGATGAGACAACCTGATATTGTGTGCTTGTCCAATTGGTAACCATTATCACCTTATTTGCCTGTCTAACAGGTATGACATCTGTGGCAGCTGAAAAATGATATCATGCTTCAACACTTTCCTAACATGAGCAGGTGGTGTATTCATCCTCCTCCACCTCCTCCTCATCTGGATCGATAACAGTGAGGTCATCTTTGTTAGACAGCAGATAGCTATCCAGCTCTTTCCCGTTGGCTTGCAGTGCCAGCTCAGTCAACCGAGTGAATGACTGGGAATGATACAGCAAACAGTAATAGTAACCTTACATTAGTCAGATTACAGTAAAACAATATCTGCTGTATGGAAGCATGTCAGAAGAAAACTAGACATCAAGACATTAAAGCAGAAGAACCTAAACTGACCTCTTTAATGTGGTCATTGGTACGAGCACTCGTCTCAAAGAAATCCATTCCATAAGACTTGGCAAGCTGCAATATGCAAATTAGACGGTAATTCTTTCAACTGTCTAGATACGAGTGCTGCATAAAATAACACATGTAAAATTCAATCACAAAAGACATTAATGTACAATATACTTCATTAATGCAATAGCATTTACAAATTACAAGATCCACAATCTTCTAATATTACAACAATATTAGTGTGACAGCAATCCAAGAGCTCATTTATACTGTAATACTAACAAGTGGGGGAAGAGTTTTTAGTGCACAGATGGCACAACAAGGTTTTTGCTAAAGCAAGCCCTTCTTTACCTTAATGTCCTGTATCTATCCCCAGATGGTAATAATGTGAAGTGATTTTAACCAGACAATTTAATTTTAGTTTAAGAATGCAACTGGAGTAGGAGGTGAGGATGAACAGTTTTAATTTTGCAATTAATTGAGAGACATTGTTTACAAGTGTTTGTGAACCTTGAAGGTGTCTTAGTCGAAGTTAAGCTTATTTCTTGTTGATGCAAGTATTTAACTACCTCCACTCTCATTCTCCAGGGGTGATGGTGGGCCAGGAAAAGATGGTTTTGACATTGAGGGGGAGGACGTTAACACACCCTATGCTCAAAGCCCAAAATGGACCATTCATTGGCCAGAGAAGTCAACACAAATGGCTGTGACAAACAATAACTGAAGATATATTTTTACAATGATTTAAAAGTTATGCATTTGCAAAAAAATGCTTTTGCCTGCTCCCACACAGCAAATGGAACATTAATAGATCTACGAGGCTTAACTTTAGAGACAGACACAGTCTAAATGCCAAGATACAAGAGCATTTCTTACCCCTTAGGAAAGGTCTCCAAACTGTAAAGTGTACAGGATAAAATGAACCATGAAACAAATGAGCGTCTTGCCCTAACATTTTGAGAACAATAAAACTGGCACCTTGTTCCCCTGCTCTATAGACACTTGTCTTCTATGTTCCTCATCACGCTTGTTCCCTATGAGAACCTTCTGGACTGTGTGTGGTGCATACTAGTCAAAGAAGAACAGATGGCATCATTACTGCAGTGAAAATCATCATCTTCAAAAGTGGGACAATAATGAGAATAAGCCTTACCTCATCAATGTCACTAGCCCACTTCACTATATGCTGGAAGGAGGGGGCACTGGTGATATCATACACGAGGAATATTCCCTGTGAACAAATAAAAATCTGACCACACTGTCCAAAGAACATGGATGTAGAACATAACAGTTTAGCAAGTCAGTTTGACTTGCTATTAGTAGTTTAATGATTATGATATGTGCCCCCAAACATGTCCAGCAAATGTACAGAACTATGTGAAAAAGCTGTAAAATTATTCTCAAGTTTAAACCTTAACAGCTTTGGTGATGCTGTTACACAACGGACATATGATCCACATACCAACCTGTGCTCGTCTGTAGTATTGCTTGGTAATAGTTTGGTACCTCTCCTGTCCAGCTGTGTCCCTGTGAGGGACAGATATACATGCAAAAGTAACTGTTTAATCAGTTTAAAATGTTGTCCATCTCAAATTCAGAGTGAAAAAAAACAAAGACATGATATCAGTCATTTTTATTTAATATTTTACCCCCTAAGCTGCACAAAATCCATTTAAACAGGACAAATTATGCTGTTTTGTTGCGCAATATGCAGTTGATTCTTTAAATACAAACAAATATCAGCATACTCAAAGCATGCTGTAATAAAGATGATAATACCAACAAATATCTCTAATGTCCATTTTTTCCAATTTAGACTTTTTTAATTTCACTCACCATATCTGTATTCGTACTTTGGTTCCATCCACTTCCAGCGTTTTCATTTTGAAATCCACTCCTGGAGAAAGAAATTACAAAAATTTCAGCATCTACACTATATGGACAAAAGTACTGAGACGACTGACCATTACACCAACAGAGGGTTTAATGACATTGAATAAATGAATGAATATCTATCTCGGTCATTGTAGATACAATGAGATTTAGACGCTCAAAAATCACCAGTGCAGTACTTAAAAAAAGTACCGAAATGTAGAGCACTGAGCTGCTGCGTCTAAGCGCGCCGCCCCATTGCATTCAAATACATAGATGCAGCCGTACCAGGTTCCACTCTTATTGGAAGCCTTTCTACAAGATTATGGAGTGTTTCTGTGGAAATTTGTGCCCATTCATTCTATAGAGCATTTATGAGGTCAGGCACTGATGGTGAACGAGAAGCTCTAGCTCGCAATCTCCATTCCAGTTCATCCCAAAGGTTTTGGATTGCATTGAGATCAGGGCTCTGTGTGGGCCAGTCAAATCCTTCCAGACCGAACTCATCCAACCACGTCTTTATGGACATTTTGTTTTTCGCACGGTAATGCTGGAATAGAAAAGGTTCTTCCCCTTCACTGAAAGTAAGGGGCCTAGCCCAAATCCTGAAAAACAGGTGTGTCCCAATACTTTTGTCCACATAGTGTACAAGATAAAGACAGCAGTACTCCCACAGGTTGTTTGGTTCCTTGTGGACCTTCGCAGCAATAGGCACAGGTTCAGCAGGTGCCATATAAAGTGCCAAACAATGAGGATTCATAGAGGTTTAATAACTAGTATGGGAAATTAGTAGGCTGTTGTATGGTCAGTTCCCAGTAGTTTCAAGCTTCATCAGGGGCAGGTTCTCCCTCAGACACACGGCTAGCAGCCACACACATAATTTTACATTTGGAGTATATAAACGTGCTCTTACCGATGGTGGAAACATGCTGGGGGAGGAATTCGTTGTCTGTGAACCTGCACAACAGACAGGTTTTCCCCACACCGGAGTCTCCTAACAGCAGGAGTCTGAGGAGAACATCGTACTGCTTCGCCATAGCCTGGACGGAGAAACGCGGGAGGGCTTATGCTAACAGTTTAAAAAAATAAACAAAACAACTCATTCCGCTCGCTGTCCTCCTTCATGCTTCCTACACTGCAGCCGACCGTAACCCACAACTCAGACAAAACTCTTCCGAGACATTGTGAAGCCGAAGGGGGAGGAAAATCTGACTTTCCCCCCTTCATTTCAGCGTCTCTCCCTTCAGACTGTAGGCAGCCATGAAGCAGACCGTTACTTCTGAAGATCTCGATGCGTGAAGGCGTTTCCAGTAATACTCTACCTTACCTGTTTAGTACTTTGTATCTTTATTTACGTCCCGTAACTAAGATGATGTCACTTTTCTAACAAACAAATGCTATCTGACTACCACTGTCACTTTTTACACTGTTTTTGTGACAAAATCAGTTTTTATTTACTAGTTTGCTGAATTATTTAATGTATACGTACACCATATGGACAAAGGTATTGGGACACGCCTGTTTTTCAGGGTGAAGGGTAACCTTAATGCTTCAGCATACCAAGACATTTTGGACAATGGCATGCTTCCAACTGTGGACAGTTTGGAGAAGGTGCTTTTCTATTCCAGCGTGACTTTTCCCCTTCTTCTTCAATTTCATCCTCTATCATGGTGGGTTATTTTTTTCCTCTTCATGACCATAACAGTTGCACTTTATTTGTTCATTAAAACACTGACTACCACTTGGACATGAGGGGGAGGTGCGGCATGTGTAGCCTATAATTCGCAGTGCTTTATGCAAGTTGTGTAGTGAGCGAATAATACAATTAAGCAATTAACATCCTACTATGCTCATATGCCAAAATGCTGAGCAGGCCTAGTTGACCTCCATTTTGGCTAAAGATGGCAAGAGAAAAAGAATTTGATGGAGCGTTGATTATTTAAGCATGAATGGCAAGAGCAGAGAGAGTGCTCAACTAGCTACTATATCAACATGAACAGTGACGATTAAATAACACCTGCATTTAGATAAATGGGAAAAACTTCAGTAAATAATGTTGGACATTATGGTCAAAAGCTCACATTCAGTAATTTTGATGCCCGTGTATTATTTGTTAATGTTAATGAGAATGTTAATGAAGAACCTGATCAGACTGTCAGCAAGACCAGTCTGTCCACAACTACATGGTGAGGGATATTAAAGTAGAATGATATAATACCCTCACTACAAAGACAAGTACACATTTGAGAGTGCATTGTGGATCAAGAGACCTGTTCTCTATAAATGGTCAGGTGCATGTGTTGCAAAACAACAACAGATCTGAATGCTTGACCCATACAGTAATGCTGTGTGGGTCATTGTGCAGGCCAGCATGGTTTGAGACCAATTCTCCCCTCAGGGTGAAGGGTCACTGTAAATCAATAAATTTTTTTTCTGGCTCGCTGCCTTTATCATTTATATCCTGATGGCAGGGGTCATTTCCAGTATGATAACGTGCCCATCCACTGGACTCAAAGGGTCTTAATAAAATTATGTAAATCATATGACCTTCGCAGTCACCAGATCTCAACCCAACTAAACATATATGGTTGATTTTGGACTGACATGTTAGAGAGCTCTTCACCCCCATCATCAAAACACCAACTGAGGGAATGTCTTTAGAAGAATGGTGTTCATCCCCCCATACCAGCCTTCTGGCAGACTGCCCAACACCTTACTAAGAAACTTTTTTTTGTGACCAGTCTATGTATTTTTATATACTCTAATATATATGCACATATCTAGATATGTAATAGTGGCCCTATATGTAAATATATTTCTACTGCTCAAAAAAATAAAGGGAACACAAAAATAAGACATCCTAGATTTGAATGAATGAAATATTCTTATTAAATACTTGGTTCTTTACATAGTTGAATGTGCTGACAACAAAATCATATAAAAATGATCAATGGAAATCAAATTTATCAACCCATGGAGGTCTGGATTTGGAGTCACACTTAAAATTAAAGTCGAAAAACACACTACAAGCTGATCCAACTTTGATGTAAAGTCCTTAAAACAAGTCAAAATGAGGCTCAGTAGTGTGTGTGGCCTCCACGTGCCTTATGACCTCCCTACAACGCCTGGGCATGCTCTTGATGAGGTGGCGGATGGTCTAATGAGGGATCTCCTCCCAGACCTGGACTAAAGCATCTGCCAACTCCTGGACAGTCTGTGGTGCAACGTGGCGTCAGTAGATGGAGTGAGACATGATATCCCAGATGTGCTCAGTTAGATTCAGGTCTGGGGAACGGGTGGGCGAGTCCATAGCATCAATGCCTTCATGTTGTAGGAACTGCTGACACACTCCAGCCACATGAGGTCTAGCATTGTCTTGCATTAGGAGGAACCCAGGGCCAACCGCACC
>JBBJLS010000001.1:40680945-40708913 GCA_037577275.1 Bryconaethiops microstoma | reverse complement strand
AGGCTCCACTTCCTGCGGAGACTGAAGAAAGCACAACTCCCACAGCAGCTGCTGGTGAACTTCTACAGGTGTACAGTAGAGTCAGCAATCACATACTGCATCAATGTCTGGTACTCTGGCTGCACCTTGGAGAAAAGGAAAACCCTGCAGCGCATCATCAGTACGGCCCAGCGGATAATTAGCACCTAGCTTCCATCTCTGTAGGAAATTCACCACACTCTGTGCAACCGCAGGGCTGAGAAAATAATCAAGGACCCAAACCATCAAACTCTGGTTACAAACTCTTCTCCCTGCTGCCATCTGGCAGGCGTTACAGATCTCTGCATGCCCGCACAACCCGTTTGAGAAACAGCTTTTATCCCACTGCCATCACACTGCTAAACTCTCAACATCACACCAATAACCAGATTGGACTGAACACTTCACCAACACTCGTTCACTCACTCATTCACTCACACACCCCCTCATCACTGCACAATAGTCCTCAGTCCACAGATGTTTTAATTACCAGGTACTCTTGTGCAATTAGATATTTATATTTATTTATAGTCTGCAATATTTTTTACTATTTCAATATTTATTTCATTTAACTCAGAATACTATCTCCTGTGCAAGCTCATATATATGTATATATATGTGTGTATGAATGTATATGTATGCGTATATGTATGTAATGTGTATATGTATATATATGCATGTGTATGTGTGTATGTATGTATGCATAAATTGCACATATTTGAAGGAGATTTATGTATATACATGTACATTGCAAGGAGATATGTATATACATGCACGCATGTACATGCATATACATATCTCCTTGCTATGTACATGTATATGTAGCAGAGAAGAAAATGCTGTATGTTATGTGTACATAGGCAGATATAATTTCACCATAGGCAGATATAATTTCACCAATACTAAATTCTGTATAGACTAATGGTTCCTTGTATTAGAGTATATTACTTTTGAGTGCAGGAAATCTTAGGAAAACACATATTAGAAAAGTTAGCTGTTTGTTTGGTGGTCGCCATTATGGAGTGAGTGGTAATCTTCATGATCTGTTTATTTCCTTCAGATCAGGGGTTGGTGTTCCCACTCTTGCGCCAGTTATTCTATTTTCTTTTGTTATTCATACAGAACGAATAAAAGTGTTGCCAACAACGCAGAAGGTGTCACAAGCAGTCATTAACGCAGAGTGTGGTAGCCTGCTCAGGAGAAGTCTGCTACATATATACACATATCTCCTTCAAATATGTGCAATTTATACCTATATTTTGATGTTCATAAAGGAGTGCAATATTCTGCTTGTATATATTATAGCACCCTGCTGCAACCTTGATCTCTGCTGTATATAAGCATGCATAATGTATACTTCAGTTGTATTTAATTCTATCCTAAACCCACAACTTGTCATTTTAAAAAATATTTTTATATTTAATTTGATTTTCTAACTCTTGTGTGCATCTGCAGGTTAGCCCCAAACGACATCTCTTTGTACTGACACAATGACAGTGTCTGTCTCATCATTCAGATATACACACACAAATGTATTTATTTATTTTTTTTAAACACACACGGGGGCCCATAGCAGTCACAGAGAGGCTTTTAGAGGGGCTAGTAGTCACAGAGGGGCCCGTAACAGGACAGGCACCCACAGAGGGGCCCGTGGCAGCCACAGAGCAGCTTCCTCGTCTCAATTGTACGTATATCCTGTGACAAGGGATAATGGGTCACAAAGAAGCCTTGTTGTTTATAGTACTCGCACACTTCCCACTGTACTGTAAGGGACTGTGAAGTGGTTAAATTCTGCAGTAAAAGTATTGTTAATGAATTCTTCAGATAGCAAAACACCATTGCAATCCAAAGCCTTTCATACGTTGTACCTCTGGTATGTCAGTGTCTGCTGACACCGTTTCTTCATCAACAGCCCTAGATGTACTGGGGCCATCAAACTGCAAAATGAGGAATAATAAAGTTGCTAAAGCAACAGAAAATTGCATTATCCTTCATTTAAAACCAAAAACATTACATACTTACATATGGGTCAAGAGTCTCCAGGACTGATGTGGCTGTGGGATCAGCCAGATGTATTACAACTCCTCTCACTGCAGAGATAGGCATACCAACAGTTATCAGATACAACTAAAGGGATGGACACCTAGAGGAAAAGTGGATAATACCTTCTACATATTTTTCCCCCATGACCTGGGATGAGATGGGATGGGATGGGATGGGATGGGATGGGAGGGGGGGGGGGGTTGGGGGGTGCGGTGCGATGATATCCCCCCTTCTATTCCTTCCACCTGGGGCGGTCTTATTGGTGCTCAGTGCGATGTCCTCTGCTAGTGTGAGGTCCTCCGGTGGAGGCCCCCCCACCAGTAGCAGTGGCCTGGCTCATTTTCTTAGTGGCTACAATTACATTTATGAATTTTGTAAACTTGTGATCAAAGAGACTTTCTTTAGATACTTACCACTTTGGAAGATTTTTTATATTTCATTTTCACTTGCTCCTGTTACAGCAAAATTTAACCATGTTCCAGAGATTCAAGACTCAAGATCAGAGAGTTTTAAAGTCAAATAAATTTTCCTCCCAGGTTCTTTTCTCTCTGAGACTGCTTCTGTTGAGAAGATAGTGAACGACGGATATTCAAGCCCATGAATAGGCAAGAGGGTCAGTGGAGATCAAACACATCTAACTCAGAGCTGTATTTAACAACTAAGTTTAATTTAGTTTTATTAATAACATGGAAAGACAAATGCAATTTAAAGTACTCTATGGAGAATAACGAATTACACTATAAAGCAAAATGAACACATGGAGCCAAGGTACAAGACTTACACATTGATCCTTTCTGTGATCTTCTGTCAAACCACCACCCTGGCTTTATTAATGACTGCAGTATTGCCTTCCTTTGTTATAAACCCTTTATATTCTTCATAATGTTCAACGAGCAGCTTTTGTACTGCTGTGAAAAACCCTGCTCTCTTTTTTGGCTTCGTGCTGTACCGTTTCATCTATGTCTCAGCCATCCATTCATTTGGGCTTTTTAAATATCCCGGGTGCGCGCGCTAAGCGAGACTATGCAAGTGTGCCTTGAATTAGCCTTGATTGGGAAAACCTGGAACGCGTTAGTGGAACGACTTTGTAGATGGCGCTACTTCAAGTTTCACTTTTTCGGGTAAGCCTGGCTTTCTTTAACTACTTTTATCGAATACCCTCCAGGATACAGTTGAAATCCCCCCAATATCAGATCGTGTGTGTCTAGATCTGGCAAAAGCAAAAAAAAGATTACTGGAAAAACTCAATGTTGTCCCAATAAGGGGTATACACATTTGCACACACCACTGACCTTCTGAACAGTTTTCCTTGAATAATTACATGACGTCCATTTTTATCCCGCATGAGGTTTGATTCAAATTGAACATCATGATGTATCAGAATGACCACTCCCTTGCTCTTGCTATTAAAATCTGAATGGAAAACTTGCATATACCTCCCGCTGCAAAGTTTTTTTCTGTCATTATTGAGTAGATGGGTTTCCTGTAAGTAAATAATGTCAGTTCCTATTTTGCGTAGATGGGAGAATACTTTACTTTGCTTAATTGGATGATTAATTCCCGTGACATTACAACTCACTAAGGTAGTGACTGCCCCGGCCCTACCTTTATTTACTGCGGCCATCAATTAGATCTTGCAAAATTGTTTTAAATTGAAAAACTATGTGTTTTTAAAATTTGTGTTTCTACAACCACATGCTATCTGGAAACAGGAGCATGTTATTCTTTAATTAAGAATTTGTCACGGCTATCCCTCCCATTTCTCCCAAAAACACAGAGCAGGCGCATGAGCCGATGTCCATCTTTAAGAGTTCTTTTATTCTCTTTAAACTAAAAAAAAACAGGCACGAGGGCCAGTAAATGAACAAAAACCAAAGAAGACTGGAGAAACGGACTAAACTCAACCAAGGAGACAGACGGTGGACCGACAATCTAGGTCCAACAGAACTTAAATACATATCATTACTCCTGAGAACACTGGCAGCTGACACTAATCACATCAAGAACCTCACGCCCAGTGTGCTCAGGAATCAAAATAAAAGACAACAGAACTCAAAGTACAAACTTAAACAAGGCCACCCACCTTCACTGTCCCCAGGCCTGACAGTACCCCCTGCCCCCTCCTAAAGCACACCTCCGGTGCACCTGTGAAACACCCAAAAGGAGGGGGATGCAGAGGCAAAGGGAAGCATCCCATGATCCCCACCCGGCCGTCCCACACAGGACTATATCCTGGCCAGCGCTCCGCAAAGCCAGGGCGGCCCGGGTGGGTCCCATGTGACTCTCCCCTTTGAGAATCCCAGTCCTTATACAGGGAGCTCCCACCAGGGAGCCCCTCACTGTCGTCTGGGGCGAAGTCCCTTACCGGGAGCCCCTCACTGTCCTTGGGGTGGAGCCCCCTACTGGAAGCCCCTCTCTGTCCTCGGGGGTGGAGCCCCCTACCGGGAGCCCCTTTCTGTCCTCAAGGGTGGAAGCCCCTCTGCAGGCCCCTCTGCAGCTAACAGCCCCTCTGAAGGCCCCTCTGAAGGCCCCTCTGAGGCTAACAACCCCTCTGCAGGCCCCTCTGCAGGCCCCTCTGCAGGCCCCTCTGCAGGCCCCTCTGCAGCTAACGACCCCTCTGAAGGCCTATCTGTGGCTAACGACCCCTCTACTGGGCTTAGCGGCTGGGCTAATGGGCTTAACAGCTGGGCTAACAGGCTTAGCAGCTGGGCTTCTGTGGGCTCTAAAGGCTCCTCTAGCGAGCCTAGCAGGTCCACAGACTCTGGGCTAAGCTGCTGGGCTCTTAAGGGCCTTAAGGGATCTACTAAAGCACCTAGTGGCGCTTCTAAAGGGCCTAGGAGGTCTACGGGCTCTGGGCTGCCTGCTTCTGCCCTGACTCTAGCCCCAGCTATGCTACCTGGAGCATGGTCTCGGTGCTAGCGAGTGTGATCTTGGCGCTAGCGAGCGTGGTCACGGTGCTCGGGAGTGTGGTCTGACCGACGCTCGAGATCACTGCTTCCTCGAGGAGAGGTTGGACTGGATGCGTGGCCTCATGGAGCTGTTGTCGGCCTCGCTCCGGGACCCTCGAAGCCTGCGGGAGGATCCACGTCCGGCGCCTTCGCTGGGGTGCTCAAGACGGGCATGCATGCCCGCTTGCTTCCCACTGGTCGAGGGTCCTGGCAAGACGCCAGTGGGAGGAGCGAAAGAGCACCTGCGCCCGGCGTGCTCAAAGCGGGCTTCCGCGCCCGCTTCTTCCTCACTGGCGGAGGTGCCTACAACCCACTGCCACGCCGTCCCGCCCAGTTCCAGGCAACCTGCTCTGCAAATTCCCCTATAAGCCGGTCTTGTTGCTTGGGGGTCAGCTCCTCATTCCTCCACGCCACGTCTGCTGCGATTTGTTTTTTGCGGTCGGTCCATCTGTCACGACTATCCCACTTGATCAACCAAAAATCAAGAAAAAGCGTGTTACATAAAAGTTACAAATTGATTTGCATTTCACTGAGTGAAATAAGTATTTGATCCCCAAGCAAAACATGACTTAGTACTGGGTGGAGAAACCCTTGTTTGCAAGCATGGCCATTGGAGATCTTATAGTATCTTATAGTATACACTGGAACATTTATAGTATTATTCTAGTTCCAGGCACTTTGTCCAAGGACTAGCCCTAGGAGTGCAGCATTTTTGAAGAAACTGAAATGCAAATTCCAGAAAAAGTAGTTCTTCTAAGTAGAACAACACTACTGATGCATACAGGTGATCCAGTTAAAATCAGCATTCAAAATCACCGTCTAAAGAAATTCTGTCCTTGAGCAGAAAAAATAAATTCACCCCTAAGTTTATTACCGTTTGCTTGAAATTTGTATCATTTTAG
Organism: Bryconaethiops microstoma; assembly: GCA_037577275.1. Classification (NCBI taxonomy): domain Eukaryota; kingdom Metazoa; phylum Chordata; class Actinopteri; order Characiformes; family Alestidae; genus Bryconaethiops; species Bryconaethiops microstoma. The sequence goes on along the minus strand of JBBJLS010000001.1, from coordinate 40,703,002 downwards.
AGTAACGAGACCTCCCAAAACATATCAGGGCACCAACACTCAAGAGTAGTGAGGGAACATATTTGTAGCTTTTCTATGGTGATTGGCTTTAAATAATCCAAGAGTTGAGGCGAGCTGTGCAAACAAAGAAAAGTGGAATATTCTCAGGGAAGTATCATTAACCTGTGCAAATGCAAGTTCATCAGAAATATGATGCTGCTGCTACAAAAAAGAATCTGGTAAAAAAGTAACTATTCTTTAATTGTTATAGGTAAATAAAAAACAAATCACACCTAAACCAATAGACGTGTTTTTTGAGCGGACAAATTAACACACACTGCCTTTCTGATCGCATCAAATGCAAAAACGGGGGCCAGTGACTGTACAGTCACTTGATGCCTTCTGATGGCACACCACTGAGACTAAGAAAAACTATTTTTGAGCAATGTATCACTTCATTTCCTGGGGAAAATCATATAAATTTCAAACCAATGGGCAAGCTACCAAGGCCAGGAAGTCCCTCCAAATTGAGGCCCAGAGTTAAAAGGCTATTAGATGCAGGATGGCTATTAGAAGCTTGGGACATCAGGCAGTTTGCTTGTAAGTCTAGTCTTGGGCAGGTGCAACTGCATGATTTAACCATCTGAAAGAGCCTATGCAACTTTCTCCCACATGCAAGGTCAGGAGGCACTGAAAGAGAAATCCTGTAATGAGAGTAACCATCCAGTTATTCAGCTGTTGTTATTTGCCTCTCCAGCCCTCCACTGTAGTGGAGTGTTGTTCGTGACAAGCATGGTGAGGTCGTACTGGAGCTTGTCAATGGCCCACTTGACATACAGGGCCTCCCATTCATTGGCCGCGTACCTAGTGTCGGCAGGAGTTACTTTCCTACTCATGTAGATGATCAGATGCATGCTGCTGGAAGTCCAGGTTTTGTAACACCAGACAGGATGAGAGGGCTGTCTTCAGGGTCTGGAAGCCCCATTCTGCTTCCTCCATCCAGTGGACCTTTTTGTGCTCACCTTTTTGGTGACGACAACACCACCTGCCAGTAGACTTTTGTGAGGTCTAAGGTGGAGAGGAACCTTGCCCTGCCCAGTCATTTGACAAGGCCATCAACCTGTGAGGTCAGCCCGGGCTTGACAGAGAACCTGTTCCAGAACTACCCCTCCAGCTCTCTTAGATCTTGGGTCTGTGATGGTGTGAGGGCCTTTTAAATGTTTGGTCTCAGTATTTCAGCAGGGCCCGTGCTGGACTGAGAGAAGCACTGGCTGAGGTTCTACCTAGCATTTCATGAGGTTAATGGGGCCACTCATTCTGCAATGTCAAAAGCCCTCTTGTTTGGAATTCATAGGCAGGAATTCATTGGCAGTGTTAGTTACACATTTTCTGATCTTTGTGTTGAGCTTACTGAAGGTGTTCTTATCTGGACGGGCTTGCATTTTTTGCATTTTTGACTTTGCTTTCCTGTGCAATGTCTAGAAGACCCCTGGGTCATTGGCTAAACAGTAACAGCTTCTCAGACAGCAAACAGCATGTATGACAGAAGCAGGTCCCAATCGCATCCCTCCTAGCTGATGACTTTCTAAAGATTCTGTTTCAGGGTCTGCACCAAGCCATCAGTCTGCAACACCAACACCTTCAGGTGTCTCACCTGAAGCAGCAGGCAGAGGTCAGTGATGTTTGGATAAATGGTGTCCTTGATCAGACAAGGATGTCTTTGAGGAACCCAACGAGGCTGAATAGGAGGAGTAGTTCCCATGTGATATTGCGCAATGTGGCTTTCCGGATGGGGACAGCCTCTGGGTATTGGGTGGCACAGTCAAAGACAACCAGGATGTTTTTATGGCCCTAGGCAAACTTCGGCAGACTGGTGAGGTCTGCTGGCACTGAGTACACTGTTGGCACAAATTTTAATATCTGCCAGCATTCCTGGCGAGCAAAATCAGTTCCATAGGTTTTCTAATGTGCTTGGATAGCCCAGGAGCCCCACAAGAGGATGGCTGCAGGCCAGGTTTAAGGTAGTGTTGATCCGGGAGCAGGGCAGGGCCAACAGATCTGTCAGCTCACCCCAACAGTGGTATTACAGTAGACGTTGTTGTATTTTGAAATACATTTTGAAATTCTCCATGTCGATTAAGAGCATCTGGCACCAGCAGCACTTTAACCTCCCTTTCTATTTTTCATCTAAGGTGAAGTTGGCTAGCTGTTGAGAAAAAACAGAAAAGAGGTCAGTTTGGGATTGGAACTTCGCTTCAGGCTACCATACCAACATCATCTTCATGGGCGTGAGGGACTGTTTGGGAAACCAGCACAGTGGCTCAACACTGCCATCTTGGGGCTTCCTCTGCAGACCTTTCTCTGTCCGGCTGTTGTGCAGTAAAGTAAGGACACACCAAGAGAGGCACAGGCAGCTCAATGATTAGATCCATAACATCAGGCTATTCGTTGCCCTTTCCCTGACGTTCACTTCACACATACACTTGAAACACCAACCCAGCCACATGGCCGGACAGACTTTGGGAAGCCCACGGGATCCCAACAACTCCTCTACAACCCTCTCACCTGAGACTGTACTCCAGCACGTCCTCAAAACCATTGTGCAGCAGGCGCTGTTCACACAAATTGCCGGAGGCCTGCACAAAGGTACTTCTGAGTCTAAGAAGACCTATTTTGGAGCATTTTGTCACTCCATTGCCTAAACAAAAAACACGTCAATTTCAAACCAAGGGCAAAGATGCCCAGGCCAGGAAGTCCTTCCAAATTCAGTCCCAGATCTAAAAGATGCTGCAGAATGTCTGTCTCATGCACTTGCCCTTTCCCAAAACCAACCATTTGAAAGAATCTATGCAACTGTGTCTGACATACAAGATCAGAAGGGAGAATTCTGTTCCTATCTACAAGAACACAGATGCCTGTGACTGTGTACAGACTATTGTCTAAAAGTCTTCATGCAGCATGTACATTCTTACTAATAATGGGTTCTGTAAATAAGTGAAAAAGAGTTATTTGATATATAATAATAGTGGAGCCATTTGTGGTGCTATGCAGAACCCATTTTAAAGGGGTTCTTTAAAGAACCACATGCAAAAGAGTCATAACAGACAGGAACAATTATTCCAGCAAGGATATTTATGCATTTATAGGGTTCTTTGTATATTCAAGAACCCTTCATGTGAAAAGCCATTTACTTTTTTTTCTGCCAAAACACTTTAAATGAACAGACATGCATTTCTTTGTGCAGACTCAGTTTTAAACACGAAACAGTGTTGGAATGCCACTAGTATATATGTGGATGCACTTTCTCAGTAGTCCACTATGTAAATGACAAATTTCAAGTTTCTACACCCATACAGTGTAGAATTTGTCCATTATGGAATTTTGCTCACACGACTGGATCACCAGTAGCTCTTTGTTAGATGTATTATACATTATCTGGGTACAGGAGCATGTTTCTCAAAGTTTAGCTAAGTATTTATATGTTCAGGCTTTTTCCGATATCCCATCAATTTAGCCTATATGACACTGTACTGAATTGGCACAGTCCTAATATACACGTATGTTCATAAAATCCCACAGAAGAAATTCTATCAGAAGGAAAGAAGAATATAAGGATCTTGCAACAACACAGTGACCCAAAGCAATCAAGAGAATTCATCAAAGAATGGTGCAAAATTAAGTAAACAGTGTCATGGAATGGACTAGTCAAAGCCTTAATCTTATTGCTCATAAAATTCTGTTCGATGGACTTGCTAGAAAGTCATCGAACCTCTGAAGAACTTCCATAAAGGGGAATAAAAAGGTCCATAAATGATGTAGGAGACTGATTAGAAAAAAGAGCAGCTGTTTGAGCTAGTGGGTGCACTTTTTTCCCAGTCAACAATCAATTGCGTTGACATAAAAACTGAAAAATCCATACAAGCAAACAATTATGTAAAACACACAATTTTCATAAAATATTGTATATTGTACCTCACAGCACTGTACCTTGTTCCATTTTACTGGTACTTTATGGGCTCCACCTATCTTGAAGCTCCATTTTAAACCTGTGGCCTTTAATGCCACTAAACTGAAGTCAGGTTCTGATCACTGGCTCACTGTTGTCCAGACATTTGTTGGGTGGTGAACTATTCACAACACTGCAAAGACACTGACATGGAAGTGGCATAGCAGTGTGTGTGTGGTGTTTCTGAGGTTTCTCCTCCCCTCAGTGGCAGTGCTGAGAGAGTGTTGAAAGTGTTCCACTACCCATGAGCCCCCATCCAGGCCAGTTCTGTGATCAGAACACTGATGAAAGGCTAGAGGATTAGTTACACAGATGGACTACTGTACAACAGAAAGGTTTCTAGTAAATAAGCATTTCTAACGAAGTGGCTGATGAGAGATACTGATTGCATGCTGTTTTCTTTTTCAGCACTTTCCTCTATTTAGAAGCCTAATATCCACCTTTGCGGCATTCCGGGTGCATTCTTACAGCTCATGTTATGAAAGAAACTGTGGTCTCAAAAGCTACCATGAGCTTCATGCCCTGTTTGGGGCAGCTGGTAGCCTAGTGGTTAGGGCATTCGCCCTGCAATCAGGAAGTCATGGGTTTGATTCCCAGGAGTGCTAAGCACCTCTGAAGTACTCTTGAGCAAGGTACCGTCCCCGCACACTGCTCCCCAGGTGCTGTGTTCCAGGCTGCCCGCTGCTTCACTTGGTGAATGGGTTAAATGCAGAGGAAGAATTTCATGCTGTTCCCACTGTGTGCTGTGGTGTGTTCACATATGACAGAATGGTCACTTTCATGTCATTTACCAACACTGATAATTGCAATGTCTTTTTATTGACTGATTTATTGATTACAACTCAGAATCTTCTGTCTCCTATTTTAAGGGGTTCTTTAAAGAACTATGTACAAAAGCGTCATAACAGAGAGGAACTATTTAAGCATTTATATGGTTATTTTCTGGATAAACCCTATATGTGAAAAACCATTGATTGTTCGCCTAAAATGTTTTAAATGAACAGAAATGCATTTCTTTGCGCAAAGTTTTGGTATCAGTTGTTAGTGTGCAACTAGTGTATATATATATGAATGCACTTTGAATCTGAAATTGCTCTCTACTTCCTCAGTAGTGCACTGTGTAAGTTATAAAATTCAGGTTTCTACACCCATATAGTGTGCAATTTGTCCATTATGGAATTCTGCACACATGACTAGATCACCAGAGGCTCTTTGTTAGACATATTATACACTATCTGGGTACAGGAGCATGTTGCTGAAAGTTTAGTTAAGCATATATGTGATAGTTCAGGCTTTTTCCAATGTCTGATATCCTATCCATTTAGCCCATATCAACACTGGATTGGATCGGCACAGTCCTAATATATACATGCAGTATGTATAGCATGATCAGCATGATAAGTAGATAAGTTAATTATCACTGTAGGCGGTGCTTGCATATACTGAAAATATATTATTAAACATTTGACCTTACTCAGAGAGTCTACCCTCATGATTTATTCATGTGCAAGTGTGCTCCATGCTTCTCCACATATTAAGCAAGCGAAGCAAAGCAGTGTGGAGAGAAGAGTGGCCTAGCTTTTGAAAACAAGGCACCGCCAGATAGAAGTCAGCCTTAAGGTTATATAGTTATGCAAAGAGAACTGTGATTACTAGAGGGATTGCTTGAGGTTTGCTCTGTGCCATAAGGTCTGAACAAAGCCATCAGTCTTGAGCAAGCTCATTTAAATATACCCCCAAGGGCTTATAGTGAAAAAGGGAACAGTACTAAGCACTAAGGTATGTGTAAGGGGTTCATTTGTGCTGTGTTGCTTAGCCTACTCCTACTTTAAAATTGTTTAAATTTTGTAAAAAGCTTGAATTTGTTTTGAAATCAGCATTAAACTAACTACTGTTATTCACAGTCTCTCCCTGCATTACACACTGCATTTTTCAATATGACCTTTGAGCCAGTCGTGGTAGAAAAAAACACACAGCAAACATAGTCGAAGAGTCGACTCCAAGTATTTCAACTCTGCCTCCAAGAATCAACTTTTTTTTTTGAAGTTGACACCCCATCACTACTGAGAGTAAAATGAGTCTCATATTTGGAACAAGTTGAAAACAGTTAGTTGACTTAGCCTTTAGATGATTTTTAACGTTACTTTGTCTTGCAAGTTTGTCAGGTAAAAATGTCTTTTTGATGCAGAAATTTGGAATTCATAGCTTAGGGCATACAGAGTTCTAAGAAGAACATCAGAGAGAATTACCTGGTCAAACTACCATGTTTTGTTCTTTTATTGGCCATTTGCTTTCTCTCTCATGTGGACGTCTAGAGCAGGCCTGCATTGTGGATGTTCTCAAAAAAGAGGACCATGGGCTTGCACAAGCCCTGACTTGATTGTGCCAAGTGTACGTGGTGTGAGTGCCAAGAAGCATCAGAGTCAGATTGAAGTGCCACCATCACAATTGAAACTTGCCCTCTCTAACAACTCTAATGAGGTTGTGGGGAGTTTTCCCACAGTGCTTGTGTTCTGCTGGGAAACAGACAAGCTTTGTATTGATGGACTAGGTTCTGGAGGGAGGAAGGGAGGAGGGGAGGAGGGGAGGAGGGGAGTGGGCATGGTGACATTTGGCTCATGTGCGGTTGCTAACGTTCTACTTGCAAAGCCTGTATTTGAAGATTATACAACCTGTGTGTGTACCTCTGACCACTTGTGTAGACAATAGGGGCAGATTAAAGCAGCTCAGTTCAACTGAATTAATTAGAATAAATGCATGGATGCTACTGGATGCTGCAAGTGTTGGATATGCATGAATAATGAATGATGATTAGACAGAATGGCAGAATGTTACTTGTTAGATGATTTGGTACTTGGATGTGTACATGCTCGGAAGTGTTGACTCAGATGCAAGTTGCGCAGAGGGAGGCTTCACCCCATGTGACTGTAAAACACCATGTGACAGGGATTGCCGAGCAGAGAACCAAAGGGGTGAAGTAAAAAAAACTGAGGATGAGAGGAAGGGAGAAGAAAATTTGTTTGTGTGAGACAGAGAGGGAGGGAATGGAGAGAGAGAGAGCTGTGTTACGGTGTCTGCATGCCTAGTGTTCAGTGAGAGAGAGAGAGAGACTCTGCTGGTGTAGTTTCAGAAGTGTACCAGGAGCACACCTTGTTCTAACAAACATGAAGGTAAGATTATTAGTTTTGGTATTAACATTTTTTTCCAGTGTTATGATTTAAAATGTTCAAAAAAATTGAGGCTGTGCTTCTGGCCTTCTATAATGGGTTCGTTCTATTATGGGAACCTTCAAGCTGCAAAGACGTTCTTTTTACCGCCTTGATGCATTTGCAAAATGTCCCTACAAAATAAGTCTTTAAGGGACAGTGGTGAGGTGACAGATGAACAGATAAAAGCAGCACACTGGGTCCTGAGTGTGTGTGATCGGTGGGGAACTGAGAGTGAGGGGAGCCGTTTGTCTTCTGGCTTACATTCCCTCTGAGAAAGGCGCCTGGCTCTTAAGGAATGTTTAAGCCTTCAGTTTCTCTAACAGCTGAAAGTCACAAGCTGTTTTGTAGGCTCCTCAGGCTAATAGGCCTTTAATAGGGTGAAAACTGATGCCTAAACTACATCACTTTTCAGTAGCAAAGGCCTATGAGGGTCAATATCATGGAAAATCATAATTGCTAAAAGTTATTTCAGTAACGTTTTACATGCTCCTGATGGTAATGTTGGGTAGCAGAAATAAATGATCATAATCACATTTAAGTCAAAAGTCATTACCTATAAGGTGCAAAAGTGCAGGGTCCTGAAAAAAAATTACACCCCCATTTGACCCCTTCCTCCTAACAGCCCCCAGTGTGGTTGCCCCATCTTACACTACTGATTTAGCATATGATTTAAATCCAGTTCTAATTAATTTATTTTACATTTCAAGTTCTAAGCACCCACTGCAGTTATGAATGTGACAGAAGATTGCCAAAGAGGTGTCAGCTATGGCCTCTTCAACACTACCTCAGAAAATACAACCATCACTAGGGGGTTCCAGTCCCCTTTTTCTCCAGCCATGGACAAGGCCATCAATGGCATCACCATCATCATCCTTTTCATCACCATGATCTCCCTTGGCTGTACCATGGAGATTGCCAAAATCAAAGCTCACTTACTCAGACCGAAAGGAGTAGGGATAGCCCTGGTGGCTCAGTTTGGTATCATGCCTTTCACTGCCTTCTGTCTGGCCAAGATCTTTCAGCTGGGGCCCATTGAGGCCGTTACTGTGCTGATCTGCGGGTGCTGTCCCGGGGGAAACCTCTCCAATATTTTTGCCTTGGCTCTCCAAGGGGACATGAACTTAAGGTAATGCAAACAAACTTACTCCAATGATTCATATTTATGAAGGGATTCAGAGAGAGTTTTCATTAAAATTTGAAAGACAATTCCACTGAGGTGACAGTTTATTAGGTACACCAATCATATGCAGGTTTACAATTACTCACTGTAGCCCATCCGTTGCTGCACAATTTATCCACCCCCATCTACTATATACATCAGCAGAAAGGAAACATCATAGGACCATAATGATACATTTTCATTTGACCAGAGCACTATTTTCTTACCAATCTGTTGTTTAACAGTAATGCAGCAATGGAAGTGACCATTCTGTTATACATGAACACACCACAGCACACAGTGTAAACAGCACAAAATTCTACCTCTGTATTTAACCCATTCACCAAGTGAAGCAGTGGGCAGCCAGGAACACAGCGCCCGGAGAGCAGTGTGTGGGGATGGTACCTTGCTCAGGGTACCTCAGAGGTGCTTAGCAGTCTTGGGAATCAAACCCACAACTTGCTGATCGCAGGGCGAACACGCGAACCACTACGCTACAAGCTGCTAGCAATACATGTACCACAATCATTAACGTCCCCTTCGATAGTTCAGTGGTAAGATGCCCGACACTGAATGAAGAGAATCAGAAGATGGGCTATATCGGGGGCTATATCGCTGGCTGCTCACTGAAAGAATTTTTCACACTGTGTGCTGTGCTGTGTTCATGCATGACTAAAAGGGACCACTTTAATTGTAAACCTACGAAGTGTGTCAATGTGTATCTGTTAACTTGAACAGTGGTAGATGTACTTAATAAACTGACAGCCTAGTTCAACAGATATGACCTACTGTTTGACCTACTCTCTGCACACTTTTTTTCTATTATTCTCCATTGTAGGGTTCATTCTTCTGATTTTTATAAAACATTATACTAGCTGAAATACAAAGAATAATATAAAAAGTGATACCACAACTCTCTTCTACAGCATTGTGATGACCACATGCTCCACAGTCACGGCACTGGGTGCGATGCCCTTACTCCTTTATCTGTACTGCCAAGGCTTCGCTGGTCTGGAGAATGCTGTTCCCTATGCTGGTATCATTATTGCCCTTATCATGACCTTAATGCCCTGTGCCATCGGCATTGGCATCAACCACTGGGCACCACGTTACTCGCAAGTGATAATTAAGGTACAAATTTTGGAAGAGAGACAGACTAAAGCCTTTATTAGTGCCTAACTACACAGTCAGGGGAAACTGACGCTACTTGTCAAGGAAATTGGCTCTTCAAGGCTGAGCAAGACATAAAGCCATATTAATGAGTATATGTTCTTATTAATGAAGTTATGCATTATTCTCATGTCTTCCAACAGGTTGGTCTAAGCATCTTGCTAATAGCCTCAGTGGCAATTTGTGTGATGTCAGGGATCACTATTGGTGGAACAATCTGGGAAGTGCTTTCTCCACAGCTCATGGCTGTGGCCTCTCTCATGCCTCTCATAGGCTACGTGCTTGGGTACATCTTGTCAACGCTCTTCAAACAGAATGGCCAGTGAGTACTCATGTCTTTTGATAATTTCCCAATATTTTCCACAGTTGAATCTGAAAGCTACTCTAAAAGTTAACTCTAACATGGGTGCCCAGTTCGATTATTGTGAAAGGCAAGCTGGCCAATTCCAGTTTCGTGGCCTCTCTACAGGAGCAAGAGGACCATTGCAGTGGAGACCGGCTGTCAAAACATTCAGCTGTGCTCCACCATTCTGAAGGTGGCATTCCCTCCAGAGGTCATCGGCCCCCTGTATCTCTTTCCACTAATTTACATCATATTTCAAGGTGGTGAAGCTCTGCTCTTCATCATTGTTTTCAAGTGGTACCAAACGTGTAAACCCACCACCGAAGGTAACCAAGCCTGTTCAAGGGAATCTTAGTTTCAGTTTCCAAGACATGGGAAATGGGATAATTCATAATCTTGGAATAATTTCAATGTGAAATGGCAAATTAACATTGGAAAATCTCTTTAGTCAAAGTTTAGGCTTAATCTGTGTATGGGACCTGACTCTTATTCATGATGCTGGCCTAAAAAGACTGGTCATCAAATAAACTAGTGTAATGTAATTAATAATAAAAAAAAGTTTAGAATTTATATTGAAAAAATATTTGGGACTCTTTTCACATCACTCCTCTAGCATCACCTCAAGGATGCATCTTTGATAAACTAGACAAAAACAATCAAATGTTATACAATATCAATCAATATATCACAAACATACCTAAAAATGTTCAGAGAAATTCCTTACAAGTAGTCTATTAAAAATCATTACAAAAGAAAAAGTTTTTTAAAAATTTTAAGATATTGTTTTAGTCTCCTGAAACTCCATGGTTGTCTATAACCATTTTCTGTTTCCCTGAGGCATAAATGAGGCTACAAAGATGCAAAATCCCTTGGTAATCCACCAACATGCGTAAAACCAAAGAGCTGTCAACTCAAGGTTGTGCCCCTAAAGAGATTAGTAGGCATCTGAAATTACCATTAAGCACAATCAAGGGGAATAAAAAAAAAAGTTTGGATTGAAACAACAAGAGGATGGTTGTGGGAACACAAATTCAAACATTTGCAATAGTCTTCTTAGTCTCTAAATTTGAACCAAACTAAAGGCTCTGGTGTGTGCTGAAGAGAGCAAAGACCCGAGAAGATAATAGAACCAGATGTTCTGCATTGAGGAGTGATGTGAAAATGTCCCAAATATTTTTTCCATTGTAAATTATAAAATATTTATTTTTTGAGACAAGGAAACAAGGAAAAATTAAAGTATGCAGTTTGTCCATTTGTTTAAGCTTAACATAATACTCATTGCATGTGTTATTTCAGTGATTTTAGCTCATTTTCATTAAGGGTGCACATGATTGACACTGACTGTATACGCTTCTGATCACCAAGAAGGCACATTTCAGTAGATTTTTTGATGCTGTTTCAGTCATTCAGATTAACATCGTATTTCTGTGGTCTCACTGTATTTTTTCTTTGCCATTTCAAAAAGAGAAAACAACATACCTGGCAGTCAACAAACTGGAGGAGACCAAAGTTCCCTAACCAGAGTTTTCTTCTGGATGATGAACTTGAAGGATTATGCTACGGAGCAGAGCTTACAGAGGTGCAAAGCATGTGAGACAACTGCTCATCAGGCTGGTCTCAGCATGATAATGATGACCTCTGTGCCAACTGGTTTGATGTACATTATACATTCACATCCTCTTTGAACATTTCAGAGCTTTACCTTTAATCTTTACAAAACGGGGGGATACTGCTAAAATACCCAAATATGATCTAGGAATTAAATATTTTAAATGTATTACATGTAAATCTACTTGCATTTTTGGCAAGTACATTTACATGTGGTAGACGGAATATTCATGCAAAAATAATAAAATCAGTGTCCTTGAAAGAACAATGCAAAGTCAACTGTTATATTTGCACATTTAAAACAATATTTAATTGGAATCCATCACAAGTTATTTACAATGCAGACATAAGTTAAACCTTTATACAAACATAAAATACTACTCCTCACAAGTCACTTCATTTTGTTCCAAAAGGAAAACAGATGTCATATACAGGACTTTTAAATAAAAGCATTTACATTAAATTATAAGTTTGCTCCTGCAAAATTATTTGTTTCGCCTTCAATGAATCAAGGAGATTTTACAACTCATTTCTCCCTGCGCGAATACAAGTGAATATTACAATGCTATTCAATAGCACTTCATATACAAAGCTCATTTTTTCAGTTTACTAAAGCAAATTCTCAAATGCACTGTAAAATGCAAACACAAAATATAAAAACTAAAGCTTACCGTATTGTCAAACCAAGCACACTCGCCCAAGCCGTAAGATGCAATGAGAAAAGTAAAATAAAATTTCTCGCAACGCAAATCCCTACATAACTGCACCCTAACTGCACATACAGGTAGTATATATGGTGCCATGAAAATTATTTGCGATGAGTTCCTCTATTTTTGCATATTCGTTTCAGATTTTCATACAAAACGTAAAATATAACCCTTCTACAACTTGAAATTAGTCTTTCACATTGCTGTGGACCACCTTTCTTTGCAGTATTTCTTTAATTTAGCAACACTTGAGGGCTTCCAAGCATGTTGCAAGCACATTTGGGATGGGTGAAACTTGTGTAAAGTGTAAAGCATAAAGTGAGCACACAGTAAAGCACACAGTGTGAATGTAAATTGGTTCTCTGCATATGACACATTCATCTGGCCATCCCTGGAAATCTTACAATATCAGGTTGATGCACAGAGCGGACAGAGCAACTCCTTTTACTGTCTCCTCGTTCTAAAAATGTAGCCCTCACTTAGATGACGCTTTAGATATTAAACTGATAAGAACAGATACGACACATGAGTGCAGCGATGTAGTCCTAACGTGCTTAGTGTGGCCTATATGGTTCAGAAAGCTATTACTTTACAATTACTCTTTAACGAAGGACTAGCTGAATTCAGATGACTTCTTTCTTCCATAAAGGTTTCCTCAGGTTGCATTTGTTTTATAATAAATTTTGTTAGAAGATCTGAAACAATTATGTTCGACAAATATACAAAAATAGAAGTCGTCGAGAGAGGGTCCATCGCATGTGTGTATGCAATCGATGTGTAATCTAATACCAAACCTTTTTGTTTTAATATCAGTGACGAATGACGTGCGCCGTTACTTAACTGAGAAGATTTTGATAATGCATTCTAAATGGTCATGCATGTCCAGTAGCCAATTCTCAATCAAAAAGGAGAGATTTACTCTTTTAACTAACAGCATTAACAAATTAATATACTAGCAAAACAGTGAGGGTAGAAATAGCCCTTTTTACAATGTGGCAAAATATTCACCATAAAGACTTTTTCCAGATGATGCTAAATAGTTATGAGTGGGATGACACATTCAACCATGTCTTAAAAAATGAAAACGGAAAAAAAAAAAAAAAAAAAACCTTCAGCGTCCATGCATCATTCTCAATGTCAGGTGGTGTCCGTCATGCATACATAATAGAAGTGGTGGTGGTGGTGGTGTGTGTATGTTCACAAGTATTTGAAAATGCTCACAAATGCGATCTGTGTTCAATTCAAAACAGATAAAACCACACAGAACATTGTGTTCAATAACAAAATAATTAAGGCCAAACAAGGCCTTTCTCTATACAGTGTAGTGTCTTCTCTGCTACGTATCCAACTCATAAACCTGAAAGATGCAGAGCAATCATCTGAAATCATGCGGGATTTGAGCATGTACGATATATGCACGTAAATGGTTGGGAGTGCTTGACAGGACAGTATTGGTGGCACCTGTAGGGCACTGGGCCTGCCTAGTTCAATATCACCTGAGATGGGCAGAGCTGTGTGTAGCAGAGGAACAGCGCAAGAGGGGGATCACAGGAATCAGGCCTGCAGGGTTGCAGCCTTTGTGTCCCACAGCATACAGGCTGTGTGCAGCCTATGAGTGTCCATGAGCTCTCAGGATTCCTTTAATAGGGGAATGTCTGCAGAGAAAAGTATGGATATATGTTATTTTCGTATAAGATAAACAGCCATCAAATTTTAGTTGAAAGAGAGACAGACTTGTATAAGCCTTAGAAAAACCTACCATCAGCCTGGTCATGCTCTGGACTGTGTAGAGACAGCATACTATTCTGTTGACTGGTATCAGGGTTCTGGTATTGTAAGCCTGCAGATGCTGCTGTTGCCCCCTGTACAGTGTCCAAGGACCAGGAGGAGGAAAAGGAAGAGGAAGGCGGCCGATGCACCACTGCAGTCTCTGCCTGCTGAGTGTGGGCAGATGAGGCCGGAGCTGAAGGTTGCTCCAAAGACTCCAGTTGTGTGTGTAAGTGAACCTGACCTCCAGCTCCAGATACAGCCTCCTCATAAGATGGCAACGTCACCTGTACGCCCTCCACCATGATGGTCACGGGTTGCCCGGAGCTTCCCTGCTCACGTCTACAAGGTAGGGGGAGAGGAAGAGAGTGAAAGAGAGAAGGGGGGTGGGGATTATTAACAGTTAAAAACGTCAAAACAATCAGAGAGAATAAAACTATGACATAAGGTTAAATGGTTGATGCTTTATCTACATATCCCTTAAAAATAACAAATATGCTAACTGATCGTTGTTCTTAAATGTGCAATGCTGTGAGGGTGCATTAGCCACTCATGGAAAGAAGACATGACTGTAAAAAGTGAACTATTACACTTGGGAGCCAGGGGCCCCTAAACCTAAACCAGCATAATCCGATCATACACATACCACAAACTAGACCCCTGCACAGACATGTTTGGAAGAAGGGGCAAAAAGGACAATCTGAACATGAATGCAATACAATTATCCATAGAGTCATTACATATATTTTATGTACACACACAGACAAGGCACAACATTAAAACCAGTGAGGTGAACATGAATTATCTTGCTACAGTGGCAACTGTCTAGACGTGGGATATATTAGGCACTAAACAGTCAGTTCTTGAAGGTTGTATTAGAAGTAGGGCTGTGCATGTGATGCAAAATGTTTAACTAATGTTAAACCATTATTAAATAATGCTTAGCCATTATTTTGTTCACTTTGCTTTGTTGTTTTAAATGAATGCAGCATTTTATTTCTGGGAGCATTTGAACCCCAACCATAACCAGAAAAATCTTTTTTTTATTTGGTTATATTACATGTTTAAGTGCAATGACGGCATTTGCGATGACACTGGAAACCTTTTCTGATGTCTGAAACCTGACACTATTGTCTGAATATGATTTTGCCTGTTATAATTTTGAAAATCATGAAATAAGTAGATGGCTTACCGTCCATGCTGGAAAGACTTCAGTTTAGGCTGCAGTAAGACAAAAAGAACCACCAGCAGAAGAACTAGTAAAACAGAGCTGGCAGTGGAGGCCATGATGGAGAGTGTATTCATTCCCAGCACAGGAGATGTATTCTTTTCTGTTCAGAAAAGAACGTTGAAGAGTTACCACACCTGCTACAGATGTACCTCTACCACCAACAGTTTGTTGGCATATTTAGTTGCTTATTAATGAGGCTAATCCCCATTGGATTCTAACTGTTCACTCCTCACCATATCTAGATATTCACATCCTATTTCCGATAATGTGCTTGAGGAAACTAAAATTAGCAGTAAATATAAAGGGGCCTATAAGTAGTGCCTCCCACTATATAACACTATATAAAATAAAAGACTGTTGTTTAGATTACAATTATTGATTGGGTGTGGATGGAAAGAGCAGTAATAGAAATTGAGGTAGATTAAGTGAGCTTTGGAAGTCTCAGTGTTTAACAAAGAGTTTCTCTTACCCTGGCTGAGAACACAGCTGATCTGCACAGGGCTGTCCCATTTGCCATTCTGGCAGGTGAAGTATTTGTAATCTCCCTTCAGCGTGTAGCCCTCATCACAAAAATACTCAACCACTACTCCATTAGTCAGGCGTTGACATGGTAATGGGTGGCAAGTATAACCTCCGTTCTCTGGTTCAAAAGGAGGGCTGCATACTGGACAACAGACAGTTACAAAAAATGATTTCACAGCTAAAGTGATGGTTGCTAAAAATTATGCTGAACTTCTGCCTATTTACACACACTGAGTGAATGAGAGTGAATGGAACAGTGCTAGTTCACAATAAAAGAAAAACCTAATTTATTTGCATGGCTTATTAACAAATCAACAGGCAACTAAAAAAAAAAGATTCGGTATCCCTTTTTTAGTATTGAATTGGTATTAGTTAATGTTCTTTCAACATTCAGGAGTGACTTTGCACAGCAAAGAGCTTAAAGGGAACTCACAGGTGTTATGTAGACAGCGTGGTGGACCTGAAGACCAGAGACCCTCTCTGGTGCAAGTGATGATGCTGGGACCATCCACAGTATAGCCTGAATCACAGTTGTACTGGAGCACAGTGCTCACTGGGAAGGAGCCTCTGTTGGTCTCAGTCACATTCACCCCGCCATGCTGGATGGAGAACGGCCTCACACAACCTGGGGAGGAAAAATGAAACTTTTTTTTCTCCACCAATTCAATATAAAATTCCCTGAGCTCTTTGTAGGACTACTGTTAAGAGCATAAACCTTAACCTTAATTTGAATGGTTTGTTTTACCTGGACATGAATTCCTATTTGAAGACTAAGCCATTTTCTGGGTAGGGGCTGTGGCTTTGTGTGGTCACTGACAGCTTCATAATGGCTGCTGTAGAGCTGGGCAGTATGACCAAAAAATTTTATCACGGTATTTTTCAAAACTATACCAGTTTCGCAGTATAGGACAATATTAGAACTTCAACTGCACAAATCGTTCATAAACGGTCGTCGCACAGCAAAACAACTCCAAGTTCCGCTGGTTTTTTTTTTGTGAATCACAAGACTTCAGACATCATCCCAAGCTTTGTCTGGATTTCCTGTGTCCCGTAGAAGTGAAGTTATATACATTTAAAAATCCTGTAAAAATACCACTATTGGCAATTTAAATATGGCGTTGCAATTAAAAAAACACAAAAAAACCCCAAATTGTCTTATATTTTAGGTGATATAAAAAAAATTTAAAGTAATGTGAAGCTGGGGGGACTTTCAGTTCCTGTGCGGGAGGAGAAGAGAGATGCGGAGACGCAGGAGTCTCGGAGCGCACATGAGGGAAGCAGCGCACACGAACTGGTTTAGCACTGTTTTTACTCCTAAAATCAAATATAACTCCGCAAAAATGAGTAAAGCCCAAAATGAGCGTCTGCCAGGTGTTGTAGCTCTTTTTCCCCACTGGAAGATGAAGAACATACAGAGGACAGAGAGGAGGGTGGGTGTGTGGGCAGGAGCTGAACCAGGGAGTGTTAGAATGTTTCCACTTTTTTTTCCTTTTTTTTTTTTAAACTTTCTTTGTATGGTTTGCTTGGTTCTATATTGGAATGGAGTCCATGTGAACTGTTCCCTTCCCCTAGTAGTGCAGCAGTGAAAAAGATCCCCCAGTTTCCAGCTGTGCCACTTTCTGAACGTTCTTTAGGCTATTTAAACCGGTATGCAAAAAGCAAAAAACGTTTTTCGGTATGAACTGGTATATCACCCAGCACTAGGCTGCCGCTGTTGTATCTAGGTTTCTTGGAATTTTGGTGTTTTGACTTACACCAAAATGCGGGTTACATCACTGTCGAAGGAATGGATCTGTGTTGTAACTCGAGGACACCATGTACTAAAAATTAGCCGTCTCAGAGTATTGGTGTTCTGTATGCACTTACATAAAATATGAAGAACATTCCAGGTATCTTACAAATTATTTTTATTTGTCTAAGAACTAAATATTTAATTACACTGCAGAATTGAACTTAGAAATCTGTACATGCATGCAATTGATTCTTTACTTTGTATGTAAGTGTTAGTGAATCCTTAAATATTACACTTAGAGTGCGATAGACTGTCCAGCTGGTTATTAAAACAATTTGCTTGTTAGATTTGCCTACATAGCTTTGGAATGCACACATCATTTGTAGTAACCTATACATTTTGGCAATTAAACATGTTCTTGTAGATCATCTAAAAATTATAAAGAGCACATCAAGCTTGAGTATAGCTCCCTAGTACAGAGAATCTAGTTGACCAACTGAAACTTCTAAACTGGTATGTCATCAGTACATTTATAGTTAATAAATTCAAAACATTCACCTGGAAAGCACATTTCTTTTATTAATAAACCTAAGCATTTGAATTAAATGTTTTAGTGAAAATTCCAGAAACATTTTACCAAGTTTCTGTTGACGGTCCTGGTTGAGACAATGTCCAGTAAAACAAACTAGTGTGACTAAACTTAAAAAATTGAGACGTGTCAGACTGCTAGAATTCTCCATAATAAATCTTTTTCTTTCATGGTTGTTCTCTGGTCAGTTCACTATGTAGCAAATGGCTGCAAGTGAATGATTTCAAACAAACCAAAAAACCAATCTCTCAGCTAATAATTAAATTTCAGCACTTTTACTGACCTTGAGTGGGCACACAGCTGACCTGCATGGAGCTGTCCCACTCACCGCTGTGGCAGGTGAGGTATTTGTAGTCGCCTTTCAGAATGAAGCCCTCATCGCAGAAATACTCAACCATCGTGCCCTCGACCATCAGGTGATGGCATGGAGACGGGTGGCAGACGTAACCTCCGTTCTCTGGCTTTAGCGGTGGGGCACAGTCTACAAGAAGAAAACACAGTTTCAAATCTTATGAACCTGCAGTGTTCACAGCACCTCTAAGTAATATTTAAGTATACTAAGCACTTTCTGCTTTCAATTCAAGATCATCGGTTTAACAAAAAGGTGAATTTGATGCAAAAATACAGAATGTCACTTTTTAACTAATGAACCTCAATAATATGATTCAAACAATTCTATTATTTATGTTCAGCACAAACCTATCCATATTAAGGCAAGCACGCTGTGACCTTTGGATTTCTGTGATTTTAACTGGTTGGATATTCCAGGTATATTAACGCAGAACACACAACAGAGCTGAAAATGTATCTCCTTGGCTAAAAGATGACGTAATTTTGAGAACAAAACCATGTCATGAAATACAAATAAACAGGGACATGTCTGTAATGAAACTACAGAAACCAAGCTCAAAGTGCAATGGGAATCATGTCAGGTCTGATAACATAAAAATCAGGCTGAGCCAAAAAACGAAGAAAGCTGTTTAAACCACAACCCAACCAGTTCTGTTTGTATGGCTAGCTTAATCCAGTCTGTTAAAATGCAGGTTATTTCATAAAATACTTCATGAACATTTTACTTTGGATGCACTTCAGACAAAATATATTTACTGAAGTAGCTCAGCCACTTATGTTTTGACCCATAAAGTTCAGAACACAGACAGAACTGGCTGAAAACAAAAAATGGCTTGTACAGTGCTCATACAGGGCATCTAACAGAGTTTGCAATGTTCCTAATGGAACATTTTGGACCAATGTATTAGAAAGCACTCTTCACCACCATCAAAACACCAACTGAGGGCATATCTGTCAAAGAAATGGCATTCATTCCTCCAGTACAGCTCCAGAAAATTTTAGAATCTATGCCAATATGCACGTAAGCTGTTCTGGCAGCTTGTGGTAGCCAAAAAGCTTACTAAGAAAATGTTTGTTGTGTTCTTTTAAATTCTCACCAATCCGTACATATGTTTTTTAAACTTAGTAATTTTTTTTGGCCTGTACACATGGTATTACTTTTTGAAAAAGCCAAACTCACAGTTATTATATAGACAGTGTGGGGGACCTGAAGACCAGAGACCCTCTCTGGTGCAGATGACGATGCTGGGACCATCCACAATGTAGCCTGAATCACAGCTGTATTGGAGCACAGTGCCCACAGGGAAGAAGCCTCTGTTGGTCTCAGTCACATTCACTCGGCCATGCTGGATGGAAAATGGCCTCACACAACCTGGGGAGGAAGAAGTGTTGGACATGTTCAGGATATTAGTCAAGCTACAGAAAAGGGAAGGTGTTTGAAGTGCTAGTTTAGAGCTGTGGGATGAGACAGCGCAATCATTACCTACAGGCCTTTGAAAAACAAGTCCAAGTGGGTGTGATGTGGGATTATGTAACCATAATGAGTCACACAATTGGTAGGCTGTTTTATGTTCTCTTTTTATCTTAAAGGGAGTTTAGCTGGAAACAAATATAGTGCTTGTTACTGAGGCTGGAGCATGCTGCAAACATCACTGCACTTTAAGAATGGCTCCATGAAATTTCTATCTGGTCAGTCTGAGACATGAATTAACACCTTAAACTGTCAACAGATGTATACACAGAAATACTCCTCCACATTAAATGTTCCCAAAAAAAGAAGCATGTTCTGACTTCACCCTGCAAGACACGTGACACTGTATGATCTATATGTGATTACAAAACAAGTAAATGCACAATACTAAACATGAGGCAATAAAAAAAATCTCAAAATTCCTAGTTCACAAGACTTCCTTAAATAAAGAGACATCATAGAGAAATAAAACACGTTCCCTCGTTTTAGCTTTTTGCATCAATTCTTGCCTGTTTTCCCTAATCAACTGTCTTTTCTGAGCCCAGTGCTGTCCAAATAAGCCTTGCACAACAAGACATTAAAAAACAGAAATGTGTTTGGAAAGAACTTACTTGATGTCTGTGAGCTCGACAGCAAGTCCAGGAAGATCAACAGAGACCAAAACAAGGGATTTAGTGGAGCTGAGGAGACCCGGACCAATGGATACCTCTCATTAATTCCTTCTGACATCTTACCCTTCACGGCAGGGTGACTACCTCCTGTAGGGGATTAAATTACATCCAACAAATAACATTAATTTGACTTTGCAGCACTCCTGATGCAATAAAGACTTCCAAGTCCTGAAGATCATTTGATATTCAGTATGAAGGACTGCAATTACCTGAGATGACTAACAGGTTAAATTAGGTATCACAAAAAGAAGACCATTGACACTTCAAGACCTGTGTCAGACAATCAAAACTACTTCCTCAGCTGTCCACAGTCTCTACAGTGCAACTTCTGTTCCAAAGTACAGTCGTCATTTCCAGGTAATGCTCTACGCCCAGAGAGGGAATGAAAAAAACAACTTCTGTTTTTGTTTCCAAATATAGAGCAATGTGACCCGAGGCATCCACTGACTTAACGTGACGATTAAAACGTTGCGTTTCAATGGCTATAGAAAGAAATGTTATCACTGTTTTCCTATGATGAACCTCGACGTTAGTGAGCATGCAAACACCGGGTCCATTAAACAGCTCGAATGTTTACAACATAAAGGTAGTTCCACTGATAACACCACATAAACCACAAAAATACACCAAACGTGTCTTTAACACGTCACCTAAAAGGCTCAGTGCTCAGTTATTTCTTTATGTTTTCTGGAAGAAAACCATGTGCTTTAACGGTTATGCTGAACAAAAGAATAACGTCAACACAAACAATAGCTAGCGAGCTAACGTTAGCTGCTATACGTCCAGTGTTTCAGAGACTAAAACAGACTAAACCGTCTTTAAAATAACAACCCAGGGACTGGGAATTGATAGTTTCTGCCTGGCTGGTCTTAAGCTTACTGGACAGCTTACTGGTCCTTAAATCTCTATGAGTTTCGATTATAGCAACTTATTTGACAGCTAGCACCCAACGTCAGGTAATTGGGTTTACAGCAACAAGCAGTCAATACCGGCTGCTGTACCGATAGGAACTGAGGAAAACATTTCGATATTACATGGCTAACCCAGCTTTAGACAGTCACGTTAAAGCAGTCGTTTTGAGGACAAACTGACCTTTCTGTCGGGAAACGTAGCTAGCGAGCCAGCTAGCTCTACCTCCTCCACTGCTGTCTGGCGGCTCTGACCAGACGAGACGTCGGCACCCACACAAACACACCCGTCACAATAAAAGTCCTCATCCAGCAGCTATGTGAACAAAAGTATTGGGGCACAGGGTTTGGGCTAGGCCCCTTACTTCCAGTGAAGGGCAATCTTAATGCTTCAGCATACCAAGACATTTCGGACAACGCCATGCTTCCAACTTTGTGGACACCGTTAGAAGAAAACGCCCTTTTCTAATCCAGCATGACTGTGCCCCAGTGCACAAAAGAAAGGTCCATAAAGACATGGCTGCATGAGTTTGGTGCGGAAGAACTTGACTGGCCCGCAGAGAGCCCTGACCTCAGCCCATCCAACACCTTTGGGATGAACAGGAACGGAGATCGTGAGCCAGGCCTTCTTATC
>JBBJLS010000001.1:40662146-40680845 GCA_037577275.1 Bryconaethiops microstoma | reverse complement strand
ATAGGACATGAATATATATTGTTGCACTGGAACATATATTATTATTGCACAGGAGATAGTCAGCAGTATAGAACCAGTATATAAATTATGACTTTGTCCAGTCAAGTGACAGGTCATAAAGGTGCCTGTTGTAAACAGAGGTACAGTAAAGTGCGTATGCATTTTCTCTAGTTGTTTAAAGCAAAGGAAGAGATTCTCCTGGAGATTCTTTATTTTTGTCTGAAGGAGCCCTCCTGATCCATAGCCTGAGAGCGTCATGCTTTGTAAGATACTCTACTTTCAGTACACGGTGCTGTAAGGCGCCACCTGATTGGTGCTGAGAGTTACGCCTACATTGTTAACGTGGTATTCAGGAAGCATTTACGGGGAGTGTCCTTTTACGGACCGCTGCAGTTTATCATCGGGACGTACACTACGTAAAGGGTTTTTAACAGTGAGGGGTGACTTGAGGAGAAGTTCTGGAAAAGTTTTGAGCCAGGAGAGTTCATTCTCGGGAAAGAGAAGCCACAGCAACCGAAATGTCAGCCCAAATCATCAGTGGGAAAGAGGTCTCGGCGTAAGTTTTACTAATGTTTCCCCTTCACGCGTGGCAGTGGGCGTGCAGCTCAGCTCGCGCTTTCACATGCAGTGGAGTCAGGTCGTGCAAGTTTTGCACAAGTTTGCACAAATGGGGAGAAAACAAATGCAACGCCGAATGAGTTGTAGACGCCTGTGCTTTTGTAGATTTTGGTTAATGTGGTTAAATATACTTGCCCGTTGAACAATAGACAGAAACGTGCCACCACGTGCAGCGATCATGCACGTTTCATTATCGAGGCGCTGCAATCAAATTACTGAATAACTTTCACGCAAAATGAGGTCTATTTTACACAAGTGTGTACGTAATATTTGCAGTTAATTTGGTTTCTATTGATATTTCTCTTCTGTTTAGTAAGGGCTAAGGTTCAATCCTTTTATGTGCTCTTGAATTTTTATGAACTGTCGTTTTAAATGTGCGTCATAACAAGAGTTTATCGCTCTGTAGTCTGTGTTTTGTTGACTTTATTGCAGGCTGGGATGGCCTGGCCCGGATTAGCGTAGTATAGAAAGTGTAAAATGTGCCCAAAGATTGCCTTTTGTTTAAGACTAATCAGGAGTAAAAGGCCAAGTCTTTTCTGGACAGGTTAAGTTCATATTTTGGCCAGTAGTGTGGGATTGTTCAGATTGTCACTGGCCATGTTTCGCCCTCTGGTGGATAGAGTGCAGGTACACTATATGGATAAAAGTATTGGGACGCCTGACCATCACCCAACAGGGACTTTAATGACATTGCATTCAAACACATGTACTACCATGTCTTTATGCACCTTGCTTTGTGCACTAAGGCACAGTCATGCTGGAATAGAAAAGGGCCTTTTCTCCAAACTGTGTCCATAGAGTTGGAAGGATGGCAATATTGTGTACATTCTCTGATTCCCTAAAGATCCTGATTTCTAAGCTGTGGGTGATATGGACCCCTGGTCCAGATTAATAAGTAGCTCATTCAGCACCTTTGTTAGATAACAATATTATATTATGTGTCCACCCCATAATATAATATTCTTTCATCTTATCGCGCTTTAAAATATTATCACTATGTGCAATGTCATACTATGTGCACTATTTTTAAGTTTTCTTAATGAGTGCTGTATCATTTCATTATGTGCAATATCTTCTTCTTCTTATTATTATTATTATTGTGAGCAATAGTCTTACCATGTGAATTTCACTGCTTATGTCAATGTTATATACTTCTGATGTCTACAACATGCAGTTCTCCTTACAAACATTTGTATTACTTGTAACTGTACGTTACTTGCCTATAAATATTAATACATAGCATTTGTGTATATATCATAGTGAATTTCATATTAAGTTTTTTTTAATGGATTTATTTAGACTTCATATTTTGTATTGTTCTTGTCTCCGTGTGTCTGTGCAGTCATAACATAAGCAGTTTACTTTGTGATCAATAAGGTTTTCTGTTTCTGATTAAATCTGAGACACAAGTGTTAGTGAATCAATGCAGTTTTTAAGCAGACCACATTTGTGTTTTGTTTGTGTTAATGTATACCACAAAAATAAGAAGCAATATAACTGTAGTTTGGTACTTTGTCCCTACTGCCCGGCTCTGTGCTTAAGGGTTGGATTTTAAAAATGTCGGTCATCACAGTTGCACAGATCACAAGACAAAGCAGCTCATGCTTTCCTTATTTGCCCCCTCGCATGACTGATTAGGCTTACGCCATTTCTGACCCACTATTTCCGCACTTAAATTCCTCTTGACTTCAATGGCCGTTGGTAATTAACTGACGTGTTAATTGACTGTGAGAAGACACTTATTGATTGTGGAATGTTTGACTGCACTGTGTTTTTGATCTTTTAGTCTGACCTTTGTGCGCCTCAAGTTATCACCAGGAAAAATAAAACGGGGCCGATTAACCTTTTTTGTCTCGTTGGCTGCTCTGTGGCTCTGGTCAGAGTACGCTACTTTCTCCTCTGGCTTGATTTGAGCCGTAATGGATTACTGATCTCTTCAATCATTGAAATCATGACCCAGTTTTTGCTCACTGAGCTCTGTAATGTCGTTATGTAATGTCACGCTTGCATGTAATTTACTCAGAGGCTTTAAAGTGGCACAGTGTGCATTTCAGCTCATTTCGATCAGTTAGTACTTTTAACCTGTTAAATCGGTTCTCTGTTGAGTGTATTTATTCTTCACAGAGAGCCATTAGCCAGGTCCCCACCTAGCGCTGAACTGTGTTTAAGTGAATAAATTAATTGTGAAAACAGTTAACCATAAAGACAATTGTGCTGACATAGAACAGACAGCATAACGGCCACAATAAAGCGCGTTTAAACAAAATAAACACATTTTAAAAAATTTGATTTGCTTGCACACTTTTGAAGGCAAAAATTAAGTTTGCTTCTGGTTTGCGATCATTCACATTTTAATCATACAAATATATTCTATCTTAGTGGAGAACAAAAATGCCTGGCTGAACTGAGAGGCAGAAAAACTGCATTCTGTGATACGGGGTTAGGGAATATGTCCTGACCTTTCTCTCAACATTCTTCTGGCTCCACCTCTGCTATTGTGCGTGACCCCTGGACTGAATGAGTTTAAGTCAGAAGGTTTGTTTTTATTGAAAAAAATGAAAAGCATTGTTAAGATTTGACCAAAGGGTCCATATATAAGCAGTCTTCCTTTGTAGAGAACAAGTCTGATGGATGTATTCTGAGTGGATGGTTTGCATTCACGAAACATAAAAGCCACTAAAGAGGAATCCTTAATCTTGAACCATTGTTATGCTTTCTCTGCTACGTTGTAGTTTGTGTGGCTTAGGAAGATGCTCTGTTGCTGCATCGGTGTCTGGAAACTCTACATCTGTGTAGGAGTGTTGATCATACAAGATGTTTGTTGAATTGTTGCTTTTTGTTTTTTAATCAAGCCAGGTGAGAGAGAGGCTGAAGAAGGAGTTGGAAGCTATAAGGGCACGAGACCCAAACTTCAGGCCAGGCCTAGTGGTGTTACAGGTCAGTGGAAGCAAGTTCATTCAACACTGCAGTGTCCTGCTGGAAGAGATCAAGATATTTTTAAACGATCAATGAATAATATTTCTTTCTTAGTCATTATTACACACACAACTGGGTTGCAGAGCTTCTCTACATTAAAAAGGACTGATTTGGCAGCCGCCCTACAACTAATTGTATTTTAAATCAGCTATTTAATAGGAAATTGAGCTTTTTTTTTTTTAATAGTATTTGACCCTGTTGAGGCCACAGTGAAGAGCATCAGCCGGTAAATGCAAACTGCTATTAGATTTATCACTGGATTAAAAAAATATGGTGACCTCTTTTATTGTTAGACACATGTCATTTTTACCAAGCGAGAGCATAGTCTCTTTCAGAGGGTAGTTCTCTGCAGTAAAGGTGTACTGTTCTTATGAGAGTAACAATAAAACGCAATACGGAAATATTTGGTAGAATAAAATATTCACAGATCACACAAAGGCAACAGCATTGACAAATTATGTGCTAAACAGAGAAGAGCATATTATACACCAGAAAGCTGCCACACTTTTGTGTTAAAGAGACACCCACTAGGTTCAGATTTCAATGCTAACACAAAAGTAGTTGTTAATATGACTGAAAAGACATTTTAATATTTCAGAGGGCTTGCATCAGCTTTAGGGCGTAATCACTCTTTAAAAGGGCAGTAATGTAAGTCACATGTGCTTTTGATATACTGCATCTTTTGAATGGGGTTTTAGAATTCATGCAAATAATAATAACTAACCCCAAAATTAGGATAATTGTACTTAGTATTAGCCTACATACTTATTTCGGATGTCATTCACCATTGTGTTTTTTTGACACATCTTTTATCGTTGTGGTGTTCTTGAAAAGCACAGGAAGATTTGAATCATAAGAAGAATGCAGATAGTAGTATAAATCAAGATTATATTTATTGTATGGTGGATTTAGCTTGTACGTATAGAGACTTAAGGAGGTTAAACAGCGTGAAAGTTAAATAAATGGTGGTAAATTTGGCTACTTGTGAGTGGAAAAACTACTAGATGATGTAACTAGTAAAGCCAGTTATTTGTAATCCAGCCTTTGGCCTGCGCTGACCTCTGCAATGTATTTGTAATGCAGGTGGGAAACAGAGATGACTCCAACCTGTACATCAGTATGAAGGTGAAAGCTGCTGCTGAGGTAAAGAACTTGTTCGGGCTCCGTCAGTGAACGTTTATTCAAGAGATTTGCACAGATTCTGAAGAGTTTCTAACATAGAGTGAGTTCTTCATTGAATGTGTTCTTGTTAAATTTAGATTGGAATCAATGCCACACACATGAGGCTCCCCCAGACTGCAACTGAAGATGAGGTGAGTAAACCTATAGTAGACTCCTTCTACGCTTTAGTGCAGAAAAGAGGTTTCAGAAGTGATAGGGACATGTACAATTTGAATTATATTTAGTGTTAATCGTAAACTAGATGCATTTCTACAAGAAAATGTCAAGTGTGATTGCGTGGTTGCTTTAAAACGAGTGTTTGGAGACACAAATGTTGGTTTCACTGGCAAAAAACAATTGTATTAAAGAAAAAATCTACTTGCACCGTGGATTCAAACTGGCAATCTTCTGATTCTCTTCAATGTCTTACTGGTGAACCAGCAAGGGGGTGTCAAGTCACTGTCTCTTACCAAGCCATTTGTGGTTCAGGATGACTTAACCTGTAGATGCTTTCATAGGCTGATTATTTGTAATTAATCCACAACAAACAGACACCCCCCATCCCATACTTTACAGGAGTGATTCGACCACAAAAATAGATTTTTTTAAACCATCATTGCTCGGACCCTGATCAAAAACCATAATACACTAGCATTACTCTGGATATTACCGTTATGTTGACATTTTGACGTTGCCAATATTTCAAAAACTGTAGGAAAATAGGTGCCAAATTCCAGCCATAGAAAAACACAATCAAACTTTTAAAGAATTGACACAACCACACACATTATTTTGGTTGTTTCTTTTTTTTTATGTGTAGATTCCTTTGATTTAATTTTTTATACAGTCAGTTTATTAAGAAGCCTATTATTCCATATAAGATGAAGGGTCACGGTTAGTTCTCTCTCTAATACCTACATATTCAGGTTCTGCAGAGAATCAGAGAGGTCAATGAGAACTCCAGTGTTCATGGGCTCATTGTGCAGCTGCCTCTGGATTCAATTCACCGCATCGACACAGAGAAGGTCACCAATGCTGTGGCTCCAGAGAAGGATGTGGATGGGTAAGTGACAAGAAAGCCTAGCTTTGTCCACTTCACTTTCCACATATTCTGCATACCCAATGTTTAAGAAATCTAACATGACCCTTTAGATAGGAGCGTGTGTTTGTGTAAATATTGCTGTCATAAAAATACATTAGGGATCTAAAATGGTACATTTGTAGGAGAAAAATCATATTTATTTTTTGGATGATTTTCATTGGTTCAGCTGTCTTGAAATTTTCACACAATATTAAAAACTAGATTCATTTCAAGGAGAAAATGCAAAGTGTGATTGCATGGTTGCTATATGAACAAAAATGTATATATACAAAGTATAGCAAGTAGATTTTAGATTAGATTTTTTTTTTTGGCCATAAAACCATTGTTTGGGCGTCTCCAAACACTGATTTTACAGCCAAAAAAAATCTAATCTAAAACCCACTTGCTATACTTTTGTATATATCCATTTTTGTTCTTAGGGTCTTGTGGGTTTTATTCGATATATATATTTAACTTGTTATAGATGTTTTGTTGGCAATCATGCCTCTGTAAAGCCCAATAAACAAAACAGAAAAAAACTACTTGCACCATGGATTCAAACCAGCGATCTGATTCTCTTCATGCCCGGTGCTTTGCAACTGCATCACTGCTGCAGTGTGAACTCACTGGCTCTTACCAAGCCATTTATAATCAAGGAAGGCTGAACGTGTAGGAGCATTCACAGGCTGATTATGTTTAATTAAACCCCAACAAATAGTGACACTTTTTATATATATATATATATATATAAGCTATACTTTTTTTTTTTTTTTTTTTTTTTTTGCTCTACATTTGTTTCTCTGCGTTAGTGTTTCTCCATGACAATGCAGACTCTCTCTGACACATATTTTGAAGGCCACTCGACTGTCTGCTCTCTCTTCACATACATTACCGAGCCGACTTACATCAAAAATGTAGTTTAAAATTTTTTATTTTTTTTTAACGATCAATACTCAGCCCCTGATTCTGAATACACATATACTGCACTGGATAGTAAGAAATTTTTCAGTGTTGGAAGTTTGCTAAAATTCTAAACGAGCTCTGATGAGAAGCAGTGCCAAAAACAAATGGAATAAAAATAATAATAATAATAACTTAAGAAGAACAATAGTGTGATTGCTGAAAATGAGGTTACATGTTATGACTATTATAGATTTTGTGACAAGATGTTATAGACTAAATAAGAAATAACATTGTAATAAGTAGTATGTTTTCTCTATTCTAGTTTAACCAGCATAAATGCAGGGAAGCTGGCCCGTGGCGATATTGGAGACTGTTTCGTTCCCTGCACGCCCAATGGCTGTTTGGAGCTCATTAAACAGACGGGTTTGTGACAGTCCTTTTCTTTAGAGCAGCTGTTTTAGATATTGAACAATGTTCTTGCTTGTTTGTGACTGAAGGATGTGTCTTGTGACTTCTGTATATTAGAAAAGCTACATGCCCTAAAGTCAGAGCCGTTTTTCTTTCTGAAGTTTTCTAAGAGAGGTCTGGCTAGAGGCTCTGCCAATACTATGAAAAATGCCCATTTCTAGTGAAAGGTTTTTTTTGTGTTTTGCTGAGTGGGATGCTGTTTGTTTTACTGTGCCTTCAAGACTGACATAAATAAATGAGCTCTGTTCCGATTGTCTGCTCTATATTGTGCCGGCTTTCAAAAAGCAATCTGGATTAAAACTCTAATTATATCCTCACTGTAAATGGGCAGGATAATTAATTATATTGAATTTTGTGACACCACAAACCAGTGTATGGAAGGGGGGAGAATTCAGTTGGAATTTGGTGTGATTGCTTTTAGGAGATCTATGTTGTCATATGTGAATTATGTGGTTACACTAAATACCTTTGCAGGTGTGCCTGTGGCCGGAAGAAGGGCTGTGGTGATTGGCCGCAGTAAGATTGTGGGCGCGCCAATGCATGACCTCCTGCTCTGGAATCATGCTACTGTGACCACCTGTCACTCAAAAACTGCTGACCTGCCTGCTGAGGTAAACATCTAAGCACATGCAGAGCAATTAGTATGCAATATTGGCTTACGGTATGTGCAACAAAGATGTTTCCCACCACAATATCAAGTAAAACTGACTTGCTCATGCAGTACATTCTCACGCAAAATCCCAGGCATTCAAATTAATTTTCTCCTGAGAACAGTATTAATGTTGAAATATGAACCTAATGCAATGTTCTAGCTAGGTTATGAAACAACCACGTGACCTGTCTGCTAGGGGTGGGAATCTTTAGGCACCTCACGATTTGATTCGATTACAATTCAGAATGCTGCGATGCGATTATAAAACGATTATTGATGCATCTTTCTCCCCCCTCACCTTGGTACTTTCAAAGCAAGACATTTGTAATTAACCAAATTTCTTTCATTATCAAAACAATCAGCTGTGTAATTCTTCAAACAGAATTTTTTTTTACTGAAATCACAGCGTTGGCACATAAATAATGCTTGTGGACCTCAGCTTATTTTGAACAGCTTATTTTCTTAGACCTATCCTACCCGTTTTCTTTAGCGATTCCATGACGTCGTTTTTGGTCTCGTTGTAGAGTTTGGGAATAGCTGTGCAATGGACTGAGTTCGGTGGAAACTCTGACATCGCTTGCTCCGTGGTCCTCTGGTTAGCGGTGGCAGCTACCACCAGCTATTTTTCTTGTGCCTCCGGGTGAAAACGTTCAATGTGGTTTCTATGTTTGTCGTGTTTCTAAAATATTTCAATTTAGTTTTACACAACTTGCATATAGTGTGACTCTTGTCCAGGTCCTTTTTCCCTTCAACTTCATAAAAGCCAAAGTACTTCCAAACGCCTGCTTTTAGTGGGTGCTGGTCGTATCTCACTCCTCCATCTTGTGTCTTTATGTGCACCCCAGAGACTGTCCGGGCGCTGCACTTCCGCGCATTAGAGTTCCGCTTTTTTCGTTAATCAACATTGCATTGTTAATTAACATTAACAAAATTGATTTTTAACATTTTTAAATGTTAATTAGATTCTTATTCAGAATCTTTCAATTCCGCATCACAATGCATTTAAAAACAGATGTTATTTCCCACCCCTACTGTCTACATATTCTGGTTTTAGTTTTTTTTTTATTTTTTTTTATCAGCAACTCCCTGAACCCTAAATGGCCATGCCCATGCTGCTGTTCTTAAAACTTCACAGCTTGCACATCAGCTTTGTGGTATTTATTAAATAAATTGTGTTGCCGAAAGTATGTGGACACCCCTCCTAATTGAGTTCAGGTGTTTCAGTCATGCCCATTTCTAACTGGTATATAATGAAGCACACAGTTTGTGAATATCTGTCATGCTAGATCTGCAACAACAGCTGAGCCCCAAAAGGTAGACCATGCAAGTTCTAAGAACCAGAGATTTCCAAACAATATCAGCGCAAGAACTGTGTGTCAGGAGCTTCATGAAATGGGTTTCCATGGCGGAGCAGCTGCACACAAGTGCATCTGCAGAATCATGTTTTTCTATCTGACAGTCTGATGGATGAATCTGGCTTTGGCAGGTACCACGAGAACCTTCCAGAATGTTTAGTAAAAGACATTAGAGTTATATTCTTTCAACTTTGTGGTAATGGTTTGGGGAGGGTCATTCTCTGTTCCAGCATTTCTGTTTTCTTGTGCACAAAGTGAGGTCCATAAAGACATGGTTTGACTAGTTTGGTATTAAAAAGCTCCAGTGTTGTGCACAGAGCCTTGATCTCAACCCAACTACAGACTAGAAATGCACTGATTCCTACAGACACAGTTCTAAATCCTATGCAAAGCCTTCCTAGAAGAGCTGAGGTTGTTATAGCTGCAAAGAAGGGGCAACTTCATATTTATGCCAGTTTGAAATGGCTTATGTTGGTGTGATGGTCAGGATGCCCACATGTTTTTGGCCATATGGTGTTGTTACCAAAAAAATGTATAATAAGTCTAGGGTTCACGGGATTATGGATAACTGTTCCTTCATGAGAAATTCACACAATAGCTTGTTAGGAGGAATAATATTTTTATTAATGACATTAACATGGTAATGAAGCGTGAGTAAAACTTCAGTGTTAATAAACCGCTTTACAGGTGGGAAAGGCAGACATTTTGGTCACTGGGATTGGAAAGCCTGAGATGGTGAAGGGAGAGTGGGTGAAGGAGGGAGCGATTGTCATTGACTGTGGCATCAACCATATTCCAGGTGGGTGTGAGGAGCAAAAGAATGTTTCAGGACCTGTTGCGGAATCTACATAATCTTATTTTATTCTATATAATCTTATTTTATAATCTTATTTTATTCTATATGTATGTATCTGTGTGTGTGTGTATCTGTATGTTGGTCTGTATGGTTTAGAGAATACTGTTTTATTTGCATGCTGTCTTACCCTCACCTCTTGTACATGTGTTTGAATGTCCTCACAGACAGCACTAAGCAGAATGGGAAGCGAGTGGTGGGCGATGTTCACTTTGCTTCTGCTAAAGAGCGGGCAGCCTTCATTACGCCGGTACCAGGTGGAGTCGGCCCCATGACTGTCGCCATGCTTATGCAGGTATTATTAATGACGGTTTATTTTTGTACATCACTTTTTCGAAGTGATTAGCTACATTTGTTTGAGTGTTTGACATTCTGTGAGATTTGCCTATTGTCAGATTTGGAGAAATTTCTTTCACATCTGGCATTTGTGATAAATGGTTGATAATGTCTTAAGACGAGTTAAAGAGATCTGCAAAATTGGTTACTCCCATTATGGAACTAAGCAGCTGTTGTAAATGGGACACAATTGGGGTACAGGGAGACCAGACCACAGCTCCTGTTGCAAGCTTAAAAATAACTCAAATTGTGTTTAAAAAGCACTGTGTTTTAGAAAGACTCATTTTAAAGGATCTTATAATCTGGTTTCAAATGTTTAAAAATAAGCAAAATATTGTGGAAACCTGTTAAGGTGGAATGAAATGTGAATAAGAAACTCTGGAAGTTATACTTTGATACAGAAATACTTTGGCCTTGTTAAGGATGGTAGAAATATTCTGTAACTATTCAAATATTTTTCAAAATTCCACAAAGGCGGCTTTATTGGGCTTTGCTATAAATGACTGAGGAAATTCTGCTTTTATATGGATAGAACTGTGTACCACAGTTCAAAGAAGTGAAACAATTTATGTAGTTATTAAGTGTCTTTTAAGTCACCGGTTTGAGTTTTCAGGGTTTGTCATGTTTCTTGTTTTTGCCATGTTTTATGTTTTTTCTCTCTCTCTCACCAGAATACTGTTCTTAGTGCTAAGCGTTTCCTTCAAGCACATGAACCAGGCAAATGGAACATGTCTTATACCAAACTCAACTTGCAGAGACCCGTTCCAAGGTTATGTTCTTTCTCTTTGTAAGAAATATCTATTTCACCAGAAAGACTCGTAGCTGTCTCTCTGACTGTGTTGAGGGCAAAGTATCCAAACAACCTAAAAGTAGGTCAATCAAAAGTTTCTGACATTCTCAGACGCAACCAGATACTGTCATAATAATTTTTTAAATAAAAGGACTATTTTGTGAATCAAATTCTATAACTGTGTTCTAACATTTCTCCTCAATTTCCTTTCTGTCTTTCCCAGTGATATTGTCATCTCCCGCTCTTGCGTGCCGAAGCCCATTGACCGTCTTGCCAAAGAGATTGGGCTTCTTTCAGATGAAGTGGAATTTTATGGAAAGACCAAGGCCAAAGTACAACTGGAAACTATTGATCGACTACAGGCCCAACGTGATGGCAAATATGTGGTTGTTACTGGGTAAGAAATATTGCAACAATTTTTGATGTGTCAAAAGTGGATCTGACAAAATTTGCATTGGGAAGGAGATATTTGGGCAAACATAATTATGAGCGAGACTAGGGCCAAATTGTGATGCCTAGACAGCTGGGTCAGAGCATGTCCAGAGTAGCATGCAATGTGTGGTGTTCCCAGTATGAAGTGGTTAATACCTGCCAAAAGTAGTCCAAAGAAAGACAGTCGATTAACCGGTAATGAAGTCATGGGCACCCAAGGCTCAATACTGTAGCACAAGTTGCTGAAAAAGTTCATACTTGATATGACAGAAAATTGTTAATACCCACAATATCATAGCTTTTTTTGTATGGTGCTGCGAAGGCATAGACAGGTCAGAGTTTGTCCAGCACATCCTACAGATGCTCAAAAGAACTGAGTTTGTAGGCCAACGTGATGGATTATGCGTGTGTCACTGAATATATCCCTTTCCATAATGCATGCCATGTTAATGAAATAATCAGTGTTCCTCACTTCACCTGTCATTTTGTGGTTGATCGATGTAAATATGAATCAAAGTAAGTTTTGTCTTTTTAGAATCACCCCTACACCTCTTGGAGAGGGGAAGAGCACTACTACAATCGGACTGGTGCAAGCGCTCGGTGCTCACCTCAATTTCAATGTGTTTGCTTGTGTACGCCAACCATCTCAGGGCCCGACGTTCGGCATCAAAGGTGAGTCAGTTTGTTAATGCTGCAGGGTTTGCGGGCCTAAAATGTTCTTGCTGTGACTTGGAGAGTTCTACAGTATTATTGTTGTTGACGTCTGGTGTTTTTCTCATAGGTGGCGCTGCTGGAGGTGGTTATTCTCAAGTTATTCCTATGGAAGAGGTACTGTGGCTTTTTATGGACAGTTTTGCCAAATTCCAAACCATGAATTGCATTGCATTAATAGGTGGTGTTTTCTTGTTCATTTTTAGTTTAATCTTCACCTCACTGGTGATATTCATGCCATCACCGCGGCTAACAATCTGGTGGCTGCTGCCATTGATGCCCGTATGTTCCATGAGGCCACGCAGTCCGATAAAGTAAGAACTGTCATTCCTCAGGCATAGTACACATTTACTGTGAAAACCTTAAAGAACGAGTGTAGTTTACTGTATTTCAATCCCTTCACACTGTGTTGTCGCATTCAGGCACTTTTCAACCGCCTTGTGCCCCTGAGTGGAGGCCAGAGGAAATTTTCACCTGTGCAGCTCAACAGACTAAAGGCATGAATAATTATCATGTTATCTTACGGGACTTTTATTATGAGACTTCAGCTAAAATTCACACCGAATTAACACTGAAATTTTGTGTTTTCCAACCTACCATCTCCATGTACTATTTTTGTTGAATGTTTTTCCTTCGATTGTTCGTAATATTGTTTCATGTATAAAATACTCAAAGAAACTGGGCATAGAGAAGACTGACCCGTCCACACTGACTGAGGAGGAGATCACTTGCTTTGCCAGGCTGGACATTGACCCTGAATCCATCACCTGGCAAAGAGGTATGAGAACTGTACACCCAGAATTTACTATTGTTTTTTTTTCCTTCTAGATGATTCTAGCTCTGAAATAGATCTATTAGCTTTTTCTGTTTTATTTTTCAATGCAGTGTTGGACACCAATGATCGCTTCTTGCGGAAAATCACTGTTGGCCAGTCTCCTACTGAGAAGGGCCATACCAGATCAGTAAGTATAACAGCTTGTTTTTACGAATAGTACCTCGCCTCATGGACATCATAGTGTGTCATTAAAATCATATATGACCAGACATTTTCTCCTAAACCAGACATGAGCAAACTACGGCCCGCGGGCCACATCCGGCCTGTTTAGTTTTTTAACCCATAAGAACCCGGACCCATTTCCCCTTAAAGGAAAATTATGGGGAATATAAAACAGACGGAATGGACCACACAGAACATGTTTCTAATTTGTTTTTAAAATTCTGACCCCTACTGGCAAAGATCTGGAAAATTACATATATGTCGCATTTATAGTACATTTATTCCTCATTTGAAAATAAATCAGCTTGACAGTTTTTTTTGTTCAGTAACATATATTTGTGTTTTTATTTGCGTTTCCACAAGATACAATGACATTCTAACTTTAATGTTTAAGTTTAACAAAAAAATATTTGTCTGATTGGTTTTACAACAAAAAATGGGCAAACTGATTAAAAATTAAAACTACCTCATATTGGGTAATTGAATTAGGACCCATGTAAAATCGTGTTTGTCTTACTTACAGATATTTGAAAATTGTTTTGTAACATATATTATTATTTTATGAATTTGACATTGTTGTATTTGCTTAAATGTGCTTTGAATTGAAAATTCTTCTTGTTGTGACATACATCACATCATATTTTCCACAAAGCATGCTACATATGCTAGGAAGCAGTAACCACAAGAAACACTCCATCCATCTGCTCTTGGTCCAGCCCCTTTGTCAAATTCAAGAACCCATTGTGGCCCACGAGTCAAAAAGCTTGCCCATCCCTGTCCTAAACTCAAGGGTATGAAGGGGGGTTTGTTTGTTATTTGCTGCAACAAGAGCCTCTACTCTTCTGACCAGGATTTACAGTAAATTTTAGAACATTGATTAAAGCCTAAACTCATGTACAGCTGCTCCAGAGCATCCCACTCTTTTGATAGTTCTGTACTACCAGATTATATAAGATATGTGAGCGTGCAATGAGCACACCTTATAGGGGGACGCTTAAAACTGTTGTACATGAATGAGATGACGGACAGTTCAGGACTACACAGCATTCTTAATGGTAATTTTACTCTGAAAGGAAAATCTGGTCCTAATAGTCTTGGACTGATATCATGGACTGATGGAAGATGGACTGATAGTGTATATTGCCATCTAGGATGGTAGTCCATTAAACAAAGTGAGATATAACTTTTTGCATATACTCATATCATTGTCAGTTTTGTTGAGCAATAAACATGCAGCTGTGGATCCAATGACCTGAAAGTTGTGTGTGTTTTTCAGGCTCAGTTTGACATCACAGTGGCCAGTGAGATCATGGCTGTGTTGGCTCTTACCAGCACTCTGGAGGACATGAGGCAGAGGCTGGCTAAAATGGTGGTGGCCACTAGCCGCAGCGGAGACCCCATAACTACTGAAGACCTGGTCAGTAGGACATACAGTTTATATTTTCAGAGTATTGTTATAATCTCTTTAAAATTGTATATTTTGCTGTTTGCTGTTTTATTTGTGTGTGCCCAAGAGGAGTGCACAAGAGGAGTATTTTTAGGTTGATAAAACCTCTGGTGAAAATACCGCTTGCACAATAAAATATGGAAGTGGTTGCTAGGCAGTGATTGAGGGCTAAAAGAGTAATATCAGTAGCACTGGCCTTTATCTCTGCATGGGGAACCAGAGTCGAGACTACCGATGTTGCACATTGAGGGATAGAGTGTTGGGCTTAAGTCCCTTTCCATCTCTTTTCAGGGTGTGTGTGGAGCGCTGACAGTGCTAATGAAAGATGCCATCAAACCAAACCTGATGCAGACTTTAGAGGTACGAAAACCTGCAAACCCTTTGTGTATTTGCATGTGACTGTATTTGTGTGTTGGGTCTATAAATACAGCCGTCCGTTGGATGTCCAGAGGTACAGACTGTTTGATCAGTTAAGTTTATACAATATTTACACCTCGTTTGACCCTATTTCCAACTGTTGGTTATAACCAGTTCTGGCCCATTCTACTTCTCTAAACTCTTTAAGAGACAAGCATGGCATCATGAGGGTTTTTTTTGATCCAACAGGGACTGTTCATGCCCTTTGATGTTATTCAGGGGTGTCCAGTCTTTTCCACAATGAGCTGGTGTGGCTCCACACTTTTTATAGATTATTCTAGACAAATTGATAATACAAGTGGAATCAGGTGAGCTCAGCAAGACTGGACATTTATGGATAAGACTGGACACCCATTGTATAACTCAGTTCTTAGTTAAATCTGATATTTTAGGTTGAACCTATATAAAATGCAATTGTTTGTGTGTATGCCTCTCTTCAAATTAATCTCAAAGCAATAATTTAAATGAATGCTACAGGTTTTATGTAATACTCTGTTGTGCTTTGATTTAATAGGGAGAATAAAGAGAGAACTGGTGAATAACTTTGTGACTTTCATTGTCCTTAATGATCAAGTTGTTCTGGAGCCCAGACCCTTTGTATTCCTTTTATTGCACCAAAAACGTGACCTTAAAACACTAGAGGGCGCCAATGAATGAATCTTTGATAAAGAGCTAAAAGGCTAAAGACAAAAAAAGCACTTCTTGGCATGCTAGAATTTGCTTTAATCTTGTAAAGTACAATAATGTATTACATCAAGAAAAAATCAGTTAAACTTTGAAACAGTTCTAAATAGATATTGGGTACTCAAAAAAGTTTCTGTTGATGAGAGCTGTTAGAAAGTCCTATAACTTTTTTGCTCCTAAAATTGCTCCTAAATATGAAAGCTATGTTGAAACATTATCATGTAGTTCAGTGCATTTATATGAAAATGATTAACCATTTACAGCTTAAAATAGATCCATATGAACCCATTCATTTTAGACTCTTGTCATTACCACTTTCCTGCATCATCTACCTTTCTAGGGAAACCCTGTGTTTGTTCATGCTGGACCTTTTGCCAATATCGCCCATGGGAACTCCTCCATCCTGGCTGATAAAATTGCTCTGAAGCTGGTGGGGCCTGAAGGATTTGTAGGTAAGCAAAAATAAAAATGCCAAACTCCATGGGCTGGGTTTGAAAAAGTCTGCTACAGACAAAACACTAAAATGTGCATGAAGTGGGGCCACCAGTACTGGGATTGGGAACCCCTGGTGAAATTCTCATACAATACAATATAGAAAAGCAGCTAGTAGTGGTTGCTAGACAGTGATTGAAGGGCTAAAAGTGTGAGGTCTTAGGTGGGTCTTGGGTCTGGCTCAGCTTCTGGTGTTGGTGGATTATAGCCCTCCCCTTTAGTACACATGTGGTTGCACAATAGTAACTGTGGCTTATGTGATACTATAGTGCCGGGGTTTCCCACATTTTGTGACCCATGACTCACACAACCCTGGCCCACAATTTAAACACACTTTTTATATATATATATATATATATATAATATATGTCTTGTCAATTTAAAAGGCAGTGTATAGAGAACTTTTTCCAAGAGCAGAAATTTCTGGTTGTATTTACTGCAAAACATTAACTGTAATGTGTATTTCTAATCTTTTGTCCTTTGTGTTTTCCCTCTGGTAGTGACGGAGGCAGGTTTTGGTGCAGACATCGGAATGGAAAAGTTTTTCAACATCAAATGCCGTTACTCTGGGCTAAGACCTCATGTGGTCGTGCTAGTGGCCACCGTCAGAGCACTAAAGATGCACGGTGGAGGTCCAACAGTGAGTACTGTCTCCTACTGGACAAGAAATCCAATGATAACTTTTTCTCATCAGTTATCACAGAGCTTAAAGTGTCGGCAGTGCGTGCATGTACTTTGTGCAGACTGTACTCTAGATGGCAGTAGTGTTACCCGTTTCAAACTGTTTCACTTTTTTTGAAGTAGTAATTCAAATAATTTCCCGTACTTTTTTTAATTCATGGGAGTGGGCAGTATGACATTGTTTTGTTATGATAAACTACAATATAGCCATGGAACAAAATGAGACCACTGTCCCTTTTTTCTATTCACTGTTTGTACAATTTGTGTGTGTGTGTAAAATGCACAGGTTGCTATTCTTTTATGAACTATTGCAGTGAGAGCTGTGTAAAAAAATAAGAAATATCTCCACATGTGTTGAGTGCAGTAGTGTTTGTACAGCAGCTTTTCTGTGTGCTGTATTCCAGCAGCTTCACTCCTGATTCAGTTTCTGATGGATGAAACAGAGTCACACATGCACACATTGTACTCTTAACATCACTATTTTAATTGTTGCAACCATAAAATAATGTAAGTGTTGTGTAGTTTACTATTTCCAAGTTATAATAAATTATTTATATGTATTTTAAAATATATTTGTTTGGAATATTGAATCAAGTGTGATCAATAGTATATAAAACAATAGTGACGTGCACATTTTACACAGACACACTCACAAATGACAAGCAATAACCAGAAGGGAAAAAAAGGTGTGGTCTAATTTTTTTTCCTATGCCTGTATGTTTTTCAGCATATTGTGGATATTGTCCGTCCTTAAAGAGCACTTACCAACTGCATGTTTCATTATGAAGAGAGCATGCATAACTAGATTGTTAATAGATGTCTAGATGTTAATAGAAGTCTCACTTTTTGATAGTTTGTTTAATTATGGATTTATTTAGTTTTATGGACCTTTTGATGAACTTTGTGTTTTGAGGTGTATGGTTTTTTTTTTCTTCTTCCCTAGGTCACAGCTGGCATGCCTCTACCGAAGGAATACACTGAGGAGGTAATTGCATTTCTTATTTTTTTGCATGTTTGTCACACATGTTTCAGATTGTCAAACAAATTTGAGTACTAGACAAAGAAAATCCAAGTAAACACAAAATGCAGTTTTTAAGTGATGATTTTATTTATTAAGAAAAAAAGATGATCCAAACCTACATGGCCCTATGTGAAAAAGTAATTGCTCCCTAAACCTAATAACTGGTTGTGCCACCCTTAGCAGCAACAACTGCAATTAAGTGTTTGCAATAAACGGGCAATGAGTCTTTCGCATCACTGTGGAGGAATTCTGGCCCACTCTTCTTTGGAGAATTGTTTTTATTCAGCCATATTGGAGGGTTTCCAAGCATGAACAGCCTTTTTAAGGTCATGCCACAGCATCTCAATAGGATTCAGGTCAGGACTTTGACTAGGTCACTCCAAAATCTTCATTTTGCTTTTGTTAAGGCATTCAGAGGTGGACGTGCTGCTGTGTTTTGGATCGTTGTCTTGCTGCAGAACCCAAGTGCGCTTCAGCTTGAGGTCACTAACTGATGGCCAGACATTTTCATTCAGGATTTTTTGGCAGAGAGCAAAATTCATGGCTTCATCAATCACAGCAAGTCATCCAGGTCCTGAAGCAGCAAAGCAGCCCCAGACCATCACACTACCACCACCATGCTTG
>JBBJLS010000001.1:40637244-40653659 GCA_037577275.1 Bryconaethiops microstoma | reverse complement strand
TATATATGTATATATATATATATATATATATATATACAGTATGTAAACTAACAGCCAAAGTTTAATTCACCATGGTTGTGATGTACAAAGGATCCAAGAGCAGAGAAGCTTTACATATATCACATTTCGCAAGAAAAAGTAACAGAAACAGCATATTTATTTTTATGCATTACAGAGAGATTCCCGACTGGTCAGGTGGCTATTTTTATACATACAAGCACACAAACGTAAGATTTAAAGCTAAAAGACAAGAAAAATGTAGACGATGGGCTCTAGAATTTTATCGTGCGCCCTCTGGTGGTGAAACAGTGAACCAAGAGAAAGGCTGGTGTTTTGTGCAATATTATTAAAGAGCAAAACATTTTTCTACATTTTTCTAGTAAGAGCTAGCCAGTTCCCCCTTATTCCAATTCTTTTACTAACCCACAGTGAGGATAATTTTGCAAATCAGATATGCTTAACCAGTGGCCCTACCATAACAAAGAACAGCAGACTGAGGCCTCAGAAAACAATCCATGTTTCTCTCTGTCTCTCTTTGGCTAGAACTGGGCTGATGACATCCTGGCCATTGCCTACAACCCGCAAAGGGCCAACGCCTGCAGACAAGTTTTCCTAGACAAACTGTGAGAAAGCAACAAGATATGGTTTTGTTTAATTACTTTTTACCCTTCAAAGTGTAGTTTCATATAGAATGCTATAGTTTTGGTACTGAATGTCTATTGTATATTGTTATAATAGTCTAATATAATGTCTGCTTTTATTTTAATTAAAAATTTAGATCAGCTGTGGTTTAGTTAAATTGATCTGTGATGCTTGTTTATGGAAATCCAACCCAGCAACGAACCTCTGGGTTCTGGGTATAGTTGATGTCACTGATCTCATCTGCTTCTCTGTGTGGTACAGGTATGTTCGTCTCTCAATGCACATCGGCAAAGATGGCAAGATTCCTGTTAAACAGTAAGGGAGAGAAAGGCATTATGAAATTTGCTATGCATGAATATACACTGCATTGTTATATATCCAATAATCTTGTCGTTCCGCTATAGCATCTACAAGATGTTTCCAGCTGACAAGAAAAGGGTGGAAAGTGCGCTGGCAGCTGCACACCTCCCCAAGGGAAAGGTGAGAGAGCTGTGACTTTGTTTAGATTTTTTTTTATCCTTAATGTGCCTTTGTGAATGCAAAGCATAATTGTAACAATGCACAAGGAGCAAACACAGATTTACCTGCATGTACATTCACCATCCTCTTTATCAGCATCGGACACAAAGACAAGAACAATATAAAATTAATATAAACACAGTCAAAATAAAATAAAACTTCCCAGAAAATACTCTGCACTGAATACACTATTGTACAAACTATACAAAATACAAAATATACAAAATGCTGTGATCAGTTAGACACGTGGATATAAATGTGGATAGAAATACTACAGATGAATAAATACATTTACTTCTAAAGTCATCTAATAATTAACACAAATAGTGGTTTGGAGTTGTACTCTATAACAAGTCGGTTATTGCAGGTAATAGTAACAAATTTTGCACAAAATAAGACTAATGCACATAAACTATTGCACATAATAATGAAGATAAGGTATTTCATGTAAAGATACTGATTTTGCACATAAAAAAATTGCACTGATTAGAAGCAGGTTATTGCACAGATTAGTGTGTGTGTGCGTGTGTGACGGGGGAGGAATTATAGAGTCTGGTGGGAGTGGGGAGGAAGTATTTTTGTTGCAATCGGTGGAGCACTTTATGTGTATGACTCTGTGGTCTCTAGCTTATGCCATCTGACCCTGGCGGGATAGAGTCTGAGTAGTTCTCTCCTCACTTCCTCAATTATATTTATGGGTGGGTCCATGGGTGTCAGAATCATCGATGGCAGGAGAGTGTGTGGGAAGGGGAAAGCGGTAAGATGGGGAAGGAATTTTGAATTCTATATGATATTAAATGATGTCTCAATATTCTTTTCAATATTGATAACAGGAGAAGGCAAAAGCATTTTTTACTTCTTTTGTAAGCTAATGTAAATAGATTTAATTTCTAGTTAATTTCTTGGAGCATTTCTATTGGTCTGTTTCTCATGAAATGTTTACACTATGTAAGGGGGCAGCTACTGGGTTCAAATGATGTAAAAAAAAAAAAGGATACTCACAAAAAGCAGATATATTTTGTCAAACATACAACATAAGCCTTGTGCTCATATGCTTAACTTAATATGCCATATAACTAAATAAGCCAAAGCCTGCACCATGTACACAGCATAGAAACATAGGCACATGTGTGTCTTTATTCAGCCTGGAATGCTGTAAAATGTCAATATTTTGAAGGAGGTGATTCTTTTCCATACCCACTGTATGCGTGGGTGCTAATGATGTAACAATTTTCAGATTTGGTAAAGATTGAATTGTATCTGTGATATTTTCTGGTTAAAATGTTAGAAATGATTCTACAGAGCTTTAATCTGGCTCAGATATAGTGTGTGGGTGTGTCCATAGCACGGCACCATTTTTAATGAGTGTATGTAACTGTCTATTATTTATAAATTAACCAAATATGGGCTGCAAAAAAATTGTCCTACATTTTGTACAAAAAAAATGTGTAAATATGGTTTAAATATGTAAATATAGTCTTACTTTCCTGCCTGAACATATATCATCTGTGAATTTCAGTGTTTGTACTCATCCTTACATGTCATGCCAAAAAATTAGCTGGTACTTTGGGGTTTGTATCTCAGGCCATGTCCACACGTACACGGGTATTTCAGGAAATGAAGGTTCTGTGCGTTTTGGCCTTTTGCCCACACTTAAATGGCATTTTGGGTCAGTGAAAACTCAGATTTTTGAAAACTCTGGCCAAAGTGTCGATTTTTGAAAACTCAGTTTCTGCGTTTACGTGAGGACCAGAAAAACGAAGATTTTGAAAAACGGACAATTTCGCATCATACTGTGCGCCACTCGCATGACGTCACAGCACGCGCCGTGTTTACATTAGGTTTTCATTTACAATGTCCGACGTTTACAGAGTACTTCTGCTCTCAACCTTGTTAGAAGTTTTGGCATGTTTATACTTATGCCCGGAGTTACTTTCCATCCAGTATGAAGGACACAGACGTTAGAGTCAGCTTCGAATGCTATTATTCAACACAGACAGGCCGAAAATCGCGCTCTTGCACACTTCGAACACTGTTTTAGTGCGTGCGTTCAACAGTGTTGCCAGATCTTAAACGTTTAAGTATCAAGCTTAAAATGATCGTATTTTGAAAAATATTTTCGTACACACGCAATTTCCGTTCTGACGTTGCTCAGAAAATCTGCTTCAATAACACATATTATCATAGACAGCATATTATAGTGTATAACGCCACTTTTACCTGCAAAAAACACCTCTGGGCAGAACCTGTGTGGAGTGCAGGACGAACAGCCCAGAATAGCATTGTTTACTTTGTGCGTCGCCACGTGTTACATCGTTCATTGATTGGTTGTAAAGGTACGTGAGACGACTGAGCATAAACAAGCCAAGTTTGTCTGCGCAGCCGAATGCAAACAGAAATCTGCACCGTGTCCTGTTAATGAAATAACTTAGCCATAAAATGAAGGGGTAAAATTATCGTACATTATGGGATTTTTTAAAAATTATTGATCGTACATAGGGTCAAATTATCGTACAAATACAACAATTATCGTACGCCTCGCAACACTGGCGTTCACACTGACAAGCAAGCTAAAACTCAGCACACTGAAAGTACCCGGATGGCACTGATAACGGCCAAAAACGCAGCGCGGAACGATGGACACTACTCGCACTAAACGGACGCCATTTTGACTACGTAGCGGAAGGGGAGGGACTTTTGATAAGTTTTCAAAGTTGATTCATGGCGGCCAGCAATGAAATACCGGTGCAAGCACAAGCGGAGGCAACTAAACAAAAACAAAAGCAAATAAAATCACGTGGAAATTCATTGTGTAAACAAAAGCCATCAGATATTTTGGTGGGCTGGACAATCGCGATCAAATGTTAGTCCTTCACTTCCGCTATGTGCAAAACGTTGGTGTTCAATTTAGGACAATACTTACCCACTGCAGTGCGTACTACAGAAGGAAGAGT
The DNA here is from genome assembly GCA_037577275.1 of Bryconaethiops microstoma. Classification (NCBI taxonomy): domain Eukaryota; kingdom Metazoa; phylum Chordata; class Actinopteri; order Characiformes; family Alestidae; genus Bryconaethiops; species Bryconaethiops microstoma. Next base: position 40,649,544 of record JBBJLS010000001.1, on the reverse strand, counting down.
TCAGTGCGTACTACAGAAGGAAGAGTTCAGTGCGTACTACAGAAGGAAGAGTTCAGTGCGTACTACAGAAGGAAGTGTTCAGTGCGTACTACAGAAGGAAGAGTTCAGTGCGTACTACAGAAGGAAGAGCTCAGTGCGTACTACAGAAGGAAGTGTTCAGTGCGTACTACAGAAGGAAGTGTTCAGTGCGTACTACAGAAGGAAGAGCTCAGTGCGCGCCACGCCCTACATTCCAGTGCGCGATGTCAGACATACCTTTTGTCTCTGGTAATGACGCCCCCCTCCAAGGCTTCTGGTTGGTCACCACGATTATATTATAAGATATAACCTTATACGTTTTAAGGTTATATCGGCACCTGCTGCCTTGGCAAGATTTTGACAGCGTTTTTTGCGATTGCGTGTGGTCGGAAATATTTTGAAAATGTGTCCGTGTGGATGCGATTTAAAAAAAAAAAACGAAACCAAACTTACCATGGTTAATACATAGAACGTAAACAACTGTAAACTATACTGCCTAGTAAATGACTTTATTGTCTGTTATATAAATATACACATGTTTGCGTGTGTGTGTATTATATAGTTTGATCACATAAAGACGGATGTGTTCACTGAAGCTGCATTCAAGACCTTCCTATCCCACCTGTGTCCAAGACCAGAGATCTATGAAATCTTCACCTCCTAGTAGGTCTTTTCCCATGCTCTTTCGTATTACTGCATGATATGTTATTCTTAATGCCATGAAAACAACACAAAAGTTAGTTTGGCACAGTCTGAGTGATTGATAAATGTTATTTTTCACAAATTTCACAAAGTCACCATTGAAATTCCCAAGTTTTCAATTGCCAACCATGAAGGCAGACCGACTAACATTAACACAAACTGAAGTTTGCCAGGAGTTAAGAGAACACAAATCAAGATGGGCTGTAAAATATTTTTCCTGCAGAAGTGTCTAGTAACATTCGGGATTGGGAGGGAGGTTTGGGAGACATACTGTCAACAGGATGATAGGTCTGATTTGTTGAAGGGATGGTGGTTTTTTGATGAGCTGACAGGGGTGTGGTTTATCATTGGGGCTATAGTTACGATTTGTCAGTGGGGGCTGGGTGGTTTGTTGATGGGCCTATGGGCTGGATTTTTTGACGGGGGTGGAGTGTGGTTCATCAGTGGGGACTGTAGTTTTGATTTGTTGACCGGGGATGAGTTTGTTTAAGAAGCAGGATATGTTTTTTGTTGACGGGATGGTGTTGCTGAAGTTTTAATTTGTTTATGGGGCTGTAGTTCTAATTAATCAATGGTGGCTTTGCTCGCCTCGGCTGTTTTATGGCTGAAACAAAAAAAACTATGTTCAAGACAGTGTGTTAATTATTGAAATAAATGAGCAGAACATGACATGGCAGTTTTTTTGGCTCCATCTGTAGCAAACATTTTCTGCCTATACTTTACTTTTTCCTTGTCTGATTTTGTAGAACATTGAACACCCAAGGTCCTGCATTATGAATAACATCAAGGCTGTTGTGAAGTTTTTGGTTTTATCGCATTGCTTCTTATGTTTCATTGCTGAAGAATGGTCCTGTAACACCCAAAGAGTGACTGTTACCTCGTTTGTGATTCTAAAGTGAAAATTAAATGATTAGCACAAGAAGTTAGGAAGTAGAGTTTTGATCATGTTTGACGATGTTGCCCTCAGCTCGGCAAAGCCCTATATGACAAAGGAGAACTTCACCAAGTTTCTGCATGAGAAGCAGCGGGACTCTCGACTTAATGAAGAGCTTTACCCGCCACTGCGGCCTGAGCAGGTGAAGGCCCTGATAGACAAGTATGAGCCGTCCACTAACCGTGGTGAGTGGACAACCGAGCGGCACATCTCGCACAGCAGTGGTAGCCAGTGGTTGAAGTGTGCCAGTTGTTGACCCAGGCAGTAGACCTATTCAGCGAAATGTTAGTTCTGAGTAGTGTTTACACCCAACATGTTAATAACAGTATTTTAGGGAAGCAATAGCATTGCAGTCTTGCAAAGGTGTTTATCAAATTTCTCGTCCAAATGTATGGCACTTGATTGGTACAGAACTTCCTGATGTTTCTTTCTGTCTTGTTATTTGTTAGTTAGCTCTTATTTATTCACCCAAAAGGACCTTTATGTTGTAACATGTTTTAGAAGGCCAGCCCATTCTGCAATGTTGTAATAAAGCAAGCAGCTGGCAGTTGTGCAGGCTTTATAATGGCTTACATGAGTGCCTGTAACTACCGATGTTTCTTGCTAGTGGTTTAAATAGTTGATTAAGTCCCCCCAAGTCACCAGGGGCCATGAGTATGTGCTTCAACATGAGTTGGAGAAAGAGTCAAGTTCTTGTTTTTTCATGATCAAAAGCAATTAAGTAGTCATTTTTTTCTGTTTTTGAATACAAAAGAATAAGAGGTGGGTCAGACGTCATTTAGGGTCTCCAAAGGTTCAGAATGTGGTTTACCCTTGACTGATCATCACATCATTAAGTAAGGGAAACCTGTGCAATTAACTCAAGTGCCGAGATCTGATAACAGCTCAGTGAGCAAATACCAGTTTTGAACACTTAACTCCAATACTGTGTAACTCCAATACTCTTTTTTGGTGTAACAGTCAACACTGGAGTAGTGTAACAGTGTAAGATACAAACATTTCACACTGATAAAGAGTTACACTCACAGTGCTGATTTTAATGCTGCTACATTTACTATGTATACATTTTTCTATTTGAATCACTGACTTCTGACAAATTGGATTTATTTGACCCAGGCTGCATGTTATCCTAATTGGCTCACTGTCTCACTGTAAGCAATTTCTACAGCTTGTTTACTTCTCTCCTGTTTTCTCCTCTAACAGCGCTAGGCTGGCTGTAATAGTGCTACAGCAAGCAAAGAAATAGAGTATCAGAAGTTTTTCTTGCTCATATCCATAAACTATATTTGTATCCGAATGTGAGACAATGATTTACTATAAATGCAAATTCTAAACTGATCAGGGCTTCATGCTATACTGTTGCAGGTCAAATATCTCCGGAAGGTCTCCTCTATTTCTTATTGGGGCCGGAGACGTCACCTGTGGTGTTAGACAAACTGGCCCAGTGTCACGACATGAACCAGCCTGTCCCTCACTACTACATCAAATCATCACACAACACCTATCTCACCGGTAATACAACTCAAGCATCAATACTTGCATTAAAGGGCCCAAATCCTACATTTGTTCTTGTATTTTATTTTTACCTCTGAGGTGCGGACTTATTTTAAACAGGCTGTTTTGGATACTATGCTTTTGAGATTGATATATGCAATCGTGTAATGCTCTGTTCTGATTGGCTGCCCTTTATTCTTGTGATATTCAAGAAGGTTGGGCTGGAGAGAATAAGTGCTGCAAGCTGAGCAGGCAGATGCCTGTAAATTAATTTGTTTTTGTGACATGGCAACAAAACAGCTGTTTTGGAGCTTAAATTACATATATGGACTGCATGGATGAGAAATTTTAAGTTTTGAAACCATAACAGTGTTTACATGTTAGGTAAATCCAGTTTTCTGTGATATCGGCTCTTTCTTTTTGCCAGCTATTATAGGAAATCCGTTAATTGCTGTTATTGTTGCATAAGGATATATAATGTATGTTGAATGTGCTTTGGATGGTGATGTCTATTTGGATTTCTTTACAGTGCTCTACAGCATGAAGTTATTTTATGTATTATCCAAAATGTAAATGTGTGTGTGTGTGTGTGTGTGTGTGTGTGTGTGTGTGTGTGTGTGTGTGTGTGTGTGTGTATCCTAAGCTGGTCAGTTCTCTGGCGTCTCCTCGCCGGAGATGTACCGGCAGTGTCTGCTTGCTGGCTGCCGCTGTCTTGAGCTAGATTGTTGGAAGGGCAAACCTCCGGAGGAGGAGCCAATCATCACCCACGGCTTCACCATGACAACCGAGATCCTGTTCAAGGTCAGACTTCCTCCAATCAGAGCAGCAGCTGTAGCTGCAGGGTAAATGCTGGAGGAGGCATGACAATCAGAGCCTGAATGTGTCTGTTTGAATACCTGTCAGGATGAGACATATGTTCAAAAGGGAAAGCAGGTGTGCTGTGAGACATTTGAATGAGCATCAGGCTTGAAAGGGATTGTCGGTGGTTAATGGTAGCTGTAGGAAACAATGGACAAATGCAAATAATGAGAAACTTATGGGTAAATTTATGTAATGGCCAGAGGTGGTTTACTCAGTTAAATATACATAAGTAGCATTTTCATAGATTTCTACTGGAATTTTACAGGAAAGGACATCTACTTTTTTAAACCTTTTACATTTTAGTCTTTTATATTTAGTTGCATTTTTTGTGTTTAATATCACTGTTTTCTTGGTCCAGCACGTGGACTGATCTTCTGTCATTCATATCTCTCGCATTTGAACCAAAAATAGCCCAAACAGAGAAAATATGTCATAGCTCATACTAACAGATTTAGGATATTTTTCAAAGTTCCTCTGCAGTTCTATTTGTTATCCAGCAGACATGATTTACCTCTGAAATCATTATCAGTCATCAAAACAACAGGGTTATAAAAATAAAACAGAGACCTCAGTCTGCTCCACATATCACTGTGTATCAAACAGATCCTCTGGCCCCTTAAGTGTAATTTTGCTAAACATTTTATGAACATAAAGAGACATTTGTTTTCTTGTTAAACCTAATTCATTTTTGTGACAGGATGTGATTGAAGCTATTGCAGAAAGTGCCTTCAAAACCTCCAAATATCCTGTCATTCTTTCCTTCGAGAACCACGTGGACTCGTAAGACACTTTTGCTACATGCAACATCTCTCCATACTTTCCCTTCACATGTTGGTGTTTCTCCTGTGCTTGTGTAACTTTGTGTCTTGTCTATTTAGAGTGAAGCAGCAGGAGAAGATGGCTAACTATTGTAAAACAATATTTGGAGATGCTCTCCTCACTGAACCCCTGGAGAAGTATCCAGTGCGTGAGATCCATTGTTAGCAGTATAATGAAGTAAAGGCATCAGTTATAGCCTTATGTAACTACATAATACAGAAGATCAGTAATAGATAGTATATACACTTAGTGGCCACTTTAAAACCTTTGTAGGTCCACAGTTAAATCCAGGAACATATTTGTTGCCCTGGCCATCATCTATTAATAATTAACAGCATCACCTCAGCAATATCTTGTCAGCACTGGTCCTATGGTCAGTGTGATGAATGGGGTGGGCTGACTGTGCTTAACAATAGATGTGTTACAGGCTACAGTTGTACATGTAGGTGCTGGACCTGTACAGTGAGGGGAAGTATTCAGACACAGTATTCAGTGCATGTATCTATTTCAAGTTTTCACAAATAATGTCTTTTTACTTTGAAGTTTATATTAACTAGAAATGTGTATCCACTGGCATGAATAAATATGTAGATAAATATTGTAGATATATGCACTGAATGTTTTTCTCTCTCTTGATTTCCCAGCATTGTACAGTGGGTGAATTTCATTAGTGGTCAGTGAGTGGAAGTGCATGTTTTTTAATGTGTGTTGTGTCACAGAGAGTTTGTGTAACAGTTGGAGAATGTCTTTCAGTTAGTACCAGGCCAGCAGATCCCCAGTCCAGCAGAGCTTATGGGAAAGATCCTAATAAAGAACAAGAAGAACAGTGTGCCTCAGGCTAAAACAGGTCAAACTAATCCAAAGAAAGCACCAGTTCAGGATCAGCAGCAGGGACCCAGCAGCCCACCTGAAGGCCAAAATACCCCGACCAACCAGGAGAGCCAAGGTGAGAAAACATCAATGATATGACATTATTTAAAAACTACTTCATTTATGAAGTGATGCACCGCCATCTGTCACTGGCTCCGTATTCTAGAAGCATGGGCCAAAACAGGATCAACTTAACCATTAAATCGCAGTGTACATTCCAGTATATACTGTTCTATAATTCTTCTGGAATTGATTTTATAGTGCTTTCCTTGTTTTCAACAATTCTCAAGACCTCCTGGGCCTTTAGAGAAGACTGAATGATTTTTGAGAACTAGGGAAAAAAATGATTCAGTAGAACCATATTTGTAGTTAGTACCATAGTCTTACTTTTAAACAATAAGGTAAAATCCTTTTTTCACAAAAGGATCTAGGTAGATACAGCCAAGTGAGCTCTCCCATTGGTTAGGCCTTCAGGAGGTAGACTGGTCTAACGTGTCAGATGAACAGCCACCGTAATTAATGACTGAGACATCAGACAATCAGTTGATTCACAAAGCGGAACCAATTTATTTCTCCAAAGTGGGAACTTTACTAGAGCAAGAGAAAAACATGTTCTTATGGAAGTTAAAAAGATATTTTTCCAAATAATTTTGGGCTCGTTTGTTTGGCCCGTTCATCATAAAATATCACACAATATAAAGTGTCGCAGGGTGTTTACAAAAGGTATAATAAAAAAAAGAAGAATAATTTTGTCAGCAATGGTATGTTATTATGTCTTTTGCAAGCTTCAAATGAAACATGCAATGTCTTTTACACACTTGTCTTTTTTTGCAATGCCATTAGGTTAACTGGAATCTACCATATGGGTGTCTATAGAAATTAGCATTATGGTAGAGGTGTTTTTTTTTCATTTTTTATATTATGTCCCAATATTTTAGGTAGAAACTAAGGGCCTAATAGCCTTAATTCCACACTGGTTTTAAAAGCTATAACTTGAAATCATTTAAACAATGCACCATAATTTAAGGTTTTCAACTACTTATTTGGAAAGGTGAGGCAGTTGAGGAGCAGGAAGAGCAAGAGGAGCAGGAGGAGCAGGATGAGGAAAAGATGAAGAACTCAGATGAGGTAATGTACTGTGGTTTCCTCCCCAGTGTTATGCAATGTTATACAAATGCAAGCTTCTTTGCTAACCAATGATAGCTCTTGTATTCAACATTTTACATGAGGCCCAGATTAAAATTAAAGGGTCCATATAATATAAGCTCTTCTCTACTACACAGCAAATTCTTTCATCATTGCACATTTTATTTATATTATGTATAATGTACAGAGAGCTGTCCACACACTCAGGACAGGTTAAACCTTACTCTTACTTATGCTTCTTTATTTGCTACTTTGTTCAGTATGTTGAACAATGTCTTATGTCTACTGGGCTATGTGTACCCTGTGGAACCTGAGCTTCAGCATTTGGTCCCTTTGTATACTTGTATTTGGCTTTGATATAACCGAATTTTCCTTTTTTAATACCATTTACTCACAAGGTCATGCAGTCTATGCAAATTTAGTTGCAAAATTAGCCTGGTTTGAATTCACTGTTTTCATGATGTCATAAAAACCTCATTTGCATACATCCACCCATTCAGCCTACAGCAGTTTAGTCCTGCTCATTCATGATAAAGTTGAGCTGAGATGGAGTGTTTCAGTACTGTCTGATTTTGTAACCGACACCATACAGGGCACACAGGCTGTTTAAGTTTAAGGAATAAAGAAAGGTTTTAAAATGGTTAAAACAGAAATACAAGCATTTGTCCAATAAAACCACACAAACTTTTTTTCACCTCAGGAAAAAAAGTAAAGAAAAAACAATGTGAAAAATATGACCCCTTTAAGCATTTTGACTTTAATTACTTTTGTTTTCTGCATTTTCTCCTCCTTTAGGGTACTGCTGGGCAGGAAGTAACGGCTTATGAGGAGATGTCTGCACTAGTCAACTATATACAGCCTAACAAATTCCTCTCTTTTGAGAACGCTAAGAGTGAGTCCTGTTTGTTGTTTTTTTTTGCAACAAAATAAAGAGTAATATGTTGTAAGTCAAGGTTAATTGGTAAATTTTGTTTGAGTACATGCATGAATTTGACGTTCACAATTCCACATCGTCAGCTCTTTGTTTAGCCATTTCTGCCCCTTTTCACCATGATTAGTGGCGAATTATTTTGGCATATGTTGCTTCTCCAGTGCTTTAGACATCCTTTGGGAATTGTGATGGTAAGTATCTGAACTCATAAATGGTTTTCCAACCTTTTCCAAGCATAGAAAAGAACAGGAGTTACGTGATCTCCTCTTTCGTGGAAACTAAAGGCGAGAGTCTGATCAGCAAGAGTGCGGTGGAGTTTGTGGAGTATCCTTTTAGCATTTCTTTTATCATTTATCATCTCCTTCTGCAAATCTTTTTTCCAGCAGGCCTTAGTCTCAACCTGCGTCTAACAAATCACAGTAGGAAATTTTTACAGCTGAGTTCAGAAGCATTGAAAAATAATTTAGAACAATAATCATTTTTATTTCTAAAACACCTTTCTGAAACCCAAGGTCACTTTACAGGTAAATGAAACAAAACAAGAAGAAACATTAATTAAACAGTGACAGCCACAGTTACAGAAACATGAAAAACAAAGTGGATGACAGGATCAAGAGGTGGGAGAAGAGACATAGCACTAAAATAATAGATACAAAGAGAGAGAGGATGTATTACTGAGATTTTGAAGGAGAGAATTCCATAGTTTAGGGGCCACCACACTACCATAATGCAGGCTGGCGGAACGTAGTGAGCGACTGGGAATGTACGGGTGTGTAATACCCCTGGGCAGCGGCCGCTAGAAGCCGCCCTGGCCTGACTTGACTTTTATTTTGACATTTGTGTGTGTACACGGGTTGGGTGAGTAATCTCAGCCAGCCAGTGTTTAAATTTAAATAGTTTTCTGTTCTCATTGGTTCTTGGGATAGTCCCCTGTAGATTTAGGTTTCCCCTGGGTCGTAACTCAGGGACGGTCCACCGTCACTTACCCGTCATTTATTTTTGGAGTTTGTATCCATCACATATGTCTAGAGTTTACACCTGTCTTTTCATCAGTGTCTTAGTTTGGTATGTGTTTTGGCCCTCATGTCTTCTTTGTGTTCTGTAAATAAAGTCATAGTATCATGGAAATCTGCACTTGCCCCTCCCTCTCTCTCTGGTATCAGGGCACCATGACAAGATGTAGTAATCCAGTGAAATAGGCAGGAGCAGAAACATGCAGAGCTTTAAAAATAATGGGAACCAGCTTGCACTGAATACAGTATAAAAACTGGTATCCAGTTAAGTTTATGTAAAATGGGGGTGATGTGTTTAGACTTTTTAGGATAAGTGAGAACTTGAGCTGCAGCATTTTGTACATTTTAAAACCTGGTTATGGTTTTTATTTGGACCCCAAAAATAAGAGAATTGCCATAGTTAGAATGGGGGTTATGAAAGCATGAATAAGTGTTTCTACAACCTTTACGGAAAGTGATGGATGGAGAATATAACAGGAGGAGGCTGGGGTGAGGCGCTGAGCTTCTGAGGGTATGGAGGCCAGTTGGGGCAAATACAGGATATCAAGTAATGGTGTATAATCCGGTCAAAAGTTCACAAGCTGTTGATAAATTGCAAATTTGCATAAAAGCTCTTTTGGACTCTCTTGGGAGCAATTTCTGATCGATCTGGAAGGCTATTAGAGACTAACTTCTGAGTTACTGTAACAAAATCCTATACTAGGCAACAAAAAGACAAACATGTTTCCATCATCCTGGGTAAAAGATCATTTATCTGTTAATTGGTCTCTATCTCACTACACACACATGCACAAACCTTCTTTTCTTCTGTTTTCTTTGTATTAGTAGCTTTCTTTACTGCATAATTCAGATATAACAAGAGGCAGATGAGCCGTATCTACCCAAAAGGAACGCGCATGGACTCATCTAATTACAACCCTCAGCTTTACTGGAATGCAGGCTGCCAGATGGTGGCACTAAACTACCAGACCATGGGTAAGAGGCTTCTTATTTGCTGTTACAAAAATATATCCATTACCTTCTGGTGGTGTGATTTACTGTCTTTTATTATCAGAGGAGTACTCTATGGAATATTCAGTAACTTACACCATGTTCATTTTACAAGCAGTTTGGTTTACTGACATTTTTTACTACATTTGATAAATAAGATTTTCCTCTTAATCCTCTCTATTCCTGTATACCAATATTAGACAGCTAGAGCTGAATCCAGATTCTGTTCCTTAACACTATGAACAGGGAGTTGTGAATGAGCCACAATTCAAGATTCAAGATGTTTGTCACATACGCAGTTATACACAAACAATGTATTGTGTAATTTAATCCCGAATCACTCCTGACTAGAAAAACAGACTAAAGAGAAAAATAATTTGACAAAATACACACACAAGTAAACAGTATTCACACATTATGCACTAAAAGTATCTGAATATTTACAGTGAAGAATAAATAGAATATTTGCAAACTGTCATTGCGCAAATGAATACTTAACTATCAGCTTAATTGGATGTGTACTGATGTGTAGATTTCCCCATGCAACTGAACATGGCACTGTTTGAGTTTAACGGGAGGACAGGGTACATCCTGAAACACGACCTGCTGCGAAGGAACGACAAGAAGTTTGACCCGTTCACTGACAGGTTCGACACCATTGTGGCCAACACACTCACAATTAAGGCAAGTTGGCTAACTCAGTTCTGTATAGCTGTACTTTGTCTGAATATCTAATGCGACCCATAGGAGCAGATTCAAAAGGGCTCAAGTTCAGTCATGAGGTCAGTGGGTCTCAATATTAAGACCATTGTACCCGCAGATACACTATATGGACAAAGTTATTGGGACGCTTGTTTTTCAGGATTTGGGCAAGGCCCCTTACTTCCAGTGAAGGACAATCTTAATGCTTCAGCACACCAAGACATTTTGGACATGGCCATGCTTCCAACTTTGTGGACACAGTTTGGCGAAGAACCTTTTCTAGTCCAGTATGACTGTGCTCCAGTGCACAAAGCAAGATCTATAAAGACATGGTTGAATGAGTTCGGTGTGGAAAAACTTGACTGGATCACACAGAGTCCTGACTTCCACCCCATCCAACACCTTTGGGATGAACTGGAACGGAGATTGTGAGCCAGGCCTTCTTGTCCAACATCAGTGCCTGATCTCATAAATGCTCTACAGACTGAATGGGCACAAATTCCCACAGAAACCCCAAAATCTTCCTGAAAGCCTTCCAAGAAGAGTGGAAGCTGTTATAGCTGCAAAGAGGGACCAACTCCATATTAAAGTTTATGTGTTTGAATGCAGTTCCTGTCATCAAAGTCCCCTTTGGTGTAATGATCAGGCATCCCAATATTTTTGTCCCTTGTTATTCTGTGGAGTGGAGAGGGAAGAGTTCATAAGCCTAAAGTAACAACATTTGTGTTGGTGCAATAGTCATCAAATTCTTCTCTAGAACTTGGTCTTGTCTTCATTACTGTCTTAGTTAAAAACCGTGGGTGCAACTGACCCCTAGACTGAATCAAATGCATTATTTTTTCTGTCAATTGTTCTGTATGTATATGTCTATTTAAAGTCAGTATATTTCTCTGACAAGCATGACAGGATTCTGATCCTGAACTAAAATCACAGCTGTTTTTTTGATATTTCTATCAAATGTAAATAAAATTACAAATGTAAATATTCTACATGTTGCTTTAAAGTACTTTTGCAGGATGTGTCTTGATATACATTTTCACTCATTCCCCACCTACCTCTACTCCTCCCCACCTTTCTGCTTCCAGGTGTACTCTGGCCAGTTTCTGTCTGATAAGAATGTAAAAGCAGCAGTGGAGGTGGAGATAATTGGCTTGCCTGGAGACCCCAAACGCAAATACCGCACAAAGTGGTCCCCAATGCCCAACGCCATCAACCCTGTGTGGAACGAGGAGCCATTTGTGTTTGAGAAGGTCTGTAATCAATCTAGTATGTTTACCTGGAGTGATGGTGTCAGCACAAAAAGCTAATGCACTGTAACAACACATTAAAATGTCACTGTTCTTGTTTTTTTTATTTTTTATTTTAATGTACATTAAAATCAGGGTTTTTAACTCTCAGGCTGTGAAACACCCTTTAGTGATCTGTGTGACAATACTCAGTAGTTTGTGTTATTATTATTAACTTAATAATAGGAATAAAAATGACTTTGTAAAACTATATAAATATGAATAGATACAGTACTGTGCAAAAGTCTTAGGCACCTGGGGAAATTATACTTAAAACCTATTTACTACTGCACAGTAGTGTTAAGTTAGTGTTAATACATTAATATTACCATAAATACAATTAACATTTTAACAGTAAAGTGTGGTTTTATGTGTGGCAAAGTGTTCTCCTTACCATTTCCAGACCTCTTTCCTTGTGGAAGTCCAATATTAATTTTAGCTGAAATCAAATATCTGATTTGGCTCGTTTTACTTCATTAGATTAAATGAGGTGCTGCTTATGGAATTTTATAAATCCACACAATGACTGGAGGC
>JBBJLS010000001.1:40626951-40637144 GCA_037577275.1 Bryconaethiops microstoma | reverse complement strand
TATATATATTCAAACACTATATATATGTATATATATATATACAGTCAAAAACAATATATATACACTATATATATATATATATATATATATATGTATATTCAAAAAATACTCAGTATTTGCTAACAAATAATTTACTGTACGCTCACCATTTAGGTTTACAGTAAACCCCCACTTTAACGTGGATCAGCAGTCACGGTTCCAGTCCATCGCAGATTTTTTCAGAGAACGAACTAATAATTGTTCACTGAAACCGCCACACTAACGCGGAAACTGCAGATATCCTCCGCATATTTTAGCTTTTGTGACGTCCGGGCCTCGTCCACCCCCCCCCTTGTTCTTGTGCTGGGTTGCTAAGCATCCAAACATAAACAACCAGTACGAGGATGAGGGAGCATGGTGGACAGCTTTTTTATTGTGCCAATATATAATTTTTCATGCATTTCAGTGCTAAATTATTAAGAAAAATATAATTCACTAATTTTGTAACATATTAACGTAACTTCAGCAACATATCCATATAAAAAAATAACTATAAATGTTTTGGTACTGTCCAGAGATCACAAAGAAAGCACGTCCTGGAATGGTGAAATACTCAGAGGTGGGAGGTTTGAAGTAGCCAATCCGAGAACACTATTTATTTCTCCTTGCTACTGATTGGCTGCTGCCCTTTGACGCAGCTGCAGTTCAGAATTTCCCCCGTGGAGCGTGTCGAGTGTTCTCGTGTTTTTCGTTTTGTTCTTCTTAAAGCCCTGTATTTTTATTACAGTAAATTAAATGAGTTTATTACTGTATCCTGCTTATGCCAAATAAAACTACAGCGCATATTTTTAAAAAAAACACGTCTGTATGAATTACAGTACAGTCTGTACAGGGGTAATATCGGTATTTTACATTCTAGCACTGCGGAAGTTCAGTATAAACTGTTACAGTACCAATACGGGTTTACCAATACATTTTCTTTAAGGGTGATGTATTAAACCTTAATACAGTTTAAAATTAAATGAAAGTGTTTTGGGAGCATATTTGGAGGCATATTTAGGGTTTACACTATACAAATCTGCATTTTTAGGCATTTTTTACCACATAACAACAACGTGGTTTTTCACTATACGTGGTTGCTCTTGGAACGTAACCCCCACGAAAAGCGGGCGTTTACTGTATAGCCAAAAAATGTCAAATTTTTAATTAATCACTACTGACTTATAAAACAGCCAATGGGATGTAACAGTTAACTTTTAAGGAGACCCTTGAATTTGCTCTGCATCACAACACTACCAGTTAATAGGATGTCAGACTTGCACTGTTACAGATTCTTTACATGTTATAAAGGAAATGTGTTTTATTTGACATATGTTTATGTATTGTTTGCAGTTTGCATTCTGCAGTTCATGAAATAAATGGATAAGTGATAAAAACCTGTGGTGTGCAAAAACTATTGACTGGTAGTGTACGAGTGTTTTTTTTTTTTTCTTTCAATTTTCCTCATTTGAACTACTCAGATTTCCCCACAATGTTGAATGGTTTCCCCATCATTCTTTTGACACTTGGTCACCCAAGAAGGCTTGTTGCCTGGCCACATACACACACAGACATGCTTGAGTGTGAACACTATGTTAATTTTACCCTCTCTATCTGTAAAGACTACCATGTTAAAACATGATCAGCCTTGCACTAAAATTCCAAACAGTCTTCTTGCTTTTCTATTCCTTACAAATGGGAAAGTAAAAAAAAATCCTCCTAGTTCTTAGCGTTTCATTGCCAGCTACACTCCAAGGTCATACTGGCTCGAGGCCTTTCTTTCCCCCCTCATTGGTTATCTCCTTTTGTTACTACAACATGCAATTGGAGTCTACAAAGGCCTTGACCCATCTTTTCATAAAAATAAATGCAGCGAATTGGCTAGGAGGCAAGAAAAGCTGAGACTCACACAGACCACTTCAGAGTGCTTTACTTGCATAGACTGAAGCTTTACATAAATCCAGAGGGTAATGTAAATATATTTTACTGTTTACATACAGTGCCATCAAAATGAATTCGCTTCCTTTCCTGTTTTTTTTAATTCAATTTTTGCATACTTGTAACATTATTTCAGACATTCTGAAAGACCTTAATACAAGACAGACAACTTGAGTAAACACAACATACAGTTTAAAAATTACCATTATATTTACAAAAAGAAAACCAAATAACCCTGCGTTGTAATTATGCAATATATGTAACATTATGTTATCAGTCAGCTGTTACAGTTTGCCTCTGATTCTTTCATTAATTGTCAAAATTAATGAAATAAAGTTTAATTAACAGGTAGATTAGTCAATTACTTATATATATGTATAATAGTTACAACTCTAATTAGGGATGTTCTCTATTAATTTGAACACTAGTTCCACACTGCAGCACGCCTGCGTTTATAGCAAGAGTTGAGGAAGTTATTCAAAAATTTATCCATGATAATGGAATTACTGCTTACTTTCACTAGTCATTTTCCACACAAGTGTGTGGTGTTCAGCTAGAAATTACAAACGAACATCTGGACGGTTATTGCAGTTTTTATTAAGAAAAAAAAACAAGTCTTAATTTGTCACTTTTGAAAAGTTTGTCACTATATCTGACTACACAAGATATAGCCATTTATTCTTATCCATTTATACTGAGAATCTAGTCAGTAGATGGTGTTGTCTTGAATTAATATGTAAAGCTTTCAGAGCTGTTTCTGAATGAAATTCATACAGAAGAGCAGGGTAAATTAGCCATAGTTCATTGTCTGGTGGTACCTGCTCACACGGGTTGCTACCCTCCCTCAGGTTGAGTCATGAATTCACTGTAGATGCTTTAAAAATGTAGATGAAAAAACAACAGAAGTATTTAAACAATTTACCCATGATAATTAGATGAACCATAATGCTGAATAATTGGTTTAGGTTTAAATTATAATGTAATCACACAAATCTGAACTGTAACACGTTACTCTACTGCATTACAGGACAATGGGATGTGTTACTCTACGTTACCCGAGTGACACAATACCATTTTTTCTGATTCTAACTTGTCTCAAGTATTAAACAAGCTACTAAATTTTGGTACTTTTATTTGTATAGCCGATACCAATACATTTGCCCTACCTCAGTATCGATCGTTATTATAGGCCAACGTGTAGGCCCTTTATGATAGTGTCCTTGGTCTCAAAAGCGGTTCTGATTGTGATGGAATAAAGCACTGTGTTACAGGCTGAAGAAGAGCATGAGTTGTGATCAACTGGATGAGGACAACGACACACAGGTAAGCCATGTTGTTAAAGCCACGTAAGTGAATGAATGAGTGATTGATGAAGGGAGCATTGGAGGAAAGTAATGACAGATGGATAAGGAGAAAGAGGCGAGAAAAGGAAAGACGGAGGACAGGGCAAATGGAGAAAAAGCAATCGAGCTAACAACTGCAAGTAACCATGGCTACTGTAGAGAGCCCGTAGACAAAAAAGCCTCAGATCTGTTTAATGTGCGCAAACACACACACGCCGAGATCAGGGCACCCTGACTAAAGAGTGGTTCTCTCTTAGTCATGCTGTTTTCAGCTGGTGTAAACTGCGAGCATGTGGGATGTGACTAATTCTCCTTCACATATTGGCTCATCAAAATTCATTCAGTGTTTTTGTGTCACCGGCCCATCACTTGGAAATCTGGAGTGTTGGATCAATATGGCATGTGTGCTCTCAGAGAGGAAAGTTGAAAGGCATTTTTGCCACTTTTGAGTATGAAATTAGGTCTGGTGGAGTCTTTAGAGAACACACATGAGACCATATAAAACTTTCACTTTGTCAGATATAAAACAAACACAATGAAAGCAAATACTACATAGGCCAGCAGTAGAATAGTTGTTGTTGCTGTTCTTTTTTGACATCATCTGATAATAAATCAGAATATGAATGTGATACTGTGAGTTGATTGTAAACATTAACAATCTGCGTGATGCAGAAATTTCTCTGAGTTTAAATCTTATTTGATTGAATCTCATTTAAATAATCTTCGAACAGAGAGTCAACTGAGCATCATTCACACACAGTGGATATAAAAAAGAATCACCCACTTCAAAAAAAAATTCTCATTTTGTTGCTTTGCAGAAAACAAAAACAGAATCAGATTAATAAAGGACCCCCTTGTATCAGTACTTTGTGGAATCAGTTTTTGCTTTAATTACTACCTTCTATTAGGATACTATTCTACCAACTTTGCACATCTAGACTGCAATATTTGCTGACTCTTCTTTACAGGACTGTTTAAACTTGGTCAGATTGGATGGTGACCATTGGTGGACCGCAATCTCCAAGTAATTCCATGGATTTTCAGTAGGGTTTAAGTCTGGGCTCTGACTAGGCCACAAGGATATTCACTGATTTCTAATCACCCACTGTGTGGTCAGTTTTGCGATGTGCTTTGGGTCACTGTCATGTTGGAAAGTGAACCTTCTTCCCATTGAAAACTTTCTGGCAGGTGGTTTTCCTCAAGAATTTGACAGTATTTTGCCCCAACCATTTTTCCTTCTATCCTGACAAGTGCCCCAGTCTGTTCCGCAAAGAAACATCCCCACAGCAGGATGCTTCCACCACCATGCTATACTGTAGGTATGGTGTTCTTTGAATGATGAGCTGTATTGGCTTTTCACCAGATATACCGTTTGTTGTTGAGACCAAATAGTTTCATTTTGGTCTCATCTGACCATAACACATTTTTCACTTGGCCTCAGAATCTTCAAGATGTGTTTTGGCAAACCTGAATCGATACATAATGTGGCCTTGTGTGAGGAGTGGCTTTTTTCTTGCAACCCTTCCATACAAGCCATATTAGTGGAGCACTTGTGATATTGTTGTTCCTGTAATAAATTCCTCAAAGTTGTCTTGGGCCTCTTGGTAGGCTGCAAAGCAATAGATGTCAATATTTTGAAGAGAGTGATTCTTTACTATACCCACGGCATATACTCATGAATTCACCCATTCTGAGCTATACCCAAGTTTGTATGGTAGACCCTTAGTCTCAAAATCAACAGTGCCCTTTGTTACAAACTTTAAATGCTCAATATGCTATTGTGTGAAATCTATGTATAATTTAAAATATCCATGTAGAGCAAGCATGATCTGGTTGCTCCCTTAAGTTTATAAAAGTGCTTTTTGCTTGACACTTTCAGTTTGTTATTCAGCTGATGAACCTTCATGGCTAGCTAACTGCTGTCATCACACTGTTTATTAGCAGGATGGTTTTGCTGTTGTCCTATGTAGATGTTTTCACCAAAAACCAGGGCAGGAAATAAGATGTGTTTCCTGTCACGGCCATCTAACCACTACTATACTTTAGCCAGTGTCGATGGTGTTTGGATGTTTGACTTATGACTTACCACCAGAAGTACCATAGTCGCTCCCATTTGAGCATGAATTTACCTCTTCAATCCAATATCTTACTTTGATTTACAGTCTGACCTCTGCCTTCTGTCAGAAAATAAAAGCTTAGAGAAGTTTGAAAGTGACACACTGAAAAAAAAGACACAAGGTCTACAAAAAATGAGTTTTAATCAAAGAAAGAAACCGCAGAGCAGACTTTTCAGCATGTAGCTTTTCTCAATGCTCTCTGTGCTCACAGTGAGTCAAACTACGGAGAAGCAATTAACAAGTACCCAATGGGTTCAATCAAGAGACAGGTGTAGTGGGAGGGGCTTTTGGCCAGACCCAGATAGCAGAAAATAAAAGCTTAGCGACATGAGGTTGTTTACAATGCCGTGACTTTGCCACTGCCAGTTAACGCTCACACAGTCCTGATCAGGCAGAGAAGGGGAGCTTTTATAGGCTTTATGCTTTTTCAGTTCTGACCTTGGTTAATGGGCATCAGCTCACATATTGGTATATGCAACCAGAGAAACTCTTAGACTTTTGCTATTATTAAAATCAGATCTGAGTACAGAATTTAACTAGATGAATTTTGAAGCTTCTGGTTCACCTGCTTCTGCTCTTACTAAAGTCGAGTTGTGCATGTATATTTGTGTACATATTTGCAGGCATACAAGAATGTGTATATGCTTGTGTGAGTGAGTGAGTGAGTGAGTGAGTGGGTGGGTGGGTGTTTGTGTGTTTGTGCATGGATATTTCAGATATGGAGATTTTGCACTGAGATTCAATTCACAGCCCAAATTCTCCTGGCTGTAGAAGAAGAAAATCTGCCCACATGTCTTGGATTCAAATTTTCTCCTTCTAAAGTGAGGGAGAATTTGAGCTATGAATTGGATTTGTCAAATATCTGGAAGTTCTTTGCCTGAAATCAGTCATCACAGCCCTCATCAGCTCTTTGGTATGTCTTGTTTGTACCTTTTATGTATGACTGCAGTCATGTATAAAGCTGAGAGGATGTCACTTTAATATCACTCATGTGACTTTTTGCTTTCAGATATGTGCCTTTATCTTCTAAGTGAATGTCATTTAACCATTGCTGAGCCTGGACTGTGGTGTGTGGTGCATTTGGCTTTACTGTTGTTAGCTTAGCAAACACGCTACGGCAGGATGCAGCAGTCTTATTCAGTGTGGCTGCAGGTTTCCATTCCAATCAAGCATGGGCACCAGAACCATTATAGCAGTTTTCAAAATCATTTATTTCGCCCCCGCAGCATGTTTATCCAGGAGCCTACTGATATTTTGGTACTGTCCAGTTAGGTACCAATTTAGTACTAGTTCTTAATGCTCTTCCTTATTGGGCAGGCTACAGGTCCAAACATCCCGGAACAGGTTTCACATCTCTGTCCCTCCAACACCAGTTATTAAAATCATTATTATAGTTGGAATCAAACCTGTTCCATGTGCTGTTATCATGCTAGCCAAGCTAATGTTAACCAACTGCTCTCCAAGTTAGCCGTGTTGGTGAATAATGAATGCATGCTCATACATAGGTAGAACATTCTGTGAACATTCCACACACATTGCATACATTAGTCTCCCACATACTGCTGAAACTCACACATACATACATGCCCACATGTTGGGTGTTACATTTTATTACTGAATTTTATTACTAGCTATGGGACGAAACAAACTAATTAACATGTTTTTGATCTCATTGTAATTTTGCACTGAAAATGTGAGCAGATCTAACCTTTTATTTATTAGTGCAGATGTGTTCAAGGAAAAAATCATTATAGAGAAATAAGCATGTGCATGTATTTAATTACACAAATGCAAATGTGTGAAAAAATGTATGCGATCATGAATCATGTTAACAAGACAGCTGCTTCACTCAGTCCTCAGGCAGCAGTGGGAGTCTGGAGCTGGAGCAGAAACTCAGGCAGAAGCAGATGTCCACACTGGCTGATATCAGAGCAATGAGTGGTCAGGTAATCTGCAACCTGCACACTACACAGTGAGGGCCGTTTTAAGGCCTCAGCTAATTATTTAGGTCCCCTACCAGAACCCTACCAAGGCTCAAGGAAGTATACATAATGAGGAAAATAAATAATCATTAAAAAGAAACATTACGGAGAATAAAGCAACCTAAACGATAGGGCACAATATAGACAAAAAAATCATAGTGTTTTTTGTCACTGTCACTCCAAAACTTAATGGATAAGGACAAACATTCTTAACTTTCAGTGGAAGTTAGTGCAATAACAATAACAATTCATTCCATTTCTATTGGTATGTTTGTCATGAAATTTTATATAACAAAATAAGTGACATCAATCAAGATAAAAGGCTTTGTTCCCACAATGACATTATACGGTTGTTTATTGCAATGTATCTTGCATAATATTCAAAACACACATTGGTGGTCTATACCAACATGCAAATACCAGGGGTCTTGGAGGTTAGGGGAATTCCTGCTGGCCACAAACATTGAGATGAAAAAAATGAATAGACTGAATATACAGGGGGGTTTTTTTACAACAAGGAGATACTGTAACACTTTAGCTACCTAATATGCGCTCTTAAAAGCAACCCTGAAATAACTGTATTCTAGTGCCACTTAAACACAAACAAAAGCCTGGTAAGAAAGAGATGCTGGACAGTTAATTTGACAAAGAAGCTTCACCTGTGGCTGAAGTAGTTACCATTTGTTAATTGAGACTAACCTTATCATTCCTCCTTATGAACCAGAACTTTAAGCAGAAATGTTGACTGCTAAAAGTAAATACTGTATTTTGCTTTAAAATCAAACATTCTTGCCTGGAAAAGTACCAGATCCACCACTGTAGACTCATCGCCAAATAATCTAGAAGTTAAAGATCAGCCTGCATTATTTTCCACCAAAATGACTTTTGTTGGATCATGTGATCGTTTTGTTTCACCCGTAACACCCAAAGGAACATCTTTGACTGATCAAAATGCTTACAGCACATGGTAAAACATACGCTAATTTGTTAGAGGGCTAAAGTTCATATTACTATATACCAAATGCTCCTGATTTATAGTGATTTATTCTGCAGGCCAACCAAAGGAACTAAAGGATGTACTGAAATCTCTGCCACTAAACCTTTTTGTATGAGAACAGTCAAAAACAGCCTTTTTAGCTTTTGAGTAATAGTGAAAAAAATTATGGATAATTGTGGTCAAAAAATTAAATAGGTGTACAATAAAGTGTCAAAATATAAAGCAACAAGCAACATGAAATGATACTGAAAATAAGAACCAGTGACCAAAAACTGCAGTTTGTTCCCTTTAGTCTGCTGCTCTGGTCAGCACAGATGCATTCAAGCAGTTGAACTGCAGCAACAGTAAAACACCCACACATTCTGCTGCAGCTTAGACCTACACCAATCAGCCACAACATTAAAACTACTGACAGGTCAAGTGAATAACATTGATTATCTTGTTACAGTGATATCTGTCAAATAATGGGATATATTTAGCAGCAAATGAGCAGTCAGTTCTTGAACTTGATGTGACAGAAACTACAAAAATGACAAGGCATGAATTGTGATGACTTGATGGCTAGGTCAGAGCATCTCCAAAGCAGCAGGTCTTGTGGTGTGCTCCTGATACATAGTGGATAGTACCTACCAAAGTGGTCCAAGGAAGCACAACTAGTGACCTAAAGACAGGGTAATAGGTGCCCATAGCTTACTTATGCTTGTGGGGAGTGATGACTAGTCCATTTGGTTTGATCCCACAGAAGAACTACTGTAACAGAAATTGCTGAAAAAGCTGCCTATGATGAAAGTATCAGAACATGGGGCTGCATAGACGCAGACCAGTCAGAGTGTCCATGCTTACACATGAGCATAAGAACTATATCATGGAGCAATTGAAGAATGTGACCTAGTCTGCACAGCTATTGTGATGCTCTTAGCAATGTTGTCCTGGGAAACACTGCATCCTGGCATTCATGTGGAAGCTACTTTGACACATCATCTACCTAAGGATGTCCTATGCTTTTCCATCAGCATTTTCTTCTTCTTCTTTTCTGCTCCTTCCTTTTCTTCTTCTTCTTTTTCTTCTTCCTCATAATGGCAGTGCAAGGACAAAAGAAGGCATTCCCTTATAACAGTAGCTACTTTCAGCAGGATAATGTCTACTGCAAAAATTGTTCAAGAATTGTTTTAAGAACATGGCAAAGAGTTCTAAATGTTGACTTGGCCTCCGAATTCCCCAGATCTTAATCTAATCAAGCATCTGTGGGATGTGCTGTACAAACTTGCCTGCTCCATAGGGGCACCCCCTCGCAATTACGGATCTTAAAGGTCTCTGCTGCCAACATCTTGGCTCCAGATACTGCCATCCTTTGCGAGCACCATAGATTATCTGCAGATACTTTAACTGTTAACAATCTGGTAAAACTACAGTGGGGCAAAAAAGTATTTAGTCAGCCACCAATTGTGCACGTTCTCCCACTTAAAAAGATGAGAGAGGCCTGTAATTTTCATCATAGGTAAAACTCAACTATGACAGAAAAAAAAAATCCAGAAAGTCACATTGTCTGATTTCGAAAGAACTAAATTTGCAAATTATGGTGGAAAATAAGTATTTGGTCAACTACAAACAAGCAAGATTTCTGGCTCTCACAGACCAGTAACTTCTTCTGTAAGAGGCTCCTCTGTCCTCCATTCGTTACCTGTATTAATGGCACCTGTTTGAACTCGTTATCAGTATAGAAGACACCTGTCCACAACCTCAAACAGTCACACTCCAAACTCCACTATGGCCAAGACCAAAGAGCTGTCAAAGGACA
>JBBJLS010000001.1:40608987-40624233 GCA_037577275.1 Bryconaethiops microstoma | reverse complement strand
TTACTGTTAATGATGGAGAGGCTGAGAAACCAGCAAGATCAAGCATTAGACCTGATAGTTTGTTTCTAGCAGCATTCAGACCTAGAAGTAGGACTTCAGTTATTGAATGTCATATGCATGTCTGCATAGAGATTGTTGTTTGAGTTGTATGGGATTGACAACTCAAGTGTATGATATTAAGATATATTGTTTGTACAGTGGTAAATGGAGATATAGAAGACCCTGTTTGTACTGGTAACTTTATGTGACTTGTATCTGAATTGTTTCCTGATAAGACGTGTTTACACTCTGTAGTCAAAGGCATCTCTGGTCAGCCAGACTGAAATCCGATACTATGTGGTGATTAATATGGAAATCAACAACCATTTACCTGTTTTGCTAATTTTTTCTACTTAAAAAAAGTATCCTCCTGTGTTATTGTTAAAATTAGTTGCATTGTAGCGAGACTGTGAAAAGCAACAAGGTAAAGTTTAACTAAACTATTGCTTTAGTTGAGCTACCTGCCTCAAGTGGAATACGGAATTAAAATTGAACTAGTTTGAAGAGAACTGAAAGAGCACTTTTGAGTTAGGAGGGCGGTGTCCTCCAATTGCAGGGGCAGTCGCTGTGATAGAACTGGGAGGGGTTTTGGTAGCTGAATGTGTTTTGGAGAAACAGACGCATTTACACTACTATGTAGTTTTAATGTGTCTGAACAATTGGACAAGAAGTCATGCCACAGACTTTGCAATCACACCAAAGATGGATGAAATATGCCCAAGTAAGCAAATAATGAGCTGCTTCTTATAATCAGGTGTATGTCCATACAGTAATAATGTATATGTAACTGCATGGTCTAAAATGCAATAACTAACCTCAACATACTTATCCCCCATGCTGACATTTCTTAATCCGCAAGGGTCTGTTTCTTTTATCTTGAAGCCTCCGTTGGATATGCAAAAATCTATTAGGTTATGTCTAGACTGAGACAGCTCTTAATGGCTGGGCAGAAAAACAGCCTGTCTTTTGTTTTGAGGCTTCAGTAATAACTGGCACGTGGCCGGCCTACTTGTCCTCGTCACATGGCATGAAATAGTGATGTGCGTACGTGCTCTCTCCTCGGTTTTGGAGGAGAGCTGTTCTTAGAGCCCTGCTGAACGCACTCCACAGCTCTGCTGTGTGCAACAGTTTGAGTCAGAATGGCAGATTCAGCTCTAATGTTCCTTAATTACCACTGTTATGATTTAAGGGGCCTTAGAATGGCTCGCTCACTTTAAATAACTGTGGCAAGTGAAGAGCTCTGACACGTGCATGGAGAAATATAGGCAGCCTCAGTCCTGAATACCTGAACCACTCTCACCGTGTAGGGAGGGGAGTGTGTGTGATGGCGCTCTGCATCTGCATCTGAGAAACACAAGTTTCTTTAGTCTAATCTATAACTGAAATTTATTCTCATTCTCCATTTTAACAAGTTATGCAAGCTGCCAGCACATAGCTTTTAGCTATAGTACACAAGACTGTGTAGCGAGTACATCCCTTCACATCCCCTTTTTTTTTTTTTTTTTAACAATGACGCATCAAATTATACACCCCTGTGCATGGCTCAGTGTACATGTAGACGTTTGTGTGAGTACGGAATGATATTTCATAATAATAACTTAAGTTCAACATTATGAAAGCATGAGATTCATTAGTTCCTGTTTGGATCAGTTCTTGTTTTTGTGCACCCGTTTTATAATGGTTTTATATGAGGTCCCTGAATTGTACTAATGGTTCTAAGGAGACTGGCAACAAAGAACACAATAGAGGAAATTTGTTATTTTCTATGTGTTTGTTTATTGGTCTTTAGCAAGTGCAACATTTTTTTATTTTTATAACCCAAAAATATTCTAAAACTAAAATATTCAGACAGTGAAAATCCAGTGTTTAATTTTTGCGGTCTATTCAAGCATGGACAAGCAAAGACAAATGTGAGGCAGTAGTACAGAGTGTACTGCACTATTGCTGGTGATGATTGTTTATTTGGGATAATGATCTTGAGTTCATTTCCTTCAATTTAAGTGTGTTTAGAGGCAAATGAACTTTAAAGTAGTATAAGAGAAGTGTCAAGGTTTTTTTTTTACTTTAAGTGAAATATGTTCGTTCTTGATTGGATACTGTGGTGAAGTGCTGTTTCCTCACAATAATGAAGCTCTTCTCTTATAAGAGTCACTGTTCCACACTTTTGCTTTATTCATCTTTTCACTTTATTCAAACCTTTTTGAGCACAAAGCAAATTTTGACTTCACTGGCCCAGCACCTGAATGCCCGCCAAAATGGTATGGTAGTGTATGTCATTGTGAAGTTTCTTCAGTGCCCTGTGCTTTTCTCAGCTCTCTCCTAGTCCTCAGTGCCCATTTTCTGTAGCAGTTTGGCCAGCGTGTGATTGCTATGTCCTCACACACCATGACGGGTGTGAGGGGATGAGTCAGTCATTGTGAGTCACTTTCAGTCTTGTCGAATCTACATCTTTCACAAATCCATGGATATCTGATTATCTCAACAGGCTGGAGGAGAAGGAGTCTCCCTGTGCTGTCCTAATACTCATGGTCACAGTGTTGAATAATGTGCAAATGAGGGTTGTTTATGACTTGACGCATGAATGAAGATGTGAGGGGAAAGTAGGGAGAGGGAGTTTAAAAGTCTAATCTGAACATTCCAAAATCCTGTTTTATTATACTGTCTGTACTGACTTTTCTTGTCTTATTCAGTATCTGGTGTAGTGGGTAATACTACTTCCCCCGCACACAACAGGCTAGCGTTCAGTCCCCCTCTTATGCAAGCACACTTTGCTGCACTAATAAGAGTCCTTGAGCAAAACGCCTGATGCTACATTCCCCTACATCTTTAAGTAGCTATGGATAAGAGCATCTGCTCAAGGCATAATTGTAAATATGTAGAAAGTAATTTGCTAAGGTTCAGGGATAAACCCTGACCAATAGATTGCTTGTCTGATAATATCAGCTGAATCTGACAATCCCCACATACTTTCTGAAACCACTTAATGCTCACTCAGAGATACCCGGAGCATATACCGGGATCAATGGGCATGAGGCAGGGGACTCACCTTGGTTTGGGCAGCAGCTCACCACAGAATCTTACAACCTGCAGTTTTATTGCCAAAACTACCACCCTTAATGTGTTGATAACTACAGACTTTGTATTCCTCACAGCATTGCCAAGATTTGAATTTGTCTCCTGACAGGAATGGTAAATGGTACATTTGAATACAAAACACCACCATGTGTCAGGACTGGTGGCTGGAACACAGAAACATTTGCATGAGTAAACCAAGAACAGGAGTAGAAGGTTACAGTTCACACACTGGCTTGTCCTCAACTGGTTCAAAACAAGTCCACAGCCAAAACAAAACAGAAGAGTCTCTGAGCTCCAACTTTCAATGCACAGACAGATACTTGTTGCCTCAGTCTTCCAGGTGTATCGAGAACTCAAAAGTCAAAGTGGACTTTGTCATCTCAACCATATACAAGTATACAAAGAGACAAGTATACAAAGAGACGAAATGGTTCCACAGTGTATATATAGTACAACAGACATAGAACATTGTGCAACAAACAAAATAGTGCAAATAAAGAAATATAGAATAAGAGTGCGATTTAACTTGTGCTCTCCTTATAGCGCGAGACAGCTTGGTTCTGGCCACTCTGAGGGTGGCCTTGTCTCCAGATCTGAAGGCTGCATTTTTGGTCTTTACCAGCATGCGCACCTCACTTGTCATCCAGGGTTTTTGGTTGGCTCTTGTGGTGAGACTCTTGGATACAGTAACATCCTCTATGCACTTTAAGTCTGTGTACTCGTCCAGGTTGATAGTCACCATTCATTGAAGCCTCCCTAAAAATGTCCCAGTCTGTTGTAGCGAAGCAGTCCTGGAGAGCTGAGACTGCACCACTTGGCCACACTTGGATATATCTGTGGACCAGTTTGGTGCATTTGAGTAGGGTAAGCAGGAACCATGAGCATGGTGATGTGGTCTTATACCTCACGCATGTTAATGTATTCATTGTCCATACAGTTTACCGCTCTTGTGAAAAAGTTCACATGCTGAAAGAACTTAGGGAAAACTGACTTCAGATTTACGTGATTGAAGTCTCCAGGTTTTATTAAGATTGATTCCGGATGTGCCTTTTGCAGCCTGCTTATGACCTCGTACAGTTCAGCTAGTGCCTGGTTAGCACTAGCACTAGGTGGGAGGTACATGGCAACCACCAACACACAGCTGTACTCCCTCGGCATCTGACTGATAATATTTCAGTCAGCGGAGAACAGTGATTTGTGACAGCAGCAGTGTTTGTACACCAGTCTCTATTTACGAACACACACAGTCCTCCACCGCTCTGAACATGGGCAGTGTACTTGTTCGCTCTGAAGATGGTCAGTCCCTCTAGCTGACTGGCCAAGTCGGAGATGTTTTCATGAAGACATGTCTCAGTGAAAACAGTCTTTAAATTCCCCACTGGTTAGCCTGCTGCAAATTTATGTGATCCAGTTTGTTGTCCAGTGATCGGACATTCGCAAGGAGAACAGACGGTACTGCTGGTCTTTTGGGGTTAGCATTTAGCCTTGAGCTAATGGCACCGCACTTTTCTCGTTTCTGCCTCCGATTGTGGTGCTTGGGTTTCGACCACGACCGCTTCACCTTGCCAACTTAAACAAAGGCTGTGGAGTGTCTCTGTCAGCAGCTCACTGGAGAGTTTGGTGTATTTTTTCCGAAGTCGGAGCAGAATGTGCCACTCATAAGTGTACACAAGCATCGTACTGGCACACAAATTGTGTTCTTTTCTTAAATTAGCAGACAAAGACGAACAAAGACTAACATTTAACACTGAGGTTTCAGGAGCTCTATAAGCCACAGCCTGCATGGGTGCCGCAATCTTAGGGAGACAGCGAGAGGATAGCACTGTAGCAGCGAGTGCCAGTCATGCAAAACACAATGGTGAGCGGACAAAGCATTTCGGGTCAGGCTGGGTTTAAATAGCAAGGAAGATAGTGACACTAATAATGACAGTGTGAGACCAAAGCACAGATAACAGCAGGGGGGATGAAACAAGACAGAGTGTGACACCATGAATAAAATAAAAAAATAAAAAGTTTTTTTAAAACCTAACCTTTAGCATTAAGGTAACATGTTAGATGAAAAATGTCATTCTCAGAAACCAAAACCACAAACAATTTAAACCCCAGTGTATTCCTGTCATGGGGCTCCATCTTTCAGTAATGAGGGCCGGCGCATAGGCAGACTTCCATATTAAATAACTTTTATTTACTAAACAAAACAAACACAAGGGCCAAAACTCTAAACTATAACAAAGGAGACTGGAGCACAAAGCGAACAAGCTTAACTGACATGATGGACTGTGGACCGACACTAAGGTCCTACACAAAAGAACTTAAATACAGGACCTAAACGTCCATGAACCAATAGCAAATCAACATCGCCTTCGCTGTGCACACCGGTCAGCTGGAACACATAATGTAAACAAACACAAGACCGGTGTGCTCAGGCATCACAATAAGAGACCCCTGAATACAAAACAAACAGCAAAGGACGCCCTCTGGTGGCCGCCAACCGTCACAATTCCAGAAGCTAGGCTTCAGCTGAGAAAGGCATGTCCTTATAAAGCAATGTATTACGAAGGCTTCTCATTAGTATAAACTAACATGAAGAAGTCTACCGAAGCTGTATTGTCACACAGTCAAAAAGGAGTTTGCATGCTATGATTGTAAAACTAAAGACTGTTCAATTCACTCAAAGCATTTCACAACTTTCATTCAATTTACATCCAGATACACAGCTAAAGAAATAGCATACTGTATGTTTTTAACCAACATACCCTATACTATGTATAGCACATAGTACTGGTTATCTGATGGTCTAATGGTGTGTTGCAACTGAACTGGAAAGTTAGAATTTCCGAGTTCCCAGTTGGAACACCCCCTGAAATTTGATTTCCAACAGTTGGAAGAAGCTTACCAACACCAACCTACAAATGCAAGACGGCAGCTTACAAGAAATAATAGTGAAAGCTGTATTAAATAGTGTTTATTAGCACTTTTGTTATATTTATTTCATTAAATCATTCATACACACAGCGCTGTTCAACACCTGTGGACATGTTGCTACAGAGTTTGTATGTGCAAAATAACTCACCTGGATCCTTATGATAGGTTTAAAGAAATGTTTAGCCCCTTCAAATCAGAACTGGCCACAAAATTGTCATATTGTTCTGGCACTGTTTAGTAATACTGGTACTGACATCATAGCTGACAGACAATGGGAATAATAGTCAGTGGGTAGAGGGGGCTAAAACTACACTCAATTAAAAGTCTTACTTCCATGACTCAAGTAGCAAAGTGGGTGACCGATAAGAAAATCAGTGTCAGATAAAACATGTAAGGTATTGTGTTTCCTGTTGAACTGAGTCTGTATGCTGGGATCACTGTGATAGATATGTGATCGGAGTAGCTGAGGTGGGAGCGGGGCTCGGCGTGGTACAAACAGCAATGTTTGTGTAAACACAGTCTAGCATGTTTACCCCCTTTGTTGGAAAGTCCACAAACTGATGGAGCTTAGGAAGAACTGACTTGAGGTTTGTATTATTAAAATCTCCGGCAACAATAAACAGTGAAATGTGTAATTTGCAGTGCCCTCTGTGGAAGAAACTTCAGTTTGAACTTTTAGTTTGAACTTTTACAAAATATTAATGCAGGCATGCTGGTAGCCATTTTGTTGAGAGAGCCAAATGGAACATTAGGAGATGTGAGTAAATGAAGCCAAGTGTAAACAAACCAGTTTTCTGAATTTTAGCTCGAGATACTGAAATGTGACAGTTGCAGTGTTTTGTTAAATTTTGTTGTGCTTCCAAGAAATATATTGATGCAGGGTGTCAAAAGTTCAAACCTTTACAGCACAAGATATTGGCTTGGGAAGCACAAAATTTGTACTTTGGTGTTATTCCCTGAACGACACTACCACACAAATTGTGATGAGCTAGGGTCATGTGACTTGTAGGGGTCAACTTGCCATACGTATTAGTTTTTGGCAAAATTCTTGAGCTATTGCTAAAATACTTTGCACCTTCCCCACTGCAGGAGGGGCTAGCACAAAGGGTAGCACTTTTCTAGGAATATAAACTTGCTCTCTTATTCTGTGTCATCCACCGCATGGCAGGTGCGCTGTGCAAAAAAATTGACCATAAAAATAATGTACAATTCCTTCAGATTTTTGTTTTAGTAGTCTACATGTATCTGAGTAAATGTACCTATTACCCAACTTTTATAACAGGTACATATTTCAGTCATTACACTTGTGTCTATATTGTGTCTTCCGCTGAGTCTCTCCAAGAATATCAGTTGACTTGTTTGGCTCACTTGATAATGGCAGAGACTCTGGTTTCCAAGGTTACCAAAATATAAGTAGGCGTGAACCCAGTAGAAGCCGCCTTTGGCTATCAATGGCTAGCAATTGCTATCAGTCTTCTAAAATTATTCTTGCTGTGTTTTGTTCAATGCTTGTTCAGCCCATGAACATGATATTTGCTCTGAAAATGTGCTTGGCACATGAAAATTGTAAGTTCGTGTTCATACTATCACAGTTAAGTTTTGTGTCTCTACACCCTCTGAACATACAGGTGATTTGGATTTTTACTTTGAATTAGATTTTATTTCAGCAGGTGATTTTTAAGTGTTTTCTTGAACTCTAAATCTAAAATAGCCAAATAGGAATAATGTATGTGGAGACAGAGAGGCAGTTAGTAAACCATCTAGAAGAGGCAGAATTGAGGCTAAACTAAAGTTATAGGCCTATATTTTTGTGAACAGCAACTGCATTAGGTTGCCATGTGCTCAAGGGCACGGGAGTGTGGGATGGGTTGGCCAACATTTGCTGCCCCTGCTTACGTGCCACTTTATAATGGCCTAATGAGTCGTCCTCGGGCCTGTGAATTGTGAGTCAGTCAATCACTGATAGGGCACACACTGTACAGCACAGGGGCTCTCTCAGCTGGTGTCTGCAGACACACTACCTGCAAGCTTTGTAGACAACTTCATTCTAAGCCACGGATTATGCAGATTAATTGACCCATCCACACTCTGTCCACAAATGTTCCTCTTAAGCAATAGCAAGTTATTTTCATTAAGATATACATCAGAATCTCTTGTATATTTTGATTCCCAGTTTCAATTTCTATCATTGTAATAAAAGTCATTTTTGCTAGCCTCTGTATGGGAATCACAATGTGACTTTTGCACCAATAAGGTATACTTTCCGATAGCATAGATTAAGTCTATAATTTGGATATTGTCACAGGAAAATATACTACACACCAGCGTTTTACTTATAGACAAGCATTCCGTTCACAGCACAGAGAGGGTATCAATATGGCAACCCAGTGATGTCATCAGCAATGTAGTTCATTTTAAATAAAAGTAGATTGCTGAACATTTGCAAGTTCAGTAAAATGTACAGCAGTCTGGCAGAAATCCCATTGCGTCGACTGAGAAACTAGCAATCTCAGTTTGGAGTTGCTACATGTTTTTCAGTTTTAAATGCTATGCTGCCAAGCTGGACGCCATTATTAAAGCTAATCAAATGATTAATGTGTCACCATGCCAACATTACAGTCATTTTCATAATACCTCTAAAATTGCACTAATTGTAGTCATTTTAACAGTTGTGTGCTACCGTTTTTTGGTTGAATGGATTTTTTTCTTGTGTAAAGCCTGCAACCTCAAAACAATTCCTGCAACAAAAGGTCAATCATTATAACTCGTCTGACTAAAGAGTAGATTGATACAGATGTAACTGGCCAAAAAGCATGTTCTGTGGCCTCAGCAAGCAGAAAAACAAGCTCCCAGGGTGCAAGGCAAGTCATCAGAGTCCAGTTCACCCTTCGCCTGGGTTGAGGCAGATTAGACTGCCTTCTTCACCACATATAATGCCTTCTATTCTTGTCTGCAAGGCGAGGCATGGCCAGCAGTGCTGAGTCACCAAGCGTCCTGAGCTAGTCCAGTAAACACATGCGATCTGGAGCTCCTGATGGCAATAGAGCCACCCAAATCTCCACCCCCCAAACCCCCCTCCCCATAGCCGTCTGCCAGCCCTGAGTTTTCCGCTTTTCCCTTGGTGCATCCCTCTAGGGTGCTGCCTTATGAGTTCTGGTGGGGTGTCACGTGGTAGGCTGCACAGTCATGGTTGTGTATGCCAGTAGGTCTGCCCAATCTCCTGCCACTCCTACACCATCTGGCCAACAGGTTGCTTAGCCCTCTTAGATTGAGCATCAGAACCTTCTGTGGGAAGCTAAAGGCTTATATTTATATATTTTCAACCCCAAACATTTGCTTGCCAATATGAGGGCAAGAAAGAATAAGGGACAGGTGAACCTTTGGAAAGGCTAACAAATTTTTGGTACTACATACATTTCAATCAATTTTTAAAACGGAGACCAGGATCACATGAACTGTGTTGTCTAAGCATTGTTTTACCTGGAGCACTGTTTTTTTTCAGTATTGCTGCATAATTAAATTGTTTAGGTGGAAAGTCATTCAAAGTGCATTAGATAGAAATTTAACAACAAAATTCTTTATAGTGTTGGTGATGGGAACCAGAGATTGTAATGTCTGCAACACAAATCTAGCCATTTTATATCATTAATAATTATATTAGTCTGGAAAAAGCTTTGGTGACTTTTTTGCTTTACAACCCCTTTGCATGTAGCTATATGTAAATCTTTGATCTGAGACTTCTGTAAAACAACCCCTTGGGCAGTGTATTTGTAACCATTTCATGTAATCTCTTTCTGTCATGTACTGACATTAAACACTTCAGATGTCTGGTTCTTACCATCACTGCTGTGAGCAATTCTGACTCTCCAGAAAGAAGCATTTCAGATCATACTACTATGAATGACTTTAGCTCCTAACTATTTAATGCATACATTTTGAAAAATGTTTGGAGTGCATGACTTAAAAAAAATCATGCATGACTTAAAAAAAATCATGCATGACTTAAAAAAAAAACCTAAAGCTTTCAGTTAGTGGAATAGTAGAAGAATTTTCTAGACTACACCACAAATCCAGTCACCATGAGACTGCTACACTCTTAAATGAAATGGACATATAATCTAGGAAAATTTCTTTAAGATACCAGAAGAACTTTCTTTAAGCTACCAGAAGAAGAAAAATTTTAAATGGTTATTTAATGGCATCCCTACAAATCATTGCTTTCTGCACCCTTATGTTAGACTATTGTAGCAGATGAGCTAAGAGGGTCACAATTTTGTTTTTTTCCCTGTTTAAACATACCAGCTAAACTTGACATTTAAGATTGGTTGAACCAGGTAGACCTAAACAGGAAAATCAGGATGAGGTGGCACAAGTGTTCGCCCTATTATTATGAGATCACAAGTTTGATCCTCAGTGATGCCAAAGCCATCCATGGCCAGGAGTCCAAGAGAGCATTATTGGGATTACCCTATCTGGAAGGGTATGATGGCCCTCCGTGTCCCCCATCACTCAGCGCAGAGATAATCAGCATGGACCTCTGTTGGCTAACATAACAGAACTGGCACTAAGCGTTCTCCTTCAGGCATGTTGAGGTGTCCAGTTGTAATGCTTTAGCATCAGGTGCGGTGACTGGCCTTCACCCTCCCAGTGTTGATAGTATTGTGTGATTGGAGGTGGAACTGGACAAGACTAAAAATTATGCCTGTGACCCTGTAAGCAGTGGGATAGGCTCCAGCATCCCCTTGCAGCTGCGGTTAGGATCAGGGTTTAAAAAAAAAAAGAACTAATAAAACTGGCCAGAAAAAATGAACTCCGTTCATCTTGACACTGCTGAACAGAATGCAGCTGAGGGCATCGAGCACTGCTCGTCTTGAACCTTCATTGCTCAAAAGAAGAAGACATGTGACCAGACTCTTTTCAGTCGTGGCCCCCAGTGGTGGAATGAACTTCCAATCAGATCTGCGGAGTCCCTCGCTGTCTTCAAGTGTCATCTTACCTCTTCAAGGAGCACTTTGGTGACTAACTAGGCCTCTTGTTATTGCTTACTGATTTCTTTAATTATTGAATTTTTCTTTAAAAAAATTTTTGGGCACTTACCCTCTGTCACGCTGGGGCTTGGCTTGCCCAGGCAGAAGGCACAGACGCAGACTTCTTCCACTATTTTTTCTTTATTTCAAAAAACGGGAAAACAAAGGGCACAATGGCCAGAAACCAAAACAAGCCTGAACGAAACCAAACCTTACAGGTGAGTGAAAACAAAGAACTAACACAAAACCAGGCTTATATACCCAAAACACAAAACAACTAATACAGCTTTGATCTCATCCCTGGCAGCTGAGCAGCCTTACTGCCAGAGATGAGACCACACCGCCATTAACATAAAGCCCCTTTAGTGCAGGGCAGATGTCACACCCTCTTAACTCCATGTTTTCCCCACTTATACTTTAACCTCTGACTTTTCTTTGCCAGGATCTGTTAAGGTGTGTAACTTCGCTGGCAGTAACTTGGTTGAGTGGTGGATGTTGATTTAAATATAGCTTTTCAAGTTTGAAGAACAGATGTGGACTATTTGAGCACTAGTGTACGTTGCTCTGGATCAGAGTGTCTGCTAAATGCCGTAAATGTAAATGTAAATGAACACTGTCCCTCCAAAGTTGGAATAGGAAAAAAAACATCTGTAAATCTCCGTAGACATTTTCCAAGCTTGTGAACTTGAATCAAACTGCTGTATGTCAGTACTGTTGTGGAGCAAACAATACTGGTAGTAAACTCCATTCTTTCACTGTGAAACTCTACCCTTTCAGTTGAATATGATTCTCACTGCTAAGCAGTCTTTGTCTCAGACCTTGTGCTGGTGCTCAGACAGAAAATCCTTTATGCTGTTTACGTTTGAAGAAATATTAACAGCTTGCAATGCAAATCAGCAGCTTTTCATCAGAGTACCTTTATATCTCTGGAAAAGGGCAGAGTTTGAAATATTTCAAGTTCAGTTGTAGGCTTGCTACTGAAATAAAGCATAGATGTTGGAGATGAAAAGGTCTAAGCTGTTTTCCTCCCAGCCAAGGTCTGTTCATGGCTCCTTTAGATTGTCATAGAGAATGTTGGGCTATATTAAGTAGCACATTTTTGTGCTCAAACTGCTTAAGTGGCTCTCTTGAGAAGCAGCTACAGAATCAAGCCATGGCAAGAGTCCTGCTGCTCTGAAAATACATCCACAGAAAAAAAAGTGCTACCAATAACATGTTAACATCTTCCTCCATGACAACAGCACTGCTGAGGGATCTAAAAATACCAGTGTGTTTATTGTCACTATATTTTGTTTCCCTTTGAAGCGGAAAACAGGTAACAAAGCTGATAGACCTGTGCATATTAATCATTTCTTAATAAAGGTACTGTGGCACTGCTCTACAGGTGCTGGTAACACTGCAACAGTCTAGGTGTTAAGAATATTTAAGCTGAATCTGTCCCTGAGAGAGAACTCCCAAATCCAAGGTCGTGCTTTAGATCAATGTTCCCTTAAAGCCTATATACGTAATGTGCATGTTGTTAAGAGACTATTCCGCGAATCTCAGCTATTTATCTGCACTGTTACAATTATCATAGGATTCGGTTTTGGATGGATATAAAGGTTAAGGTTAGAGATTAAAGCCCAAATAATTAAAATATAGTTTTCATTCACAGCATTAAGAAACTTTGCCTCACTTTTCAAATATCGAATTTGTAGCCAGATTTTATCAGAAAAGGTCTTTGACTATTACTGTATGCTAAAAAGGAAATAAATAAATAATAGTTGGTTTAGTAGAGCCATCCACATCAGACCCGCCCACCCCGAGAACAACAAACTCCACCATTTCTAATGCAGCCACTGAGATTCTTGAAAAACGTGTGAGAGCTTTTTAAATGATCTCTGCCTGAGGGATGACAAAAACATGTCAAAGCAAGAGATTGGTATGAAGGGATGAGTTTGACAAATCATATCAAATGTGTAAGTATAATATCATTTATACAAGCAATACTTTCAGGTAAGTGCTGCTTTCCATGAATGACAAATAAACCAAAGGACAAATAAAACAAATGACAAATAAACCAAATGCAACAACTTAAAAAAATATACAAAAGCAACTAACCAAGACAAACTAAATAGTGAAAAATGGTGAACATTCTAAATAAATATCATGGCTACTGTAGCAACTTGGTGAACAAGCTTCAGCTGAGTTGTAAATACATTGTACATTATAAATGTGTTTGAAACCACCGTAATAAAGATTTTTACAATTATGGCTTATAAAAAATGTACATATTTAGTACGTATGTAGTTAAATTAATCACAAAGTGATCATCTACAAAACATAAACAATGGACCATTAAAATAAAGTGCATGAGCAATGGCTAGTGTAAAATCTGTAAATGTGCAATCTGAACACCTGGAGAGAAATTAGCTGGATCGGTTCTATAAGCTCTTAAATGCATGTGCTGTTGTACTGTTTCCTAATCATGCTTATCCCTTAAGTATTTCCAATTGCATCACCACCTGTGCTTTCCTTAAAAACAATTAGCATCCCACAGGTAATGAGAACAAACAATCCAGAAGGTGCATCAAAGCTTTTCTATGTAATGATATTATAACTCAGCATCTATAAATGGCACTGGTTTCACACAAGTTCCAGCTGTATGAGAAACAGTACATTAGAAATATATACACCATGATAATGTCATGACTATGCAGTGCTTGTATTGTCACCACGCATTCAGGGTGAAATAGATAACCTTGAAGCTTTGATAGAGCCTTCCTACAGAGCTTTAAACAAGACTGCTGAGTGTCATGTACAGATCTGAAAGTGGTAAGCATTAAGGCCCCGGTTTAGGTTAGTAATGACTGGTGTGGATGACTGGTGTGGATGAGTGGTGTGGATTCAGATTCAGCTTTTATTTGTCACATACACCAGCATACATGGTACGACATGCAGTGAAATGCTTTTTGCAATGCCCAACCATAAAAACAAGACCGATTGTGTTGACAATTGTCTTGAGTAATAGCAGTTGTGGATAATAAAGTGCAGGTGTTACTTGAATGTATGAGGTACATATAAGAACGATATGGGGTGGAGTATTAATGTGAATGTGAAAATATAATGAGTAAGAGTCACAGTTCCAGATGTTGCAGATGTTAAAGTGCAGGTGGATAAACATACTGGAGATAATTACAGAGTGCGGATCTGCACCTGGCTCAGGGCCCGAATAGCCTGAGGGAAGAAGCTCCTCCCCATTCTCTCTGTTTTGGCTTTAAGGGAGCGGAAGCACTTCCCTTACCTCATCGGAGAAAAGAGTCCATTGTCAGGATGACAAAGATCTTTCATGGTCTTCCTGGCTTTAGTTTGGCACTGCTTGGTGTAGATGGACTGTAGGTCAGGAAGCTCAGAGCTTTGGCCGAGCGCACCACTCCACTGTTGTCCTGCCGAAGTAGAGGGGCTTGTGGTTCCTCACCTGCCTTGTGCTGAAGTCCACAATTAGCTCCTTAGTCTTGCTGACATTTAGGAGGAGGTTGTTCTCCTGGCACCAGTTCTCCAGGTTCCTAATCTTCTCCAGGTAAGCCTTCTCTGCGTTGTCAGAGATCAGGCCTACCACAACAGTGTTGTCCACAAACTTGATGCCTATTTCTCATCATTATTATCTGTGTTCTGACGTGGCTACACAGTCATACGTGTACAGCGAGTACAGCAGGGGGCTTAAAACACAGCCCTGAGGAGCTCCAGCGCAGAGAGAAATAGAGGGAGAGACATCTTTTCCCACCCTTACTGACTGTGGCCTGCCTGTTAGAAAGTTGGTGTAGTAGAGTAGTAGAGAGATAAAACTGAAGGGATGGCTTTAACAAAGACTGAAATCCAACATGTGCATGTGTGGCATCTACATTTTGCCAGGTTATGGACAGGACTTCTGATGCGTAAAGAAACAATTCGGGGTGTCATGTGATTTAAAAAAAAATCTAATTAAGATCTCTGATTAATTAATCTAAATTCATCATACACATTTTTGCTGTAAAAGTATTTAAAAATGTAAATGGATTTTGGCATATGAGTGAATGAATAATCAACATTACAGACTTTCAGTGTCTCTTTTATTTAATAACTGTTTCTTCAAGTTCAAGTTCAAGTTCAAAGCGTTTATTGTCATATGTACGGAGAAAACAAAAGTGACATTTTCTCTGTG
>JBBJLS010000001.1:40561132-40586769 GCA_037577275.1 Bryconaethiops microstoma | reverse complement strand
TTGGAGTAAGACAACATGCATAAAGAGGATGATGTGGACAAAATACTCATTTGCCTAATAATTCTGCACTCCCTGTAGATGGGAACAGTCCTTCACAATGTTATTGGCTTTTTTAAAACAGTGGGTTTGGTACACATACTTCAGGGGGAGATCAAGTGGAGAGCGACTTTCAGTGGTTCTCCTGTAGAATGTGGTGAGGATTTTCAAGGAGAGTCTCGCTCTCTTCAGTCTCCATGGTCTGAAGCACTCCGCAGACTCCTGAGCAGTGGAGTTGAGGGTATAAGAAAGGTCCTCCATGTTCTGGACACCCAGGAACATGGTGTTTTTAACCTTCTTTACAGCAGTGCCGTCATGAGAAGTGGGCGAGCAATGCTGGATCTCCAGAAGTCTATTATCATCTCTTTTGTCTTATGGACAATAAGAGAGAGATTGTGTCACTAAATGGCAACAATCACTGTCCCTTTAAAGGGTTTCACTGATGAATTTTGAAGGAAATACATTTTGGGGTGTTTCAATAACTGCCTTTGGTTTCAGAAAGAACCGTTCAATTGATTGTTTTAAGAAACATGAAGAACCTTTTCAACATTTAAAATATCTCTACTTAAAAGTAATACCAATTACTATTTATATAATGTAATTGATTATATTAAGCAAAAATATGCCAATGGGGTGAGCAAAATAAGCAAATAAGCAAAATAAGCAAAACAAAATACAAAAGTGTCTTGACACCTTGTGTACATTGTAAAAAAAAAACCTTACCTAACAAAATACCTTTTTTTAGAGCATGACGGGTAGAGTGCAGGACATGGACCCCGAGGACACTTAAGGGTTAAAATGAGTGCTCTCTTGAGTTAAAGGGTCCACCCATGGGTCACCCTCCCAGTCAGAAAATATTTTGTTTAGTTTGTCCATTGCCACCCCCCTCCCATAACCAGGGGTTGTGTAGGTACTCACAACATCATTACCAATGCTTAAAGCTTCAAAGCGCTGACAAAGATTGGAACAGCCCTAACTGTACTGTTTATATACAGTTAATTAACTTAACTATTTTAAGTACAACAGTTATATATATTTTACTGTCTTCAAACATACACAGAAATGTTCATGCTTTCCACCCCTTTTCCAAAGGCTATTTAACACACAGCTGGCTGTGAATATTTTCCTCTATTTTTATGGACAGTCATAAAAATATTGCTAGCACTTGCATGCACATCAAAACCCTTGAAGTAAAAGGCAAGACAAAAACGATACAACAGTGATTTAGAGTCTGCTGCACAGAGCACACACACACATGCAGAGATGCCAGTGGTTGACACATCTTGCCAGGAAAGCCAGAGGGATGTAAGAAGACAGTGAAGGAATGATTCTTCTGACAATAAAGAAGAGAATCTCTCCATTTCTTGGGAAACATAAAAGGGAGAAGGGGAGCTCAAGTGGAAATATTGCAATGGAAAGCTGCAACAAGCCAACATGTGGAAGATCTGGAAGGAAAAACTGTGGAGATAAGACATAAACGACAGAGGCAGTGGTGAGAGGGGTGAAAGAATCTCATACAAAGCTGGCCACAGTTTCCGATTCCTGTCTGTATCTGTAACCAATGTTTTCTGTCTCCAGGCAAACACAGTAAACTCCCACTTTAACGTGGATCAGCAGTCGCTGTTTCAGTCCAACGCGGATATTTTCTGAGAGCTGAAGCAGATATCCTCCACATTTTTTTTTACTTTTGTGACGTCCGGGCCTCGTTCGCCACGCCCCTTCGTCCTCGTGCTGGGTTGTTAACCACCGTGCCCAAACATAAACTCTGCAGTACGACGAGGGGGCGTGGCGGACGAGGCCCTGACGTCACAGATTTTTCGTGACAATATATAAATTATTAAGAAAAATATGATTTACTAATTTTGTAACATAAATATTAATGTAAATTCAGCCACATTTCCATATAAAAAAATAACTATAATTTTTTTGGTACCTTGGAGAGGAACGCAAAGAAAGCGGGTCTTGGGATGGTGAAATGCCGCTGTGCTCAGAGGCGGGAGGTGTGAAAGTAGCCAATCTGAGAAGTTATTTATTTTTCCTTGCTGCTGATTGGCTGCTGCCCTTTGACGCAGCAGCAGTCCAAAATTTCCCCAGTCTTCCCCAGTCTCCAGTGTTTTCGTGTTTTTCATTTTGTTCTTCTTAAAGCCCTGTATTTTTAATACTGTAAATTAAAATAATTAATTACTGTATTTACCCTGCTTATACCAAAGAAAATGGCAGCGCATACCAAAGAAAACACACGTGCATGAAATACAGTACAGTGGAATGTAAAGTTGAAAGACCCACCTTTTCACTAAGAAGACATTGACAGTTCCAACAGTCAGGGTGGACACATTCCACCATAACAATGGTGGGTGAGAATTTTGGTGTATTGAAGACCAAACTTGCTGCTCAAGTCAAGTCAAGTAGTCAAGTCAAGTAGGTTTTATTTGTTATTTCTGCAATATACACACAGTACATAGTAAAAATGAACGTTCCTCCAAGACCATGGTGCAACACAAGAACAGAACAGAAGAGAACACAAGACCACAAGTGCAGCATCGTCCACAATGCTGGTGGCTTTGCGGATGCAGTGTGTGATGTAAATGTCTGTGACAGAGGGGAGAGAGACCCCAATGATCTTCTCAGCTGTTCTTACAATCCTCTGTAGGGTCTTGCGGTCCAAAACGTTGCAATTCCCATACCAGGCTGTGATGCAGCTACAAAGAATGCTCTCTATGGTCCCTCTGTAGAACATGGTGAGGACTGGGGGTAGAAGGTACTCTTCAGTCTCTGCAGGAACTAGAGACGCTGCTGGGCTTTTTTGGTGATGGATCTGGTGTTGAGGGTCCACATGAGGTTCTCTGTGATGGGAACACCAAGGAACATGGTGCTCTGGACGATCTCCACCGAGGAGCCACCGATGCTCAGCGTGGAGTGATCACATTGCACCCTCCTGAAGTCAACAACCATCTCTTTTGTTTTATGCACATTCTGGAACAGGTTGTTGGCTTCACACCAGTCTGTCAGCCATTGTACCTCCTCTCTGTATGCTGCTTCATTGTTCCCACTGATCAAACCCATCACAGTCGTGTCACCGGCGAACTTGACGATGTGGTTTGAGCTGTGCATTGCTGTGCAGTCGTGGGTCAGCAGCGTGAACAGAGGGCTGAGCGCACAGCCCTGGGGGGCGCCTGTGTTCAGCGTGGTGGTGCTGGAGATGTTGCTCCCGATCCTGACAGTCAGGAAGTCCAGCACCTAGTTGCAGAGGGAGGTGTTTAGGCCCAGCAGTCTCAGCTTTCTGATCAGACGCTGAGGAATGATGGTGTTGAATGCTGAACAGAAACAGCATTCTAACATAAGTGTCCTTTTTGTCCAGATGAGTGAGGACCAGGTGAAGGGTAGTGTTGATGGCATCTGTAGAACGGTTGGGACGGTATGCAAACTGCAGAAGGTCCAGTGAGGGAGGAAGTTGTGACTTGATGTGCCTCATGACGAGAATCTCAAAGCACTTCATGATGATGGGTGTGAGTGCGACGGGACGATAGTCATTGAGGCAGGACACTGGTGACTTTTTTGGCACGGGGATGATGGTGGTGGCTTTGAAGCATGTTGGAATCACAGTGGTGTTCAGAGAGATGTTGAAGCTGTTCTGCACATCCTCTGAGCACGCAACCAGGAATGTTGTCTGGTCCAGCAGCTTTCCACGGGTTGACTCTTAGCAGGTGGACTTCCTCACTGCCTTGTTATTTTGGGCTTCAAACCATGCGTAGAAGTTGTTCAGAACACCCAGGGAAGGGAGGCCTTACTATCACAATCAGGTGGAGATGCCCTGTAGTTGGTGATGGCCTGGATGCCCTGCCACATGCACTGTACATCCTCAGTGTCTTTGAAGTGGCTGTGGATTTTCTGGGTGTGGCCCTGGACAGGTTGGCCCTTGCTGTTCTCAGGGCAGCCTTGTCACCTGAATTGAAGGCGGTGTCTCGGGTTCTCAGCAGCATGCGCACCTCTGCAGTCATTCACCTCTTCTGGTTGGAGTGTGTAGTGATGTTCTTGGAGACTGTGATGTCATCGATGCACTTACTGATGTAGCCATTGACCGATGTTGTGTACTCCTCCAGGTTGGTAGAGCTGCTGTAGGTTGCAGCCTCCCTGAACATGTCCCAGTCAGTGTGCTCAAAACAGTCCTGAAGAGCAGAAATAGCATCTGGGGGCCAGATCTTTGTCAGCTTTTGGATGGGCTTGGCATGTCTGATGAGCGGTCTTTAGGCTGGGATGCACATGAAGGACACGAGATCGGAGAATTCGAGGTGGGGGCCTGGCTCAGCACAGAATGTGCCGGGGATGTTTGTGGAAACACAGTCCAGCGTGTTCGCTCCCCTCATCGGAAAGTCCACATGCTGCATTCTGAATAAGCTGTAGAGGCCTGGTAGCCTTCAGAGGAAGGCCATCTAGGAGCGAGTGACAGTAGTCCAGTCCCGAGACGACAAGTGACTGGACTAGTATCGGAGTGGTGTGGAATGGACTAATTCTCCTGACTTTATAAATAAGGTAGCTAGATGACTGTATCCATTAGGGTAGGATGCAGTCCATTGCCATGCACAACCAATAATTCTTGGTGAGTGAAGCCAGGAGGATCTGATGGTTGACAGTATCAAAACCTGCAGAAACATCTAGAAGAATTAGAACAGAACACATTTTAGCACATTTGGCTGTTTGAAGTTCCTTAGTGACACCTAAAAGTGCAGCAGAATGTGCTACTTTGAATCTAGATAATAATCTGTTTTGTGAAAGAAACAGGTTGAGTTGGTTATATACTGCAGATTTCAGCACTTTTTGGAGAGGAGGAAGAGAAGAGACACCCAGTCTGTAGTTGTTCACGTTAGTGATGTTGAGTGTGGAGTTTTTTAGGATTGGTGGCACAACAGCTGATTTGAAGGCTGTTGGAGCATAGCCCATTTCCACGGAGCAATTTATTATATGAGCAAAATAGGGAAGAAGATCTGAGGGTACAGTCAGAAGTGTGGGTGATGGGATTGGATTAAGTGGTGATGTGGTAGGGTTGCATGATGTCAGGAGCTGAAGAACATCAGTGGAATTCTAGATGTCTCTGTTAAGGCTGGGTGATGGCTGGAACATCCAGCCAGATAATCATCCAAAGCACAACAAAACATGGCTGAAAGACCACAGAATAACATTTTTGATACATAAATCCCCTGACCTAAACCCCACTGTTAACCTGTATGTTGAAAACTGAGAAAGCACAAAGTTATAATCAAGAATTAAAAATCAAGAATACTTTATTCATCCCGAAGGAAATTGTAAATGTAGGGGTATCAGTAATTATGACATGTGGTTTTGTTTAAAAAAATTGAAATACAGTATGACATTCTTCCTCATATTGTGAAATTTGTCATTGGAAGATCAAGTGTTTGTGTGTAATTTGTACTATAACCATCTCTGTAAAGTCCTATTGTCACCTGAGCCAGGCATCAGACCCAAGCAGTAGAGAAGAAGCAGAGTACTTGTCATGGACTTACTTCACATATTTTAATGATTTACTGTGTGAATGGCAAAACAAACAAATAGTAATGTCTTTTTCCATGACCACTTCTCATATCATTGCACTTACAATACACAGAGCACATAAAGGAAGGAATGAACAATCTAGTTAAGCACTGTAAATTGGATTACTGTGGATTATGCTTTTCTCTTATTATCCACTGTGCCTTTTTATAATTACATTTTATACTTAAATGCAAATTTGGGGCAAAGTGTCCTTAAAATGATTCTCGTCCTCCTCTTCTTTTCATTTTTTTGTCTTTGTACATCTGACAGGCTGGATAAAGGGCATGACCCTGTGGGACTATAGTTTGAGAGTTTACATTTACGGCATTTAGCAGACGTAGACAAAGCGACTTCTATCCCCTCACTACAGGGGACAGTCTCCCTGGAGCAACTTGGGGTTAAGGGTCTTGCTCAGGAATCCAGTGGTGGTGTGCTGGAGGTAGGATTCGAACCCACGACCTCTTGGTCCAGAGGCAAGTATCCTACCACTACCACCACATAATATGTGGTATCTGTGGATGGCCTACAGTCTAAAAATGAAAACCAGCAATGTGGAGGTACAATGTTGAAGTGGCATGTAAGTATACGTTGTCCATAATTCTCTTTCTTATATAAATATTATAGTGAGTGGGGATGAGGTATGGGGGGATCGTGGGCTTTGTTGTTTGTAGTGGTGTATCATCTGCAAACCCATAAGCCTGTGTATTCAATGCCAGATGGTATACGCACTGCCCGGAAATGTAATACGCCACAGGCTTTATAAACACTAGTCATAATTACTAAGATTCAAACTGCAGAGGACAGTAACAACTTAAAGGTAAAACGTTACATCCAGGACCCCATGGTTCCATTAATAACCCTTTTGGAGCACTTTTGAAGTATCTTATGGTAATGCTTAATTCTTAGCATTTAGGGTTCACAGAATGAAGGAGAATAATTCAAAGACTTTTCTAAATTTAATTTGAGATTTATTATAGTTGTCACAAATGGAGCCTTTCAGGCCAACCCGACATCTACATCTCATAGTCCAATTCGTCTTATCTGTCATGGACTTATGATCAATAGACTGATGAGTACTTCCCAAACCCCAAGGACCCATGAACAACACACACTGAAAATACATCCAATGCACTTGACTTGAACATGCACACAGTAACCACATGATGCATTACCTCATCATAATATGTTATTTTAGTTTACTTTTGAGAATAATTGTATTGATGTAATATTGAAGTAATAAATGTCATATTTCTTACTGTGGACATGAATTACACATTTGAATCAAGTAAATGCATCACTTTTGTCAGTGCACTGGTGAATACTACCTCACCCCTCTATAGAAACTTTACTAACAGCCTCTATTCCTCATGGAAGCCCACTTACTAGATGATGAGCATAGCTGTGAGTATTTAATTGCACAAGAGCATTAGTGAGGTCAGGTACTGGATCACAAACACCACTCCAGCTCATCCCAAAGGTACCGGATGGAGCTCCATCATACCACAGTAAATGTGGGGCTGTCTACCCTTGTAGTCAATGCTTGGTATTGGGTAGCATCCCATTCTCTTAGTCAGTACTTTGTATGGAGGTTACACAAGGTGTGTGTGCGCAACTGAGCACC
This sequence comes from Bryconaethiops microstoma, assembly GCA_037577275.1. NCBI lineage: Eukaryota > Metazoa > Chordata > Actinopteri > Characiformes > Alestidae > Bryconaethiops > Bryconaethiops microstoma. The sequence continues at coordinate 40,579,565 of JBBJLS010000001.1, read as the reverse complement.
TGTGTCAACAATGGTGCAACTCTAAGGGCCAAAATGAGAAGATTATTAATAATTGAAAGGGCTGTCTGGAAACTTTTGGACCTGCTCTGGCGGATTGATGAGTATTCATGGTGCAATCTTAAAAAGACCATATAATTGGATGCCAATCTGATTTCCATCTGTCTCATTGGTGGACAACGGGTAATGACCTTGTACATGAGAAATTATCATGATTTAAATGTCCAGTTGATGAGTTCAGTTTTGTGGTTTTATTTGTTGAATATAGGTGTCAGCTTCTGGAATACATCAAGTGTTTGCGGACTGTGGGAAATATCAGCAATATAAACAGCTTCCTGATTTGACAAGGCTTTGTTCAGACTTGCATATGAAATCTTTTTGTCACATCTGATTTGAACAAGAAACATGTTAGGTAGTCCAGTTGGCAAAAAGCCACATTACATTTGACCAATCACATTCAGACCACATTCATATGTGGTTACAAATCCAATTTAATTTTAACCTCTGGACATGCAATTCTTTTTCTTTTTTTTTTTACTGATCTTTGGTTTTCACTTCTGAATAGTTCCATATGTTGCCTGTGGTGGAAAATATTAGTATATTAGGCCTAAGGTAAAGTGAGCTATCCATGTAGATAATGCTAAAGTCAAAAGCAAGCTCTAATTAGTCATGCTGAAGTTGACCAGATGTTCTAATTGCAATTCCGTTCAGAATGAAAAAAGAACATTTTAATTTTGCCTGGCCCATATGGATGTATGGGCCTAAGTAGTTACTACAACAATGAATGGACATGCTGTATATAGGCAAACGTAACCATACCAATCAGTTTTTGTCCATTGATATTGCAGTGTGAACACAAATGTCATTTGCCCTCCTTCATTAACAAAGTATACATAAGCAGATGTCCTCTTAAAAACCTTTATCTGGAGTCTGTCAGGGTAATATAGCCATAAATCTGTGGTCATATAAATGGGCTAGTTGTATACCAGGATCCAAAAGAATTAGCAACTAGCAGCGAGTCTACTACTGGCACATTGAAACTATTTTGTGATCTTGATTCTACCAGAGTTGAGGAACATAAGGGGGCACTGACGTAAGGCCATGTTTAAAGGGCTGCCAGGGTCTGGAAAAGACCCATATGCAGATGTTGCAATGGAAGTGGTTTATCACAACAAGGCATGAACTGTCTGCATTGGAAAATGTAAGAAAAGCAGAACTTTCCTTTCATGTTTGTTATTTCGTATTGTGACTAATTCTGCTTGATACAACAGTTGGAGAGAAGACCGCAGACGCTTTGTGCTCAGTGACTGGTTTCTTGCATCGTTATGAGTAGTTTCTCCCCAGTGGTGGCACAATGATGACATTGTGAGATTTAAATGTTGTTCTAAGAGTGTCCTTGGACCTTCTGGTCAGTGATGTCCATATGACGTAGAATCTCACAGACACAAACAATGTAGTAAGAACACTAAAACCCTGTGAGGGCCTGGATGTTTATGACTGTGTCAAGCAAACCCAACGCCTTTGTTGTCGCATGATAATGTTTGTTCTGTAACACATGCACTTGGAATAATTATGTAGATAGCGTGGCTGAGAAGACTTGGCCACAATATAGCATGGACTGCCCTTTGGAGCATTCACAGAGATATGGCCCTCTCAGCATCTTCTGCAGGCATATACACATGGAACAAAGCCTAATGACATACTTAAACTGAAAGTTTGACCTACACACAGTAAGCCAAGACATGTTGGAAGTTTGTTTCTTTATTTTTCTAGAGTTACAAGGCAAGTAATGGAAGCTTATAACCCAGCAATTAGCACTGTTTAAACTGTGTGCACAAACAGATTTGCTTATGTGGTTTCTGGCACTGCATGACATGCTGATATCTGTCAAAATAGACAGACAAAACCCAGGCTTTATCATGACTGGTACTACTGCCTGTTTTAATGCATTACAGTGTGTCACACAGTGTCAGAAACGACATAAGTAAGTCTATCTTGGGGGGTGTGGTTTGATATCAGTGTGCAATCTCGTTGATGATTATTCTTAATGTATGATCTTAAATTAGCCTCATAGCTCCAGTGCAGAACCAAAGGTGCAAAGAATGAGGCAGACAACAAACACAACTCACTGACTACAGTAGGGATTTTGCATAAATTAGGTTTCTGGTTGAACTGTCGATTTAATCATATCAGAATGTGATGCGTGTCTGGCCCGTACAGCCTCCTCTTGACAGATGTGCAAGAGAGATCAATGGACTGCTGCAATACTTGCTTCAGTCTGGGTCAAAATGGGAAGCAGAAAGCTGTTGCAGTGTTTAAGCCCTTTTTACCAGACTCTCAATTGGTTGAAGGTGATATGGAAGACAGATCTTTTCTGGAGTTGGTCTGAGGTATTTTGGGGTATTTTTGAACAATACTGGGGGTAGTCGAGTCCAAGATTCACTGCAAGTTCAATAAAAACAGAAAAAATAGATTCAGTTAAAAATACCTAATGTCTAATGTCAGTTTTGGAAGACACTTCACAAAAAACAGTAGTGATAAAAAAGGCAGAAGTATGAAATTTTGTTCAGATTTTAAACGTGTAAAAATAACAGCACTGCTATAATAATTCGAGCAGGACTGTGGAATGAAGTTGTTCGTTCTGTGAGGCTTTCAAAAACATCCAAAGCAAGGATGTTTTCAAAAAGAACTTCAAGATGGATACACGAAAGAGGTGTTATTTTAAACACTACATTTTGTTCTTTGGTTTTGCTGTGCTTGTAGAGCATTCATTACATTCTAGTCTGGTGTTAAATGAGTATCAAGTAAAATAAAGATATACGTTAGCTATCACAGTCAATATACCTTTGTATTGTAAATATCATTAAAAAACCTAGCACTGTGTCTTTGTCACTATCTATGCAGACTGAAGTTCTACATTATTATTATGAATGGTAGGATGTTCTGGGATACTGACCATAAGCTTGAAGTGTTTACCAAAATGGCTTTTAAGTGTTTTCTTTTGATTATATCCATAATACTGTAAAACTTACTTAAAGTAAGGTAAGCCACCAAGATGCTTTAAAACAGAAACCTCCCTTACATCTCTCTCAAACTCCCCCACTCTCCCCCCACAACCCCCGCAAGACAAAAATACAAGTAAGCAGCAGCAGTGGTGGCAAAGGCTAAAGAAGGACATGGCCATGCTATTGACAGACATCGAGGTGCCCCCCATTGACAAATACGATCACACCCCCACTCCTCTGTAGACACATGATCGCAAGAATTCCTCCATCAACAAAAACCATGATGATTTGTGTGTCTGTGTGTGAAGTGTGAACCTAGCAATTGTCCTTACAGTTTAAGGAGTTAAATGTTTTGTTGTTTTTGTGCCTCAAAATCTGTAGTGCTCCTTTTGCACATAATCTAGCTTGGCTGGGACACCAGCCTTTTCTTGTTTCTGTAACAAATTGCCCCGCTTTTTGCCCCTGGCTTACAGGCCCTGTCACTTTTTCGCATGCCACTAGCTTTCCATTGGCGGTTTCCAGGTTTTTGGCACTGGTGGGCAGCAAACAGCCTGTGACTGAGAGTGATGTGCTTTTACATGTTGTGCCTTTAAACCCTCTTGGCTCCCATGACAGACTCCACATTCTCAGGCCACAAATTACCATTCAGGACATAGCGGCTCTCGTATTTAAATACAATGTTACCGAAGTGCTTTTGATCAAGAGCAGTCGCAGTGACAGGCCAGAGGTTTTTGATGTAGCCGACTTCAAGTGACGCATGTTTTGACTTCATTAAGTGATACAGGGTGGACGCCGAGTGGTTGTCTGTTCTCAGCTCAAAATCTGCAAGTGCACAGGGCGCTAACGTAAATCCCCCCAGATCGGATCCAAACACGGTAATGACCAAGACTGATGAATTATACACAAGCACAACACATTTAAAGATGGCTTGGTAAAACAGAAAACAGAAATCACTCGGCACCCAAGCTGTATTTATTTTCAATGCTAACGCATTGGGGTCGTGTTATGATAAAATCCTGTCAGAAGTAATTTGCGCTTATAATCACGTGCCTTGAGGCTTTAATTGAAGCTTGGCTTATGAGGGGCAGCTATCAAAACACAGGCGCACTCGGTAAAACAAAATTAGCTTAGACTACTTGCTCCTAATTATATCTTAGAGGCTTTAATCATCCCTTTGAACAGCGTATTCGTCTCCTTCATCTGATGAGAAGCATTGGAAGATCTTGTATACTTGTGGGAGGGGGAAACACATCTGTTTAATCAATACACTCCCAACATCTTCACCTTCAAAACAACCCAGAGCTGGAGGAACATGGAGAAGAGCAGAGATTCAGCTATTTCCTAAAGACATGGTAACCATTTCCTGAACACACATTTTTACCAACAATAGTTCCCTAAATTGTTGCTTAAAAAGGGAATTCCACCAATTTCTCTATAGCTGAACGGTTAAGATATACAAAAGCAATTCAGAGTGGTTTAAAATGTCCAATTTTAGAGAACCTTATGGAGTCAGAATTATTCACAGTAGTGAAACTAGACCTCTCAAGAGGTCAATGCCTGTAAAACCTACCGCACATAAAGTTATTACATGGAATGTTTATGTATACGATGCCTGATATCTGAGAAATTGTTTTATGAGAGTTTTGAAAAGGTTTTGGCCTGAAACATAAATGGCCAAAAGTATAGGGACATTGCATCTAGGAGCTTAATTAGCAATATTGACATCCTATTCCAAAACCATGGCCATTAATATGGAATTACCTCAGGGAGTAACTGAGCTGTTCTTGTGACCCCATCTTCTTTCTTATTCTTTGAGCCTCTTGGTGAGCGACTCCGGACGTACTTCACATATCGATGGTCAACAAGCAAAATGAGGGTCCCCTCTACCAAATATTGGCAAATTAACAACAAAAGGTTCATAGAGTAGATGGCGACTGGGAACATCGTGGGAACTCCTTGGTGTTGAGACAGAACTGCTCTCACTCCAACTCCTGAAACATCTATCTCTATGATGAAAGGCAAAGATGGAGGAGGGGTGCTGTCATGATATTATGTTTTAGGCAGGTGAATGGCACTTTAGTAGCAGGTGACCAGGTGAGGGAGGTGAGGACTTCCACTACCATGATAAAGTTCCTGATAAACTGGAGTAGTGAGCAAATCCCAGGAATCTCTGAAGATCTTTGATCATCTTGCGTGAAAACGAATCCTGCACCCTCCCAGCCCCCTTCCTCCACACCTTTGGCTTTGATCATGTACCCTGGGAAGGTGACAGAGGTTAGGAAGAACTGGCACTTCACCTTGACATGTAAGCTGTGCTCCCAAAGTCTCCCTACCACAGAACGCACATAACGGCATACGGTGTGAATGCAAATTATCATCAGCTGACCAGATGTTTACTATAAAGGCGTTTACATATACAGACGTTAACTTTAAAATCAGAATAAAATCCAACACAATGCTCACCTCTTGGTTTTCATGGCCCCATGTTGCCTCTAGCATGTATCAGCAACAAAAAAAATAAGATTAATGCCCATGCCTCTGGTATACTTACAAGCGTATTTTGATTTTTAAAATACTCTTCTATTGCAGAAGCTATTAACTGACAGGCAGCATTTATATTTTTATTCTATTTTATAAAATTTCACAATATTAACAAAATTTCACCAGTATTAACCTTTCCAACGGTGATGTTCATACCAACAATGGAATGCATGGAATCTCTGAGGACTCCTTCAATGTACTGTTTTGTCACACTTCAGTGACTTGCCCTCATCAATTCTCCTTTAGGGAATCCTGAATGCCATTTCATCACTCTATGAACTCGAGTGACTCCAACTTGAATTCATGAATTTTGTGCATTCCTTAAGGTATATCATTAAATATTCCCAAACTAAGCCATTTAATTAATTACATTTGAACTGGGTTTAATGTAGTACTGTACTCTCTACCATTCACAAGATGTGCATTCTATGCCATCTCTGTCTGTCTCAGAATATGATTTTCATTACAATGTTTGCTTAGCTAGCTAACCTAGCAAAGAGCAAGTGCACACTATTCATAATTTGATCCTCATGGTTCCATGTAGGAGGTTTGGTGATCCTGTAAACCTAACCATTATTTAAGAAGTCTTTTCATGTTTTTCACATAACTGACGCGTCATATAAAGCTGAGGAAACAGGGCCCTGGAAACAAGATTGTTGGTGTGAATCTTGTGTTGTGCACCAAAATGTGAGATTCAGAATCTATTATAGTTACCCTTCCACTGTTCATGGCTGCTTACAATATAAAAGTCCTCAACCTGAAACAAGAAAATCTTATGCCCAGCAGTGAAAGCCAGAAATGCGAATATTATTCAGTTCAATTCAGTTTTATTTATATAGCGCTTTTTACAACCAGGTTGTCACAAAGCAGCTTTACAGAGTCCAGGTCTGAGCCCCTAGTGAGTAAACCAAAGCGAAAGAGGCGACAGGGGGAAAAACTCCCTCAGCTGGAGGAAGAAACCTCGGGAGGAACCAAGACTCAAAAGGGGAACTCGTCCTCCTCAGGTCGACCCAGAGAAAAAGGAACGACAATCTTTTGGGGATAAATAACAAGAAAGGGCCTTAATGAACAAGACTATAGACAGACGGGCCCTCTATGGCTAACAGAGTTTGTTTCACAAAGTGTCCAGAGAGGTAAATATTGTTGGAAGAGAAACTGAGAGTCTGTAGTCCATAAATATCAGGATCAGGAGCAACAGTCACCGCTGGAGCTTTAGGCAGCGGTTGCCCCAGCTTGGGAAGGGCCCCAGTGGAGCCAGGATCAGTCAAGGGAAATTTTCCATGGTGATCAGTCCAGCAGATGTGCAGCTGTTTCCCTCGGAGAAAACAGAGGAGAGAGTTAGTTCTGTTTAAATTGACATTGCATTCAAATACATAGATTTTAATATGCAGTTTGTCTCTTCTTGTAATGCTTTCCACAAGGAGTGTTTCTGTAGGAATTTGTGCCCATTCATTCTTGAGAGCATTTATGAGGTCAGACACTGATGTTGGATGAGAAGGCCTGACTCGCAAAGGTGTTGGATGGGGTTGAGGTCAGGGCTCTGTGTGGGCCAGTCAAGTTTTTCCACACCAAACTCATCCACTTTACAGACCCTACCTCACAACTTACAGGAATTAAAGGCTTTTGATGCCAGAGACCACAGCACATGTGTTGTGGAGTCCGGGCCTTGACCAATCAGAGCTCTTTTGGTGGCACGAGAGGGACTTACACAATATTAGACTGGTGGTTTTAATGTTATAGTTGATCGATATATATTTAGGCTTATTTAAAAGGCAAGTTACTCATTTATTTGTACATGCAGAAGATTTCATAAACCGAATCCAGAAATCATCCAAACATCTGAGGAATTCGCAGTTTGTATGCTCAGCTGTATGAGTGAATTAATCACAAAAGTCTAAATCTAGCCAAAGCGTTAACATAATTAAGCCATTACCATAATCCTACAATAATTACATGCTTGATAAACCTAAAATAAATCTAATTATAATACAACATTAATCATAACTATGAATCTTAATAAGTCTTGATGTCAGTCTAAATTAAGTAAAAATGTCATCCTAAAACAGCTTTAGATTGTGATTGTAATCCTGAAATGGCTGTCACGCTGTATTAACCCTGATGCTCCTACTGTTCTCTCAGGCTTACTGCCATTCAGAGGGTTTTAAGTCTCTCTCTCTCTCTCTCTCTCTGTCTCTCTCTGTCTGTCTCTGTCTCTCTCTCTCTCTCTCTCTCTCTGTCTCTCTCTCTCTCAGGCAAGAGGCTTATCTGTCTAAAACAGGCCTGCCGGATGCTGAGGACCAAAGTATGATGAGTAGATTTGTGCGTGTGGAGAGACAGGTACTAACAACCGCAGTTCCACACTACTTTCAACCTTTTGTGCTCAACCCTTTTTTAAAAAAGCAGTTTTTATTTGTCTTAGCTTTTTTATTTTTGTGTGACAAGATGTTTTAAGATGTACCTTTTTGGTTTCTGTCAGAATGGTAAACCCTTAAAAATCTGTTCATATGTAAGTTTGATAATTCAAGAGTGTTTAAGTCAAGCAGCCAGCAGTGGAAGTATTATATTGCAGGATGAAAGCCTGCATGTGTATGGTTTTTAGTATTTAATTAATGTTAATAAACCCATTATTTTTCAGCACTGCTACTCTTACCATCTTACAAACCTGACATATCTTTATAACCTGATATACCTGATATACGTGACTGGACCGCTTTGTTCTGGTTATCTAAAATTACACCAAAGTGAACCTTAAACAGGGAAAGGAACTTTAACTAGACATAAACCAGTTTTTCAGAAAGAAAATATTCTGTTTATATCATTTTTACTCATTTTGAATAGGACTGTGGAAGTTCATGTAGTTAAAATGTGATAGTGATAAATGATCACCATTCATTTTTAACACTGTTAATGCATTTTCCTTGGAATGGTTCTTGCACAGGCTGAAACCCAGCTGCTTATATGATATATTTTGCTATAATAAAATGAGTAAAATTTCAGTAAAATATAAAAACTGCAGCTCTCTTGTTCAAAGGCTTTTAAAAGTATTTCTAGTTCTTACTGTTACTGCTTTCTTTGTGTTTCTGTGCTTTTATGAAAGGTCACTGACATGGAGAAGAAGCTTGACTTCCTGGTGGACATGCACATGCAGCATGATCTCACAGGCCCTGCCCACATTACCATGGAGCGCCATGACCCTTTGGTCACTGTCAGCGTCGCCGGAGACCGAGTGTTCTGCAGCTACACTCCACCTCTCCACTACACACCGTACTACACACACTCGCACACGATGTCAAACACACACTCCAGCTCCAACCCGGCCAGGCCCACCATCCTACCCATCAGTCCACTGCCTAGCCACTCCCCTTCTGACCGCCTGGACCTATCAGAACATGCTTGCGTAGGCCAGGGGACGGGCACTCCGCTGTCGTTGCTGTCCGTCACGCATGAGGAGCTGGAGCGGTCACCCAGCGGCTTCAGCATCTCTGCAGAAAGAGAGGAAGCCACGGGTAAAGGCTCAGTGGTCCTGCCGGGGTCCAACTGGGGCCACGAGCGACATTACCTGGCTGAGGGAGAGACTGACACAGACACTGACCCTTTCACTCCGAGCGGACCTGTTCCACTCTCCTCCACTGGAGAAGGATTTGGCTCAGAGGGAATGTGGACCACCCCACCATAAAAAAAACACTCTCTTGTGCACTCACCCACACACACATATACATTCTTACACACACACACACACACACACACACACAAAAAGGTAATGATATACTCTTTAAAAGAACTAATGCAGTCTCTGTAAAGCACCCACAGACACACACACAAACACAGGCACAAACACACAAACATGATATTCTTCAGAAAATATATAAATATATATCAACATCATGCTTTACCGCTGCAAAGCAAAGAGCACTGCATGGAATGCATGCGTTTTATCTTTTTTGTCTTTAGTGGTAGACACTGCACAGGGGCAGACCAAGAAGGGACTGTGTGGGGAAATTAGGAGGGGGGTAAAAAAAAAAAAAAAAAAAAGCAAAACAAAATGCTATGCCATTTTTGTACACTTATTTTTATATTTACAACCATCTTGCTTTTTTCATATGCATGGACTGCATGACGTTCACCTATAGAGCAGCTAACGGTAATGACGTCTCTTCAGCTTTGCACTTTTTTTTGTGTTCTGGATCTTATGTTACAGATAATTTCTCATTGCAATGGAGAACTTTTTCACTTCTTTGTGGTAAATTACGAATTGGCTATTTTGCTGCTGTGTTACAGTCTTATGGTTTTACTGTTGTGTTTGTTCACCTAGAATTTGTGACATTATTATCAGGCGTGTTTGATTTCTCCAGCTTTGGTTTTTGTTTTTTTCGCTCTGATGAATAGAGAGTTTCTGACTGATACAGAGAGCATGTCCCAAATCTCACCTTGATCACTACTAAGTGCACTTCCTTGGACATCACAGAGTACACTAACTTTGGCGACAGGGGTGTGGACGGGAGTTACGCACACAATAGACGAGACCAACGGGACCAAATGAACCAGGCCACTGACACTGCTCTGTCCAATCAGGAACTGTTCTATGGCATCACCACATGGCTTCAGCCCAGCCAGTCACCATGGAGATCTGCTCTGATTCTCTAGCATGATTGGCTTTCACAGCTTCTAAACTGCCAGCTCAAAGAATGTCGCTTCTGTAAGAGTGCCATGGAACTGTCGTCTCCATGGTTACCATCCATAAGCCTCACAAAGTCATTGCAGTCCAGCACAGAGGTTTTTGATGCTAAGTGTGGCTGTACCAGGCAGGTTTACGCTCTCTAATTAAACTAAACAGTGTAAAGGAGATACTGTAAGTGGGTGTATGGATAGAGGTCTTCCTAAAAAAGAAGGGTTACTTTGATTACATAGATCACAAATGTTACACCCTTAAGGCCCTTACACTGCAAGAATGGCATTTTCACATCAAAACATTTTTTCAAATTTTATCGCCAGAAAAGAAAAAAGTACATAATTTGTTCCTCACAAAGTAGGCAAACGGTTGACAATGTGTGTGCTACTGTCCATTCTGGAAAGGGAAAACAGCACAGTTTCAATGCCTCATCCAGGACCTCAGTTTTGAGACACTTGAGATGCTTCTGCTCCACACGTGACAGAGCAGAAGATCTTTTTGCTCGTTGCCGTGATACCCCATGCCTGAACCAAAAGTGATTGGTCAAGTGAGTTGATTTTAACTGCCAAATTTTACAAAAATCTAACCGAGGGCCAGTAAAAAAATGTTTAGTGTCTAAAGGCATTTAGACTCTGAAGGTCTGCATGTGGGTCCTACACTTCAGTCCCTCTCATACCTACATACACTGCATATTAGTATAATTGTGTTTATTAGAATACAAGTAGATATATTGTATTTACTCGATTCAAAGGAATCCACACATGTGAACTATACAACACATCAACACATCTTTCAAATTGTCTAGGTTTGGCAATATTTGTTCAGGTGGAAATTATTTGCCCAACTGAATGATGTAAACTCAATGCATAAATTTTTGAGTAGTTACTGAATTATGTCTACTCAAGCATGGGATTAAACCCAAAAACTTTAATCATCATTAATAATCGATAGCTAATTACCTCGTATAGTTTGTACTGGGATATATGTAAAAGACAGGGCTTTCCAATATACTTTTGGAGTTTCCCTTTAAATGTTTTTGACATGGCTTATTAGGCACGATAAAATGACTCAAGAAAGAGTTACATAGCTTGACTGAGGTGTAAGATTACACATAGTAGGACGAATGATAATCAATAATCTAGGACAATATGATATTGATTATGTTAATGTCCCTGATTAGAACTACAGTACGGTTCAAGAATTTTTCACTATTCTAACAACAGCGTGACCTTTTAGACTTTGAAATTAATAACAAGCTAAATTTCCCATTAGTTGTGTAGGGGTTACAGTATGTCATGGGATTTTTCCCATTGCTATGTAAAGCTTGTCCGAGGTGGCAGCGGTTGCTGTGAAATAAAGGGGAAGAACATAGAGGCCAATTACAAGCCAGATGTAGACCTTGAGAGGAATAGATTATATGCTTTTTTTAAGACATATACAGAGATTTATGGCATTCCAGACAGCTCTAATGTGCAGAATTGTGTATGAACTGGAGCTGGGCTAAAGGCCTGGACACAAGCACAGTTCTAAAATCCAGTCATGAAAAGTCGTGTAACTACATAATATCCTGAAGAAGCTGAGTTTGCACTGAAGAGAAAGCCACACAATCCTCTTACACTAAGGCCTGATATCCCTGCCCAAAGCTGACTGCACTGCAATGAGATAAAACTGCAAAAGTAATGCTTGGACGGAACTTACTTGGTTCAAACACGCACTTCATTACCATGTGAATAAAGCACATTACATCAACACAGTTACTGCCAAAAGTAAAGTTAAAATCGTATTTATATAATATATCGAATCAAGCAGATGAATTGTACTTTTTTTAGTGTATGAGAACTGACTTTGATGAAAATCTGACTGAAGTCATGTACACAACAATCATTCAGTAACAAAGGTTGCTTTTGATCAGTATGTTGCAAGAGGGTTGCATTTCAGTATCAAACAAATCAACACTTTCACATTTTTGCTCCATTAGGCTGAGGTGTCTTGACAGTTTTGTATTACATATTATTTGAAAAATCTCCAAAAATGGTAACTCTATAGGAAAAGGCGAAACATTCTTAACCCTTAACTTTCAACATTTATTCAGAGTAATTTTGGAGCAATCTTTTTCCTCCATTTGTTATGAAAGTTTCACTCCATGTAAAGAGAGAAATCGAAGAAAAACAGAGAATATGATGATTCGTTCATTTTCCTCTGTGTATGTTTTGTGCACATTCTCAAAAGGTTTTTCCAAAAATGGTTGGAGACTTCAGTCCTGCAGGACTGGCCCCCCGAGCAATTTGGTGATTAACGCACCTGGCTTAAACCAGCAGTTAATTGACTTAGTTTCTCCACAGTGTCAGAGCAGGGAGGCTACCAAAATTTGATGAAATAGTCACCATTTTTGCGTTTGGTCTAAGAGATATCATCAGTTATACACGTGTTGAAATCTATTTACTGACATTTGAATAAGTTGCATGTGGTGTGCAAAGGCCTTCAGATTCTGTGGGTTGTACACTTCAGTCCATCTCATACTTGCATACACTGCATATTAGTCTAATAGTGTTTATTAGAATCCAACTAAATCTATTGAATTTACTTGATTAAAATAAATCATTACCACACAAGTGAACTATACCACATCCACACATCTTTCATATTATCAATGTTTGGCAAAATGTGTGTTGATACCACAAGTTTTATTCAGATGGGAATGATTTATCCAACTGAATCATAAAATCCCAATGCACTGTTTATTGAGTAGTTACTGAACTGAAGAGCAAATTTCCAAAACTCACTCAGTCCAAAAGGCTTTTTTTCCCGGAAAATCGCGTCTTACTTGTTTTACCTATTGGAAAGCAATTCTTACAGGAAATCTTTTTGTTTTTACATTTTACAGTTACTTGTCATTTTTCAGTGCTTGTTTCTAAAGTGCAACTCCTGCACATTTTAGAATGCGCAAATTTGTTTAAAAAATATAATGAAAATGATTTTTAAGTAAATCGATATTCAATGTCTCAAGATTATGTACAAGTTTAATATTTATATCCTACTACATGACACAGCATAGAGTCAATGACAACTAACTGCATAAAAATTGTAAACAGACTTCTGTCTACCAGTAAGTAAGCACCACTCGTGACTGTGCGAGTGGACTGTGTGAGTTTTGGGAATTCACCCAATCTTGTACCGTGTATTATGCAAGGACTGAGTGAGTTTTGGTTGGTTATACTATTGCACATAAAGAGGTAATGTAAAAATATGCCAATAGTAGTGTTACCTAAAAATTAGTGGTTAGTGTTCTATTTCAAGCGCATTACATGGTCCAATGATGTGTGTGAAGCGAAAAGATGTGGCGACTGACTCAGATGACCCAGAGGAAGCACGTGCTATCCTGCACCATCCTGATGTTGCTGCAATCATGTTATAGTAGGAGTCCTAGGTAGTGGGCTGAACTGGAGGCGACAAAATTAGGCAGAAAATTGGGAGAAATAAATAAAATGTAGTGGAGTTTAAGACTTTAGGGATTAAGTGCCAGTTATAACATGCAGCATTAAACAGTGCTAAAAACAGACTAGAGGCTAGCACAATGCTCCGCATGAAAGGAAATGTTGGAACAAATCTCAGATTTGTAACATGTCTCCTCTTAATGCTAATTATAACATGCAATATTTGATAGCCTTCAAGAGAGGCTGGAGGCGAACACAAAGCTCCCCCTGAAAGGAAAATGCTGAAAGTGTTTTACTGTGCACCACATTAAGAGCTCTCCCATGACAGAGCAAGTCTTTGATGGCAAAACTTGCTGCATTTGGCCTGGAGGTGCCCCAAGGATATCTGGCAACACATTTTTTCCTGCATGCCTGCTAGTGAGAGTCCGTGTCATCTACATGACAACCCAAACCTCGTGCTTTCTCTTCCTAATGTGGGTTGATGCTGGTAGCTCTGACTAGCAACTAGCCAGTATTAATTACCATCAGATAATGAGCTGGATTGGTGAGTAAGTAAATTATTATGGCTATCCATGATGCTGCATTGTGGAGTACAGAAGGGGTCAGCCCTGTTGGTGATGCTGTATCTAGATGTGACTCACTGGTCATGCGCTGCATGGAAGTTGCCCTTGGGTGGGTCGAGGAACCAGCTTCTGATAGCTGGACCCTAACTCTAACAGTCACAAGACAAGGCAAAGCTAGCATCTGATCTGCAGCCAAGGACTGATTTCTGTCCTTCTTTCATTCTGTCTCTCTCACACACACACACACACACACACACACACACACTCACACATGCACACGCATGCACACACACATGCGCACACACACACATACATTCAAGAGCAAGTGTAATTCAATCAGGGACTAATATGATAAGTGTTGCATAAGCATATTGCTCTGTGTTCTCCACGATGAGGAGCAGGGGGAAATTTTAATTGCATCTGACAGGGACACTATGGCGTGAGGTTACTTGCATGGAAGAGGTGGGGGGCTGGGTGGTATGGAGAGAGAGAGAGAGAGAGAGAGAGAGAGAGAGCGAGAGAGAGAGAGAGAGAGAGAGAGAACAAAGACTTTTTCTCCCTCTCTAAAACATGAAAATGCTTTTTACTTCAGTAAAAAGCAAAGCCTACACTTACTTGATAAGGGCTGACAAGACAGTATTTTTGTGCTCTGTATACACTGAGCACAAAATAGCACTGTACTCGCTCTAGAAAGGCAGCATTGGAACATATCAGCACTCAAACCACTTTTCTAAGAGCAATGGAGCTTCATTTTTCTAAGAGCAATGGAGCTTCAGACGAAGACGGTCTTTTTTCAGAGTTTTCCACAGGCTCAGTTTTCAACTGATTTAGTCACGTGTTTAACCAGATCATTTCACTCAAAGAAATTCAACTGTCTGCTGAAGCCGTACGTAAAAGACTGCAACCTCTGAATGACCCATTCTAGTCACAGATGACATTCTATAGGAGATGATATCATGGTGAACAATTTTTTTTTCTTAACTCCACGTATGTCAGCACTGCCAGACCAAATATTTAGCCTCGGTTTATTTTACCTGTACAAGCAGATCAATGCGTATTTACTGGAGGATGAAATCTAAGCCAGTTTGCTCTCTGGCTGCAAGTGATAACAGCCCCAACACGAAACAACCGCCAACAGAATCTGTGTTCTCCAAACGGGCTGCGGTTTGAATTTTACCGCTATTGATTTTTTGAAGCATGACCACCCAACCACAACTAGAGCTAACGTCTTGAATGCCTCATTCCCTGCATTCGTACGGTGCAAGTGTACAACGTGGCCTGGTTTGTTCTGAGATTTACAGGATGTAGCCTATTCAACAATTTCTCAGTGAGGGTTCTCACAGTTTTCAACATGACAACATTGTTTTGGGGGCCATTTTGCAAAGACCTTGACACATTCAGGCCAAATTCACAACCCAATATTGTTCTATTTGCAAATATAATGCGCAACAAAGCCTCAGGAATCCAACAACTCCAACTGCACACCCGAGCATTTTTTAAGCACTAGCTTGGTGTTACAGCGTTTTGAAGGTCTTCTCAATGACAGAATACTGTAGAGTCATAATCGGATTTCAAACAGTGTCTAAAGTCCTCTGGAAATGATTGTCAATTAAACAGAACTATCGATTTACATGCCTTATTCTTACTCGTAAGTCCTGTTATCAGCCACACATAGCTGACCAAGTTTATGACTGTCTCCAAAGCAATGAATCATTGATTTCACTGAGTGCATATGGAAAAAATATCTGCGTTAATCTTTTCTTACTGCGTTAAGAATTTATGGCTTACATCTAATCCTCTGATATGTGACCTTGTACAGATCTTACCCCACCAAAATACTGCAGCCCAACACATGCAAGCTGCCAGTCCTGAAGGCTAAACTGTGATCTTTCATTTTAAACAGATATACTTACATTTGAATAAGACGCCCTTTTAAATTCTTCAATTGATCTGAAAGAAAGTAATGGAAAAAAATTCAATCAAGATTGTGCCCTAAAAGCTGGTAGCAGAGGGATCGCTGTAATGAAAGCTGTAAATAAGCTGAAATCAAAGGCTCATTCCAACAAAGTGTCGACGGTTGTTCTACTGGACTGCGGCCTTTGACACTATTGACCATAAGCTACTCCTAATGGGTCTGCAGAAGTGTATCAGGCTGATACCGCCCTAAATTGGTTTTACTCTTGCTTGACTTAGTGACAGTTCATAAATGTGTCATTTATCAAAAAGAACAAAAAGAACACACTTATACATACAGGGCCATCTATCATAGTCATGAGAGCCACCCATCATTCTCAGAACACTCATTTACTGAAAATGTATTCAAACACACTCTTAAAAATGAAAATAACAAATTGAGAGAGGCAGAAAAGCTGTATGAAAAGTCTAAAAAAATCCACTTACAAAGATTTTACGTCAATTGCAGGTTTTTCTGCAAACGATGTGTCTAAACCGAGAACACCGATAAATATTCTCTAGCTGTTCTAAGAGCACAGCTCTGAACTCAATATTAAATCATGTATTAATTATTTAGATCTTTTCTCTCCATCTCATGAATATATCAAAGTCTACCAATATCAAATAAATAATAGATAAATGACTAAAATAATTCTTTGTGAAAGAAGTCTGTAACAGATGGGTCCATGTTTTATGATGTTAATGCACTGCAAGACAAGTAACAACTGTAATCAAGTTATAAGACTAAAAAGCAGGCAACTTTTGTAACATGTTGACTACAGAGTTTGTTTAAAGTGCTAGCTCAAAAAATAGAAAAACAGTGGAGCTTTGGCCTACTGCTTATCAGATCTTGGTTGTACTGCTTAAGGTCAATAACGTCTAATTAATTCCACAGAGGCCTATTTACAAATGTTTCAGTAAATCATTCAGCTCATGATCTTTGGGGTTTTTCTAACAGTACATGTGTTTTTAAAAATCAGATATTTAGCAATAAATCAACACATTTACATTTGGCTTTTTACAGTGTATTATAATATACTATCACATTATTATCTAGTTTTGTGTAGTATCTGGTTACAGTAATGTGCTGTTTTTATTACTGATATTCCTTACTGAGTAGACTAAATGTGTTTCCACAGGCTTATGTTAGGTTGTGGTAATTTTTTTACATGCATACACTTTAAATATATATTTGGCTCCTCTAAAGAATATTTTAAATAAAAGCAAGAAAATTTGCATTTTTGTAGAAAAAAAATATTTCTTTATATTGCTACTAGTCTCCACGAACCCCACTGTTGAGTATGGTTGTTTCTTATTTGCCTGGGGTATAAATATAAAGCTTCACACATGTGACATCCCTTTGTCCAACAACAGGAGTAACACCAAAGAGCAATCAACTCAAATGAGACACAAGATTATGGACTTAAGTGGAATTATCATCATAAAAAAATGAACAGCCAGCAGAGTGTTCTCAAACCGAACTTGTTTTCATGAAGGCTGCCAGTAATTCTAAAGATGACTGCATTTGTTGTGCTGTTTACTCAGCAAATGTATTCTCAAGGACAGTGAATAAAGTCCATAGTCAAATCCAATCTCAATACAAAGTCCAAATTAGCACAGCATAAGGGCTGAATAAACATAGTAACTACTCTGGAAAGCTACTATTTTTGATAGCAATCTGAACGTTGGTTGGATAATATCTAAACACATAAACCTGTGTGTATGTGTGTGTGTGTGAGAGAGAGAGAGAGAGAGTGAGAATGTGCGTGGGAAGAGTAAGAAAGATACTGCACAACAGTCCTCCATGGTAGATCGCAAAAAAGCCAATAAAAAAGGTTTTCATTTTCGCAGACTTACAGTGATGCAGCTCTGGATGTTTGTGTCCAGGTCCTACAGCAATAGTGGGATTAGCAGGAAGTGCCTGCATGCTGATTCAATTTTGGGACTACCACTCACTGCTATACACAAAAAAAAACAGTGTCAAGATTGTGAGGAGTGGGTGGGGGACCCCAGCTTATCCTTTCTTTATGTTGGTCACAGAAGGAATAAGCATAATTTTAACAAAATTACGCAGCTGGATTATTTTGTAGGTCTGGATGCAATTGAGAAATGCTTATGTGTGTTTGTGTGTATGTGTGTGTGAATCTGCAGCAGCATGAGGCAGCAAGAGTACTCCTCCATCACATCCATTATTGTGACCTGTTTGCCCTTTGAGTGTAATGAGGCTGCAGCATGTGTGTGTGTGTATATATATATATATGTATATGTATA
>JBBJLS010000001.1:40541493-40552531 GCA_037577275.1 Bryconaethiops microstoma | reverse complement strand
GACATTTGTGAATTGCTGCTTTATTTTTTTATTCACATTTTCCACCCTGTCCCAACTTTTTCTGATTTGGGGTTGTAAATTATAAATTATTTTTGAGAGCTTATTTTATTCTATTCTATTGTTTTCTCAATTCTGCTGCTCTGAACTTTGTACTCTCCACTTTCTGTCGTTACTAATCGAATTTCCCACTTGTGGGACTAATAAAGGTTTATCTTATCTTATCTTAAAAGATTGATACAGTGGTGGGTCATCATAGCTTCCCCATAATCTGATCTTTTGAACCAGTTAATCACAATAAGAAGAGCCTACTTAATCAACAACTTCTGCCACAGTTGTGAGGGGATTCCCATTTACATCTTAATAACTCCATTCTCTGCACTGAAAAGCACAGTGGATGTGAACGCCCACCACTCTTCCCTCTTAGCATCTCTAAACCCCTCCATCATCTTTTACAGTTTCAACTGGCGGCTCTCTACAAAGCATTGTTGACCAGCTTCCATTTGTGCTGTACAGTGTGGTTGCAAAAGGATGTTGATAAGTTCACAAATTTCAAGTCAGATGAATACACAAATGGATAATGTCAGCATGTCAGACACCTAAGCAGCTATGCTGAGCAAACCTTTACTTGGCAACAAGTGACTTGGCTGTGCATTAACTGCAGCTGCGCTGCTGGCCATTGAGCCTATTGTTATTCAGGATTAGGCTCCTAACAGTGCAGCTAGAGATGAACAGAAGGCCCTTAAAATAGACTGTGGGCAATTACATATCCAAAGAATGGAACAACACTGGGCTTTTTTGCTGTCTTTGTGCTCATTAATATGAATGGCCATCTTCTCTCTAACTGAAACGCCAAATGTTTTACTTTGTGAAATAGTTTATTATGCATTTGAATGGACTTAGAAATGGTAAAAAGAGGACTCTATGCCAAAAGGGATGAAGCAACAATAAACAATTTCTTTTAAAATAAATCTGGAAGAATATTCATTGTTGTGAAAAATAAATCCATGGACTGAATGAATAAAATGCATATTGTTGTAAATAATGTAGTATGCAAAAAACTGAGAAGGAGCTGCAAAATGTGTGATTTTTTTTTCTACATCCTTGCTGGTTCCTGTTGTGTGCTAAAAGTTTGTTAATATTTTAAATCTTTCACCTATACATTTTCTATATCAGTATACACCAAGTCAAACCATGGTATAAAATTGTGCTCAATTGAGAATTTATCTATTAAATATAAAATAAGGATAACAATAATAATAACAACTACAACACAACTTATTTAGTCATTGATTTATTTATTTGTGGGTTTTGTGACACCACAAAAACAGTGAATTCAAACAGAGCCACCATAGTATCCGTATATGGACTGAGTAAACTATACAATTTCAGAAGGTTTGCATACTATACCAAATACTATTTTTCCCAAAAAGTGAAATATCATGATTTTCCATTATATGGGCTTTTAATGTATCAGCTTTAACAACAACACATACAATATTACCATAACAATAATAACATTGATTTAATCCAACCAAAAGTATTACTAACTGTAAAAGACTTATACTCTATTAGGGCATCAAGGCTGGTTTGTTACTGTACAGTCTGATATAACCTGGTTTCAGCTTTAGAAAGCCTTGCTCTTGACATGATTTCCCGACATGTTGAAGAGCAGATGATGAGTTTCTCAGCAGACCTGATGACATGTAGTAATTTGCTGGGAGCAGGGAGATATTTTCAGCTGCTTCAGAATGTACGATGTCTGCTTACCGACTGTGCATTGCCATGTTGCTGTACATAATTACACCCCTGAGAGCTGTAACCCCAGTAAATTTTTGTATCCTGACCACAGGGTCACTGAAAGTCCCTGGTGTGGAAAAAGCACACAGACATATTAGACACCTGTGCTGATGGCGATCCTGCTGCATGCACTGCAGACTGTCAGGAAACTGTATGTTCAAAATGGTACCATGTTTTCATTAGTCCTAATGCACACTGATTTGCAATTTTGTGTTGAGTTGTTTTAGGTTTGTGATTATGTTTTCATTTCAGTCATTTTCCAGACATAAGTGAATGGGCCAAAGTACACTTCAATGACAGTAATTACAATCCTGTCTAGTGTTTATCACAACTTTTGTTCTAGAGATTTTAAATAGCCATACCTGAAGCCATTCCTTTTTTCATCTCTCTATAAAATTCCCATCTGTCCCCACTATGTCGCATGACGTTTTCACATCCCACAACCTCCACATCTCCTCCCCATTTCTCAGTTCTTTCTTCAGTCCTACCTCTGATTGTCACAGGAAGGATCTTTCTTTCTGTCCCAAGTAGAAGCTATGCAGAGCTCCAGCCCAAAGTTCTCATCTTTTCCTTAGTCTTAGAGTCTTTTCTCATACTTCAAACATATATGTAAACTTTTATTTAGCAGAAAAATCTGACAGAGTATCTGAGGTGTTTATCCTCTGGCAATACAGTGAAAGATAGTAAAGGAATAGTAAAAAACTGAATTTGTATGTAAGTGACTAGTAGGACTGGACAATAGATTGCTTTTTAGTTGGTATTGGAAGCTCAGGCCTCTAAATCAATCTCTGAAAGTTTCATTTTGTACTTTAAGCAGCCTGTTCTTTGTTTTGGATGTTGTTTTGGATGAAGACACTGACATGATTCAACAAACACAACTTGCTTTGGTAAAAAATAATTCAGCCTGTTTCGTAACTAGGTCATATAAAAGGTTCATCTGTGTTTTTACACCAAAAGCATCCAGTCACCCCTTCAAATTCAGCCATTTTAAGCTTCACCCCTTGTTAACGATAGGATTCAGGTTCGCATATAAACTTTGTATAATCACAGTTTAGAAAATTGAGACACTCAAGACAGATATGAGCCAACAGTCACCATACCCAACGCCCATTGTACACTTTCGTGATGAATCGGAGTGGCATTTGTGATCCAGAACACATAATCCAATATTAAAATGACAATTGAGCAGTACCTCCATTTTTTCGTACTATATCCAAGAATTACCATGGTATATGTTATAATCAGGGATGCAGTTTGCTTACACGGCCACTGTGGACAGTACACCGTTTTCTATTGGACATTCAATAACAGTTAAACCATCTAACAATTGTAGAATGTTAAATGCTGTTTCCAGATGAGAGGAGTTACTAGCCTGAGCTTAGCGAGAACTTTAACAGCTCTGCTCACCACAGAGCATGTTTGACACTGGCTAACTGTTCTGTGATGTGTGGATCTGTAACTACAAGTTAGCTTATCAGGTAGGCTACAAACCTTGCTAAAAAGAGTAGACCATTAAAAAAAAACAACCCCTGAACCACTGGTTTTGGGGCAACAAGAAGGCAAAATCAAATCTGTTTATTGTTGCTTGGATCTGTACTGTCAAAAAATAGCTTAGTTAGAAAAAACAAACATTCCAGCTAAATGATGCTGAAATGACACTTGCTGCGAGAATAAAGATTAAAATCTGACACTCGACCGATTTCTGTCAGAGAGACATCTGAAATCCAGGGTATTCTGGGGTCAATGAAGCTTTTAACCATCATAGAGCCACTGTCTATGGTTTTTCTGAAGTATTTTCTAGTTCTGATTCTCTTTTTCTCCTAGTGTCCTGTATCAATAAATCGCACTCCACCAGTGAAGCCCCATAAAATATGAATATTTAGAATGTGTTTACTTGACCATTTACTTGATCAACATGGGTTAGAAATGTCATCATTTTAAAAGACCTTTCTACTGTTACATCAGCCAACATCAATCAGTACCTGACCTCGCTAATGCTCTTGTGCTCTTGAACAGCAATGTTCCAACATCTAAAGTGTAAAAAGCCTTTCCAGTGAATAGACTGTTACTGCAACAAAGAGACAAATTCTTCATTAGTATCCTTGATTCTAGAGAGAAATGAACAAATAGGTGTCTATAAACTTTTGGACACACAGTGTATATAAAGTGGCCTCTTATAGTCCCGTATGAACACACCACACAGTGTGAAATTCTTTTTCTGCATTTAATCCATTCACCAAGTGAAGCAGTGGGCAGCCTCCAACGCAGCACCCGGGGGGCAGTGTGTAGGGACGGTACCTTGCTCAAGGGTACCTCAGTGGTGCCACTGGCTGTTCTGGGATTCAAATCTATGTCCTGGGATTCAAACCTATGATTACAGGGACAACTTCCTAACCACCAGTCCACCAGTCGCCCCAATAATCAAACAGCCATGCATTGAACAGGAAATGCTTGGAAGGCAGCTATGCTCACCACTATATTACCAACACTGCATATTTTGCTCATACTTGAACCTACAACGCTGTGTTTCTAATTCAGAGCGCAAACCCAGTGAGCTACAAAGTAGGTTTTAACAAACCACAGAGATTTTAACTCATATCGCTGGATTCAGAGTCCAGAGTGCCAACCATTACACCATAGCAACTCTAATATGAAGCACTATAATCCCAGTGCATAATATATATTTGTTCATATCATGCAACATATAGTGGCTAATCTGGCCTATCCCACTAGGAGCCGCAATGGATTTTGGTGAATATTTGTATAGGAAACGTAAAAAGTATGGAAATGTAAAATGTTCTCTGACAAGGCTAGACTCCATTAAAGTCTTTTTCAACTGGATGCTGAATGGGATTTGTGTACCTAAAAGAACGCAGCAACATTTAATGAATAAAGACAGTGATGGAGCAAGAGTGCACAAAGCTCAGTTTAGTGGCTGGTGGTAACTCGCCCCTGTGGACATGTCAAGAAACAATATTAAAATGTCTACTGGAGATAAAAGAAACACAAATGAAAGGAGAAATGCTCTGCAGCCTAGCTGAGCGTTGCAGTAGCTTATTAAGCAAACAGAACAGCGACATGTCAACAACTCGCTCAGAGCAGGAAAGGTATGGATTTTCTGTCTGCGGATATGTTTATCTGTATCAGTTAGTAGTAGCTTCCATCAAATGAATAATGGTCTGCACCTGCACCAAGTAGGTAGAACACACAACCCAAAACTGCTAGAACATCATTCATTAGTGACCTTAAGAGATGAAGGCTCCTTTGTTGGACTAGATGTTCTGCATCAGTACATGGGGGCAGTGGAGCATGGCTTGTTTCTAAAGATGTACATAAACTAGAAGACATTTAACACACCATAACAATTTTCATAACGTCCATCACCATATGGTGGGATTTGAAGCGTCAGCAGAAGCATGCAGGCTACTTACGATTCAGATGATGTAACCGGCAGTAATCTGCCATTGATAAGCAACTTCCAAGCAACATAAAATGTATGTCCTCGCATCTTTAAAGTCCCATATTACAATGCCGAACACAAATTATGGAATCACTACACTTAGCGAATGTTCACAAACAGAAATGAGAAAACTTTTTGCTAAATACTTGAACATTCTGGCTTTGTGAAAAATAACTATGTGGAGGAAACAAATATATAAGAAAATTTAAAGTGATGTGCCTTAAAAACAAAATGCACACCAAAAATGGGTAGAAAGAGAAATGTTAGTAACAGAACTGTAGGAAGTGTTGAATAAAATGGCATTCACAAACACAAAACCAAATGAAAACCAGGACTAACACCTGAACAGAAGATAACAAGGTTACAGTGGGCTAAAGAGAAGCAGTCATGGAGTGTGGATAATTAGATAATTAGTGATGAATCATGACTCCGCATTACTTCACAGATTTCTCATTACATCAATAGAAAACAGGTTTTTTGGTGATTGTCAGATGATAATGCAGTTCGTCACAGAGCAGAGTGTTGATTTTCTTCAGGAAAGGTAGATCAATTCAATAACATGGACAGGAATCAGCCCTAAACTCAGTGCCACTGAAACATTAGGGTGGAAAAAAAAGGTCCATGGTTCACTGCTTTTCAAGAAAGCTGGAACCAACTAGATGAAGAATATTGTTTTTCATTAGTGAAGTCCAAGACTCAAAGAATTCAGTTCCATGAAGAGGAGCAACAAAGCAGAAACTTTTTTTTTCTCCTGCTATATCTAGAAAATACTCCATTAATTAAATCATCAAATTTGTTTGATGTATATAGATCATGAATCCAGCACATTCAGTTATTAAAGGGGACATAGTATGCAAAACTCACTTTTTGCATCCTTTTTTATTTCCATTTGGGTCTCTACTGCTCTTACAAAACAATCCAAGCGCGAAAACCCCCCCAAAAACATCCATACGTTTTCTGTGAATCAATTGAAAGATTTTGGTGTCAGGAATCATATGCTTCTATGAGCCGGTGGTTCTATGCAAACAAAGAAATTTGTATAGAACCACGCCTCATCTGTCGAGCCCGCACCCACTAGATTAGGTGAAAATGCACCATTTTTGTCTGCTGGTTTTACGATAAGATGCCAAGCGCTACGGCAACAGGCAAAGGCAAATCACTCATGAAGTGCTGTGTTCATCTTGTTCTGGGTCCGACTCAGGGTTGAACATACAGGGCTGGATAGCGCCTCTGTTTCACGTGTGTTAAGTGCACAGCGTTAGCATGGGATGGGTGGGGCATGGCCAGCAACAGCTTATTTGCATAAATGTGACAGCTCATTTTGAAAGGGACTGAAACTGTCAAGAATAAAGCCGGTGAGATCTCTTTATGTGAGAGTGATTCTGTGTAATGAACTTCATGAACACGTTTTGTATAGGCCATAGCCCTATTATAACTAAATTGTCCCCTTTAAAGACAAATTTTGCTTCCTTTTTTTTTTTTTTTTACCATGAAAGGGGGTTGTAAAAATACAATTTAAAAACTGGTGTAGAATCTGCCATAGAATCCAGAGTCCCTTTTACACACTGGGTAAACAAGCTTGAGCAATTTGTCTTTGTAGTAAATTTACTGCTCTAGTGTGAAAATTCTACAAAACTTTTGCACAAAATGATCAGAAGACTAAACTAAAGTGTGAAGCAGTATTAAGCATTTCCACTTCACTCCAGAGCATCAAATATTCTGCCAAGTCCTTATCTGAAAGGAGGTAGTAGTAATTGTCAGTACTTGTCATCACTGTTCACCATTTGTCAAGCATGTCATCCCTTAACAGAGTGGTGCATCCAGAATACAAGCCATCATTACAGCTAATGAGGTTACACTTTCTCAAAACACTAAATTCATAATTCACATAAGCACGTGATTTTACAAAAGTGGAAAAACACACAAAAGTGGATTTGGATCTATGGCCACTGGGAACCTATTGGGGCCCTTTTACACTTCATATGCATTTCACACACAAAAAAAAAAGGAAACACTTAATGAGATTAACTTCCCTTAAGTCACAGTGATGCCCTCTACTGACCATTATATGATAAAACTCAATGTCTAGACTACGTAGTCAAGTGTCCGAGATAAGCCAACAAGGCCGAGCTTATACCATGCAAAGAATTGAGGTAAACATCACCCTGGTCTGAGGAAAGCAGCATCCTTCCCTAAAGCAAAGGGCCAAATTCGTACCTTGGACCTGCTTAAAGTGGTGTGAAAATGTTAACATAAGTAAAGTCTCATTAGTTCACATCCTTTGTAAACTTGACAAAAGAGCAGTGTTGTGTATTTCAAGCACACTCCGTTGCTAAAAAATTTATTGCAAACAGTACATGGTTCTTGCAATGTTTGACCATCCTGGGTTAAAAAAAAAAAAAAAAAAAAAGTTTACAGTGGTCATTATACCTTCTCTGAACATAACTGCCATTACAACAGTACAAAAGAAAAATATGACAGTACAAAAGAAAATCCTCTCTTAAAGCAGTGTTTTAAGCAATGAAAAAATATATACAAAAGCAGATATAGGTACAAGCATAGATATAGGTACAATCCTACATGAGTCGTTGTCAATTAGGTAGCAGTATTTTGACTAGAGACATTACGGATACTCAAGAATATTCGTTATTTGCCATCTGTTGCAACTGCACCATGGAAAATAATTGTGATATGTTTCCCTGTACTTGAAATGAACAGAAATCCCGTTAGCGTAAAACACCTTTATAATAGAAGTCAATGAGCCACTGCTACAGCACCTGTACCTGCTATTATAGACGTGCTTTGAGTTAATAGGTTTTCTCTTCAGATAGAGATTAGCTGGTATATCTCCAGCAATATTGGCAGTGCGTAGCATAGCGTGGGAACAAGTTCTAAACTGCTACAGTAACAGGCTGACAATTAATATTGGAGTAAACAACTTAGTGGAACCAGATTTAGACTCAAAGCTAATTGTATTTCTCTAGACACAATCACGAGACAAACATACATATACTTTACAGGTAGATTCACGGCATTAAAAGTGTAGGTCCTTCAAGACTGTGGTTCTCAAATTTAGCTCTGAGGCCCCCCTTCTCTGCACATTTAAGTGGTTTCTGTGCTCCATACGTCAAAACTGAAAGGGTCTATTAATTAGCCGTTTAGTAGAATATGTGCTGGAACAGGGATAACACTAACATATGCAAAATAGGGGGCCGGCAGTACCAAGGCACTCTGCCCCCCTTTCAGCCTTTTGACTAGTCAGTTATTTTAACTGGCCTGTGTCTGCTCTTGGCTGTTTTCACCTCTGCTGCCTGCTTCCAGTCTCTGGCTACGTTTTTGGCGGTACCGTTCAGCACGCAGCTCTTCGAAAGAGAACTCTGTGATGCCACTGAAGAGCAGCTCCTTGCAGTACATGCTTTTCTCCCCACTTTTGCTCTCGCCCTCCTGCTGGAGCTGCATATGCTGCTGCCTCTCCTGTAACCTCTTTAGTGGAGTCTGCTCCTCACGCCGTGGCTTCCTCGCTGACAGCACAGTGTTCACCACCGGGTTGATCTTGCATGGAGTTCTGAGGGAGAACATGACACAAAGTGTTGATCTGTAAGAATCAATGTTCCATTACAACTTTCACATTAAAAGTTAGGAATGTTTTTCCGTCTGCTGTAACGTTCTGGAGATCCAAGGGATTGTGACAATAAGAAAGGACATTTACCAACAAATTTGAATTACTTTGAAATCAAATCAACAAATAATTAAGGCTATGTGCTCAAGGAATTTTTAGTACACAGAATGTTAGCCTGTTTAAACATGCCCAATAAACATACCCTCAGGAGAAGCAGTGTTCTAGAAAGCAATGGTGGATATAAGCCAGAAATGAATAATTCAGCGATAAACATGCACACTGAAAAGCCAAAGGTTCAGGGCCTAATTGGTATGTGTAAGCATTATAAGGCCAGCAGATCTCAGAGTGCACTCACACAACAGGAGGCTCATCACTTTCTTCTACAAAAGGTTGGAAATTTGGCTTTGGTGGTGGTGGCACTACAGAATGCCCAAACCTGGACTTCTGGGGTAACTGATAAAGGGAAATCATTAATAAAAGATTAGCTTACATCATGACATGAACAAAATCTGATCTTATTTGCTTAGAAACAAGGCATATACAAGCTCCTGTACAATGTTATTAATGGCAAACTGTACAGTTAGTAAACCAACATTAAAAGCTGACATTTGTACAAGTACATTGCTTTGTAGAAACAGATACACCATGTGTCTTGCACCTTAGCATTGGTCCATTTATCAGGTTTCTGTTCATTCTCCTTGGCCTTAGCAGATGGAGGAGCCATCCAGCTTTCTAGTTTGGGGTCCTGAGGATCAAAATGTTGCTTATTTTCATCAAATATCATGAGTCGACTGTTCTTAACTGGCCCAAGAGGTTGTGTAAACTGCAGACCACGTGCATCTGTAAAAAAAAAAAAAAAAAAAAAAAAAATCAGGACAAGATAGATAGATAAAAAGATCTTTTTTTTTTCTTTTTTTTTAAAGCGATACTTACAGCCAACAGAGCAAGTCACCCTATTGATTGGAACTGCTTTTTTCTTTCCCTTGGCTTTAAGCTCTACCAACGAAACCCTCTGAGGCTCTGTAGGCTCATCAACTTCTTTCTCCTGATCAGTTATTGCTGTCATCATCTGCCTGCAAACACGTGCCTGCAAAGCCCTGTGAGCAGATATCATTTTAGTCAAGGCACCCAAGAGAGTTTTGATTCAGACTTACAGGGTTTTCAAATTATAGTTTACATTGATTATGATGAACATTAACCAGTAAAACCCATAAAATCTTACAACAAAAAATAATCAGATCTCATTAAAAACTAAAGATGAAGATTCTTTACTTGTGAAATTGATGGAGCTTATCTAGAGGTTCTGCTCCACACTTTAAACCATCTTGAAATATGCTGTCAGCCATCCTCGAGTTCCCCCTTTGCTCATACTCTTCAGACCATGCAATGTAGAAAGATGCCTGCATTGTCCCTATTCCCTGAGCTTGCATGTACCGGTAGACATCTAAAGGGTCAGAGCAACCTTCAGCCTGGAGTTTAAAAATAAGTAATGAATACAATAGCACACAAACATGGACATTATTTTTTTAAAATGGAATCAATGCTTCCAATATTATAAAGAGACTCAGGCCTTCATGGCATTAAGAAGGTACAATTTTAGATGTACCCATATAATAAACAGTTCAAATATGAGACCAACACCTAGGTGGGGGAGATACAACAGTACTTACAAATTTGATCCATAGATCAACATAACGGGCATCATTGTGATATTTCTTTTCTTCTGTGAACTTCATAACTGCTCTTTCCAGAAGGGCACTTAAGCTGCTCTCTTTTCCACCCTGTGGATAGTTCTGTTCGGTCCATTTTATGTACCTGGCAAAAGATAATTAAAAAAAAAAAAAAAAAAAGTAAGAAGGGAAAAGACAATGCAGTGCACTAGTGTTGCACTAATACCAATGCTAGTCTCTGCTGTCTCTACATACACACAGACATATGACACCATGAAGTAATGCCCTGGGTGATGCATACATGTGTTTAAAACTGCAGCCACCATGGAGGACTGTTCGGTCAACATACAGGACTATACTGAATACGTGACTGAACGACTACAGACCAGTTGCACTCACTCCTATCATTGCAAAATGTTTTGAGAGAGTGGTGCTGGCCTACATCCAGAGCAACATCCCAGACACTCTGGACCCCCTGCAGTACGCCTACCG
>JBBJLS010000001.1:40514521-40524676 GCA_037577275.1 Bryconaethiops microstoma | reverse complement strand
GCTAACAGAGCTAATGCTAGTGCTTTTCTTTTATACATTGTCGTGACTGACCGCGGGCCGGGACAACAACAAAACAGGAGAGTTTAGAAAACCACGCCCACCTTTTGCGCTGAGCCCCGCGGCAAGCGCGGCGCGTTGAGCGCAACTCGCTGTTTTTTGAGAGGAAGCACAAACCCCAGCGGCGAGCGCAGCGCATGCCGCGTTCGGTCTGAAAGCCCCTTAATGCAGCTGAAAAGCAAAACAAGCTTGTGTCCACTAGTTGTCGCCATCGTGCCTTAATTATCCCACACATGCTTCAGGCCATATTTAGTTTAGGTGGGTTCTGACATGGCTATTTTATTTGTAAAAATGGACGAAGGTACATGACTAAATGTCTATAATCCTCAAATGTTTTAAGCAGCTTTGAAATCTTGTTTTTTTATTTTTATTACTAAAAAGAGGACATCTGGGAAATAGAGGACAGGTTTGTTTTTGGTTTTGGACACACTAAGATATACTGCAGTCTTTATGAATGAGAGTAGCAAAGAGTCGTCAGTGGAAACACAGAAAATGCTGCTATCACCCCTGGACATTTTATTTGGTGTCCTGCCACCAGCAACCTGCATGAGCCACGGTAAATCTACATGTGTTCACACATTAAAAGTAATGTTTAATCTATATATGTATGTTTATTTTTTTACATGTTTACATGGAGTCTATGGTTCACCAAAGTATTGTTTTATTCCCAATACATTTTTTGTTTTTTGTGACGTGACATGTGGTATAGATATGAGGTATAGATCGTACCATTAGGAGCATAACATTATTAGCACCCATTGGTGTATTGATACATATTTTCATGCTTGATACAGTTTTTGATGTTTCTGAGGTTAAGGTTCAATTGAGTTTGATATTTTCAATATTGAAACACACCTTGTGTGTCATACAGTATCAGTTTGATTTTCGTACACACAGAGGTTTTTGGTAGTCAACCTGAAATTAAACTTAACCATTCTGTGACTTGTAAATTAATGCTGTGGGTCAAAAAAGCAGGATTCCACTGCTTACCATAAAATAAAAACACAATGTATTGCTATAAACTTTAATTGAAGTTAAATTATTTTTGCTTGCCTTGAAAACGTCTTGCCACCACCTCCACCTATCACAGGAACAAGAACTAGACTCAGCTAGACCCTTACCATGACCTTTGGCCTTCTGAAGAAAAATGCCTTATGTATGCATTTCTTTAAACTAACCTTTTGAAAAACTAATTTGTCAGCAGGGATGGGTGATATGGTAGAAATATATCATGATTCCTCTACAACTCTCACAAATGTTCAGCATCTTAAATCTCTGAACCTCATTGTTATGTCAGTAACGGCCTTTCTCTCCCTCCCTCAGCTTCCATCGGCATAGCTGTGGTGCTGGGCGTGGCCATTCTCATCTTGCTGGCCATTATTGGTTACTGCTTTTTGAAGAGCAAAAAGCAGCAAGGGTCGAGGCACCAGCGCGTCGCTGTCAATGGTTCATACTCGTATCCCGTGGAGGACACAGATAAATTCGTCTACAACAGCACCACCAAACCCATCTGATTCCCATCCACACCCACAGCCCACGACCTCATTAATCACTCTGCACCCGTGCTGCCCATTCCCAGTCTGGGAACTCACTATCCCGAACAGTTTAGCCTTCTCCCTGCCCTAACTTCAACTCGGCTAATTACTGGACCCATCAGTAGCTGACGTGTTAGAGTAGAGAAAACGTGAATCCTTTCAAGTTAGTGTGCAACCAGGGCTGAGGCTGAGAGCCATTGCTTGAGAAAGCTTGGAAAAGTGTGAACGTTGTATATATTTGTTTGACTGTTCTTTTGGATGTTTTATTCTGAGGAGTCACAAAAGACTTCATGAGGGAATCTTTCGTAGCAACTGTTGCCAGGTCGGGCAAGCTTTACAGAATGTCGGCAAAAGTCCTGTTAAGTCCCATAAGAAACTCTAGTGCATTTGGAGTGGCTAAGCTATGGTACCAGTCTAGTCGGTGAGGTTAATCAGAAATAGGTGGGTTTGAGTTCTTCCCTACAGATCCTCATTAGGTCAAATGGGACTTCTCTGATCTTCAACAGTTACTACAAAAGAGCTCATTTGTGTGCGGATATCAATAGTGATCTATAATAACCTTTTAAACCAAATTGAATAGCCGCCTGTACAATGGAACTTATATCTTTATATTTGCTGGTTGTTTTTATTGTTATTATTGTATATGTTTTATTTTTTTTATTATTACAAATATGTTCCACTTTTTATTATTATATAAATTACCAGCTGTTCAGTCATCTGTGCTCAGGGTTAAAAGTGTTGGTTCTGTTGTGTCAAGTCAGTTTGTCAGGTACAGACTAAGACTATTTGTGAAATTAATGTAATAGGAACTGCTGGAGTTTGATTTCGATCAAATTTGCCACTGCCTGCACCTGACAAGCTGCTCCTCAGTATTTTTGGGGATAAATATACATTTTAGACCAAGGTTATTGATTTTTGTTTTCCTTTTTTTGCACATACCACCTGTTCTAACACCTGTTTTAACTTGTCTGGAATATTACTGTTAAGAAACACGAGGGAAATATTATTTTCTTAGATAAACACTGGTTACAAATACAGTAAGATGTAACTTCTACACTCCTGTTTGTACATAGATTTATATGTTTCTAGGACGTTTCTGTAGGCTGTTTGTTTTTAAAACTTCAATAAAAATAGAGTGTAGATGTGCATTGTCGTTGCCTTGTCCTGAATATGAAAGTCCATCTTTATTCCCAGAAGCACAAGAGAATTTTCCTTTGGGTATTTAAATAGTGTTTATCTCAGTTTTAACACCAGGGGGAGCTGCCGATCACGTTTTTTCAACAGATCCCAGATGTGTTCTTGCCATAATCTTCGTAAGGTATACTATGTGGACAAAAGTATTGGGACACCTTTTAATTCAAGGCTTGGGCTTGGGCCCTTATTTCAAGTGAAGGGCTATCTTAATACTTCCGCGCACCAAGACATTTTTGACAACACCATGCTTCCAACTTCGTGGACATAGTCTGGGGAAGAACCTTTTCTATTCCAGGACTGTGCCCCAGTGCCCAAAGTAAGCTCCGTAAAGACATGACTGGATGAGTTCAGTGTGGAAGAACTTGACTAGCCACACAGAGCCCTGACCTCAACCCCATCCAACACCTCTGGGACGAACTGGCACGGAGATTGCGAGCAAGGCCTTCCTGTCCAACATCAGTGTCTGACCTCATAAATGCTCTAAAGAATGAATGGGCATAAATTTCCACAGAAACTCAAAAATTTTGTGGAAAGCCTTCCAAGAAGAGCGGAAGCTGTTATAGCTGCAAAGGGGGAACAAACTCCATATTATATGTATTTGAACGCAATGTCATTAAAGTCCCTGTTAGTGGAATGGTCAGGCGTCCCAATACTTTTGTCCATATAGTGTAGTCTATGGTTATGTAAATCCTGTTGCACTGACATACAGTGGTAAAACACAAGTTTAGCAACAGACGTTTGTCTAAAGTTGCATGCATTCCTCAGCATTTATATTTCAGTATTTAGAACTGTTCGGAGCAAGTGAGAATGTGTTTAAATTTGCTCTCTTCACTACTTTTCGCAGCTCCCTGTAAATCGTTTTAATCTGTATCAAAAGCCCTTATATACGCCAGACTTGATTTCACCCGATAAGACTATTACAGCATCCACTTTTTTACAACGACTACATAGTAATTCTGGCTTTCTCGGCTTTAACTCAATGGGCGTGTGTACTTAGGGGCGGATAGGGTCTTGCGCTGGATGAACTGATCCTCAAAACATGGCCATAGTTGAAACTCCGTGTACCCAAGATTTGTAAATCGCAGGTTCTGCGCAGCCGCATGAACGCATGAGTGGGCGGAGTGAAACTCGGAGCTCCACTAATTACACAAACGTAAAGTTGGAACTGCATGTGGGATGCGGGACTCTAGTCTCAGTTCAGACTGGAACTGAGGACGTAAAGCATGTGTGCAGACTGTGAATGCTGACATCTTTTCTCCTGTTTGTTGTGGAAAACCGGAGCAGCTGTTGGTAAGTTTCGTTTTTTTTGTTTTTGTTTTTTAGAAAACTGCATCGTGTTCAATGCCTGCTTGGTTTTGAAGACCATCTCCAGGAGCTTAGGTGGACAGAAGAGCCCAGAAAGCCTCACGGTTGTGTCCTAATTTGTCCTCGTCTCTTAATTTGAAGTTTTGAAAATAAGGTCCACCTAGACGACGCCAAGACAGCCACTGTTATCATCATTTGTGGTGTCTTTTCTTCACAGAGGGAGATCTTCTCAAGCGAAATTTCTATTTTCTCCAACTTACAGCTTTTTCAAACTCGTTTTCTTTTTTCTTAAATTGCAGTCAGCCTCTTTGATAAGCTGAATCTTCCTTGCAGATTTTCCATGCAGGTTTTTTGTGATTACTTTTATGGTTTGTTCCTAATGGTTTCTTGCTGTCTGTAGTGTCTGGGAGATAAAGATGGTATGTAGGCTACCCTCCACTCTCTTCGTCCATGAAGAGATGTGCAGTGATATTGCTTCTTTCATACTTCATAAAAGTTCTGGAGATGTTTGGATAAGCTTGGAAGATGCGAGATGACCTACTAAACTCCTGCCTGTTGAGAGCCACCCTTGTGTGTGGACCTTTCCGTTGTGCCCACTCACAGCAGCTAAAGTATGTGGCCGTCATGCTTAGGGGAGAGCTTGCATTTGTGTTTAGGATTGTTCTTCTTTTCACAGAGTTGCTGTCACGAATGCTTTTTCACATTTTCCCTTACTGTACGTGAGCAATAACTCATAGCCATATACACTATATGGACAAAAGTAATGAGACACCTCTTATTTTTTGACCCCTTATTTCCAGTGAAGGGTAATTGTAATGCTTCAGCATTTTGGTCAATGCCATGCTTCCAACGTTTTGGGGAAGGACACAGTTTGGAGAAGGTCCTTTTATTCCAGCATGACTGTGCCCCAGGTGCACAAAACAAGGCCCATAAAGACCTGGTTGGATGAGTTTGTTGTGGAAGAACTTGACTGGCCAGTACAGCCTTGACCTGAACCCCATCCAACACCTTTGGGATGAACTGGAACAGAGATTGCGAGCCAGGCCTTCTCGTACAACATCAGTGTCTGACCTCATAAATGCTCTACAGAACGAATGGGCCCGAATTCCCACAGAAACTTCAAAATCTTGTGGAAAGTCTTCCAAGAAGAGCGGAAGCTGTTATAGCTGCTAAGGGGGGACCAGCTCCATGGTAATGTCAATGTATTTAAATGCAATGTCATTAAAGTCCCTGTTGGTGTAATGGTCAAGCATCTCAATACTTTTGTCTATATAGAGTATGCTTGGTAAGACCAGGCATTACAGGACTGATAACATGTGTTTACTTTACGAAAGAAAACATTCCACTAGCCATTGAACTTTGGTCAGTACTGGACGACCATTTGTACGTCAGTTGGTTAAAGGTCTGATTTAGGAGAAGCTCCAGCATCACACTCCTAACATGCATAACTAATCTCCATGTATTACTTGGGCCACACCTTACAAATGTCATTTGTCTATGAGGTTCCAGTGAAGTTTGCATGTTGAGGAACGTAAACAAGCCTTTTATAGCTTCAGTGTTTACAGCTTCCACTGAGTTGCGGCAGATGTTTGCTTCATCCATAGGATGGAATTTGTCTAATGCGTCCTGTGGAAAGTTGGTCAAACGCCTCTAGGCCTTCCCATAGCTTATGAAAGCAGGGCTGACTGATGTTTTATTTGCTCTAAGATTAACAGATGCACCCTTTAATACAGCCTATAATTCCATTCCCTGATCTTACCTGTGGTTAAGTATTGTGGTACCGTTGTTTAAGACAAACCTGTATTCCTATTGAAACATGGCATTATTTTTTTATACCATTTGAAAACCGCAGCTTCCTTTTCATCATCTAAACTTTTCATGGCAAATGGGCAATCAGAAATAGTCCAGAATTATGTGAATAATGTGAATTACTGGGGTAAAATATCATTTGGAGCACTCACTAGAGATGATTTGAACAATTAATCAGTCATATAAACAGGATTTATAACATTGAATTTGACTTCTTGGTCAAAATTAGTAAATTCCAGCAGTGGTGCAGTACTGAGATATGCTCTTGTGGGTTTCCTCTCTTTCAGTGGATCACACAGAAGCTACTTATAACACCACCTTGAGGAGAAAATTCAGAGTGCAAAACATGACTTCATAATGATGTGTGAAGACCATTCTTATTGTTCAAATTGTAGAGCAATTAACTTTTTCATATTAAGTAATCAGTCATAATAGATTAATCCTGACTGCCCTAATCTTATCACATTAACATTTACATCTTTTGTTTTTTCTGTGCAAGTCTACCGATTTTGGTAGATACATTAGAATTTATATGAACATTATTAAGTGGCAGGAACATTTAATCATTTTGTACAGACGCATAATCGATGCTTTGGAATGCTCTTTTGTAGACGAGTACTTTTGCATTTACCAGATTTGTCTAAATAGTTTTTGTAATTGTAGTTATTTTTAGCTGTACATTTATTATCAGAATCATATCAGTATGAGGTAGTTGCTTTAAAAAATACACATTGCCATCTGATGTTTAAATGTGACTGATATTAAAAACCAATAGTTGATGTGTTGTACCCTGAAAGAGAAGATTATTTAGACAGTGCTAGGCTACAGTGCTACATCTGTAATTTTGAATAAGAAGTCAGTGCTTTATCTGTACTGTGCATTTTACTGCATTTGGAAACATACATTAATATATGTTAGATTTCCCTGTAATGTTCAACAAGGTGGAAATAGTCCCAGTTTCTGTAAAATGTCTTATGTATCGGCATGATAGATATGCATGTAAAGTTTCAGGTTTTGTCGTCTGCTCACAGTTCCCTCACTGGTGCATCCCTGGTTGTTTTGTGTTTTCTCGTAGGCTTAATAGAGGCATAATGGGGTTTGCAGAGCTGGTGTAATTGGACCCAGAGGTTGTTTTATATACAGACCCTGTCTTTTACATTGACTTTGTCTGCCTTAAACATCCCCTGTGGACCCGCACTGCATGTCTGAGGTAGTGTTTCACTGCCGGAGCTTAACAGCCGAAAATGCAGAAATAAAGAATGCTGAGGAGCTGTTGTCCAAGTTCAAGGGCAGATCAGACTATGATAAGAAAGATGACTTTAATAACTGAAATAAAGTTGATAACCATGAAGGAAGTGACAAGAATTTTTAGAGCATAGAACGTTGGTATGTTTGGTATGGTAGTATCCTCCCAACAGGATTCAGTCAGTGATGGCACTAAATGTACAATTCTTTATCATAAACTGAATGAAACTGAAGGTTCTTATGAAAAACTTAATTACTGTGTCAACTCCTGGTCAGCTTGTGGGGCTTTTTTTTTAATTATTTTTATTTTACTGGGGCCCTCTCAGTCTTTTAGAGAAACAAAAAAGAGGCAGAAATGCCTGTCATGCCGGGGTGAGTTCAAGGTTAGTTCTTACCGAGGAGATTGCATGCGTGGAGTGCCTAGCGATTATGTAAGGTGTATTTTAATACTCCTCAGGATCAGCTATGCTGGAAAGAGCTAATAAGTCTGGGGCGATTTTGAGTCAGTGTGTGGGCTTTTGATCTGACTCAGGAAATGATTATTAACCAATTAAAGTGTGGAGGGCAGGATGTACGTGCGCCTTGTCGACATTGTACTGCTGTTCATCGCTGCATTTTTGTGGGTGTTCACATAGAAAGATGTCTTATCAGAGCATCTCTGCTAATGGTTCAGTTACAGTTATTACTTTCATTTGATTGGCACAAAAATGTTTTTGGCAGAGTTGGGAAACACTCAGGTGGGCCATGTAATGATTTAAGGGTTGTAGTGATGCTTTTAGGTTTGATAACATGTCAGAAATTAATACTCTCTTCAGAGCTCTAACTATAAACTCCGCAGACTGGCTTGGCTTTGAAACAATACTTCAAACCAAAGCACTCCATTTGTTTGCAAAGTCCTCTTATTTCACAGTGCAAGTGCGCTACCAAATCACATGCAATGCACCCCGATGCACAGTTTGATCACTGACAGTGATTTCCATGAAAGAATGAGAGACAAATCTGCAGAAAAATTAAAAGCTTCAATATCATATTTCAAAACATTTAAAAATGGCTGAAACAGTGTCAAAGGTAAAGGGCCCTTGCAATCAGAAGGTTGTGGATTTGTATCCCGTATTTTGTCCAATTAATGTGTCCATTTATTCTTATCCAATTTTAAAAAATTTTTTTAGTCCTCCCACCCCCTTTTTTTGTTGGCTCCAGAAGTATTCAAATTATTGAACATTGAAAAATAAGTCACTATTGTCAGTATTTACTAAACAATTTGTTTGTAACTATAAAAAACTAAACATATGATACAACCATGTATTGTAAAAATTACTTCACGTATCATGAGGTTATTTTTCGCCCTCAGCCTCATCACCCAGATCAGCTCGGGTTTGTCGGTTGATTTTGAACTTCAGGCCCCTTCTGAAAGCGAGTAATTAATGTTTGTGCATTAGGCTGTTTGTTGTCTGCAGATCCGCAAGCCGCAGAAACTCAAATGTGGTTTGTGGCCGGCATAACACCAGTGCTGTGGGAGCCATGCTAGGAGTTTGAGTGTGTGTGTCTGTGTGTGTTGTTTGGTGTGAGTGATGGCTTTTTGTCGTCTCCCTGCTGTGGCAGGATAAATGGCGCTCTTCCACAGGACAAATGTGGGAAAACGGACACTCCCCTTACTTTGCGTATGGGGAGTTTTCTCTTTAAAGGGGGAGGAGGGCAAAGAGGGTAAGAAGGAGGTCAGCCAAGACAAACATGTGCCGTGCTGCTGAAATAATAAAGCCTCTGTCTTAGGCAGGGCACCTCTGGACCCTGCTCTGAGCTGTCTGTCCCCGCTTCATCACTATTATTGAGTAGCACGCCTAGCTGCAGCAGCTTTGTAGGGGTTTCTCACTGACCGTGGTCCCTCGAGGCCTGTGGACTAATCCAACGGTCCCATGGGTCCACTTGTGTGGACAGGGTTTGCGGCATTGGGGTCAAGCGTGGCCTCCTTGTGCCTGGAAGAATGAGGAGCCTGGTTGGAGAGGCTAATTTTAGAGCTGCTTGAGGACCAGATCTGCCTGAAGTGCTTAATTAAGGAAGTAGTTGCTACTTTTCCTCACAGAGTGAGTGCAACTATACCAGGTTAAATATTTGTCTGCTAAAGCTGCAGCCTTCCTTGAGTATGTTAAAAGTTAGTAATACTTCAGGCGTTGCGTGTGTGCTGGTAGGTGAGCAAGATCAGAATTTTCGAGAAGTCTGTTTTGGGGTGGAGTAACTTCTCATAGGGAACCAACTGCTGAATAAGTATTTCAACAGCTACTCATTAGGCCTAAACTAGTCATTGCTTGCATTTTTACTCATCCATGTTTATATACTTCATTTGTTCATCTCTCCTCCTTCCGTTCTTCCATAGGCCATTACTGGTCCAGTACTTGACTTAAAATGTTATCATTTTGTTCACATGTCAAATTTTACACTCAAGTGATAGTTTCAGGTTTTGCTGTTAATGTCCATGTTTTAATTTCTCATTCTAACTTAATTTAGAAAATCTTGCTTCTTGGTCCTCTGATTACTTTAAACATTTGTTTGTACTCATCATGAAAATTCACACGATTTAAAGGCCAGATGTTTTCAAATCATGTAAAAAAATTTTAAAAATCCCATGTGTATTGTAATGGAAGTTCTTAATTGATTGCTGATGTAGCCAAAAACGGAGCCTAAACAGAGCAGCTTCATCAGCATGCTGTACAATGCAGCGCTGTATTATAAAGGCTCTTATAGAGGGCAAAGATCTTTTGAATAGGGAGAGACCTATAAAGCTGAAACTGAAAACCACATTAATATTTTTAAGGCATATTTGAAATGCCTGTTAAAATGGGACAAAAATGAAGTAAGTTATACAACCCCAAATCAGAAAAAACGTTGGGACAGGGTGGAAAATGTGAATAAAAAAATAAATTCACAAATGTCCCTTTACTTTTATTTCATTGCAGACAGTATGAACACAAGATAATTCATGTTTTTTTTGGTCAACATCATTTGATTTGTAAAT
>JBBJLS010000001.1:40481484-40499398 GCA_037577275.1 Bryconaethiops microstoma | reverse complement strand
GTTTACCTTTACATTTTCTTTAAGGGTAATGTATTAAGCTGAGTTTAAAATGAAATTAAAGTGTTTTGGGAGCATATATGGAGTTTACACTATAAAAATATGCAGTTTTAGGCATTTTTTTTTACTGCATCACAAATTCGCTTTTTGTCACTATACGCGGGCGCTCTTGGAACGTAACCCCCGTGATTGTAGGGGGTTTACTGTGTACCTAACTTTGCACTCATTTTTCGGTTGAATTGTGTCTTTATTGAGAAAAAAAAGCTGTGTTATGACCAAGGCAAGAGCTACATTAATGCTACCTTGGTTGTACTCAGTTGTCTACAGATCAGTTGCTAGGCTAATAATCAGTATTAATTGAGCTCTGTGTGGATTCACAACATTTGTGTGAGGGATCTGTAGTAACAGAACACTGATGAACCATTGATAAATGAAAATGATCTAGAATGTGAATTCTGTCAATCCAAGGAGGCTTAGGGAAGCAATGGTGCATTAAAGCACCTTTAAGCTTAGTGATCCAACTGTACAGTGTTTCATAGACATTTACACCACGTAAAAAAGTGTCCAGCTGAATGAGTAAAGATATTTTGTCTGGCAATGCAGTTTTGTGCATCTTCAGAGCACAAAACTGCAAGAAGAAGATAGAAGGAAAGTGAAGATGGACAGTTAGAGAAGGGAAACACACCTGTGGAATCAGCAGCTAAGGATTTTTCTGAAGAGTATAACCAGCAGGTTTGAACTAAACCAACAGCTTACCACTTCAATAGTGATATTTTCAGATGGGGAGTCCAGGGCATCTAGTGACTTGAGGAACGGCAGCACTGAGGGGTCACTGTCACGGCCACAGCTGACCAGGAGACGAACTGCAACATTTCTCTCAAAGGCTGACCGCTTCAGGGCATTTTCAATAACTGGCCAGTACCTGAACAAATAAACCTGCAGTGAAGTTCTAAAATAACTGGCATCCATTCACAATGCATTATGATAACAAACTGTACCTGTGATGGTAAAAGAACTTGGAAGCAGGATAATACTCCATAACTGCCACGTGAACGAAATGCTCTGCCTGGCCGATCAATGAAAGAATTGCATCCAGGTCTTTGGTGCGTGAGTCCGGACAGAAGACAGGAGGGGAAGCCTGGGTTCGGAGTTAAATCAATACTTTCACAAAGGGAGACCATATACAGACCATGATGCTGTACCATAGAGAACAAAATGACCTCTCTTCTGCATGTTTAGTATCTAATTTGATGTCCAATCTCAATATGCATTATCAGGATAGACAGAACCAGACAAAAGTGTGGAGCCAGACTTTTCATAATCCTACCTTATTTACAAATGCCTAAAATGATTTCTGTCTAAAGTTTTCAGCAGCCAGCAAGTGCTCAGCATAGCTTCAAGACTGTTAGAAATGCATTGCTGGTGGCCTAGTGGTTTGGGAGTTGCCCCTGCAATCAGAAGGTTGTGGGTTTGAATCCCAACACTGCTAGTGTCATCACCTTGCACAAAGGTACCATCTCCACTGCTTGTTGGTGGCAGCCCACTGCTTCACTTGGTGAATGGGTTAAATACAGAGAAAGAATATCACACGCTGTGCTGTGCTGCGGTGTGGTGTGGTGTGGTGTGGTGTGGTGTGGTGTGGTGTGTTCACGCGTGACTATGAGGGGCCACTTTAATATGAAAATCTATATTACTCTTCTTCAGAGTCAACAAACTCCACTACTTTTCATGTGAACATTAAAGCTAAAAGAGCAGAGATGCCTGAAATCACATGTATGGGAGCACTTTAAATTGTCAGATGATCAGTGCAAAATTTACAATAAGATGCTGGTATGACAGCAAGTTCAATGTTTCTCAAATATGTATGAATAGTGATAACCTATCTGAGTAGTCTACTACTAGTCTGTGGTGTGGGCAACACAAAAAACAGAAGCTTAGAGCTTCAGAGCCATAGAGCCTTAAACCTGTTTGCCAGGTGACTTCTGACCATGGATGAGGAGAGGAACACTGACAGCTGTCATCAACTAAAATCTTGACAGTGATAAGAAAATAATCACTCAGTGAATATTTGAAATCTGTAAAATGCTCTTCAGGCCAACCCTAGTAGGTTTGTTCAAACTCCTGACTGACAATTTATATTTGACCATTTGTGGTACTCTGTTGCCACAGAGAAACCTTAGCCATCATTTGGCCCTAAGCAACGGCTTTCTTTAATAAAGTAGAGGTAGAAACCATTTCTAGAATCTAAAGTAATAATGCAATATTACCGAGATGTAAATTCTGCTGGGCACGCTGCTGATGTTGAGGTGAAAGGGCTGCTCTGCATTGATGGACGTGTCATAAAAGGGGGGCCAGGGGTCCGGGATCGTAGTGTTCTGTTGCCCCATCACCCAATACGACTGAAAGATCTTTTGGAGGTCGGTGGCCAGTCTGCTACAGTTGTAAAGCACCACTCCAAGTTCTTTGACCTTAATTTAAAAAGACCCAAGAACAAGTAAATGAGCTTCAAACCTCTCCAGTGAGAAAGCTGAAATCTGCTTTGTGATGGGGACAGTTCATTTATACCTGAGTTAAAGATCTCCAGTCCATATTGGCGCTACCAATGTAGATATGTCTTCTGTCCACAATCCAGAACTTGGTATGCAGAATTCCTTTGGTCAGATGGCCAAAGTTAACTCTTCTTACATGCACTCCTACAAAATAAAGGAACAATGTTTTAACAACAACAAAAAGAATGTTTAAACTTCAAGGAAGTCAAGGAATAATGGGCTTTTACAGTCTTTATTTACTCACTCTTAACTACATAACTTACATATCAATATCATATTTGCTGAATAAATCTTAGTAGTTGCTTACTAAGTGTTTATAATAAATAATAAATGAATAATAATTATTATAATTATAATAATTCTGCAGTTTAAATCAGAAAGGGTATCTCAGAAAGGGTAACTTAAAACATTGTGACAAAATGTAAATGTAAAAATAAAAATCTGAAAAAGTTATAGGACTTTCACGTGACAATGATAAGCATATGGTCATAAAACACACAGCTGTACTTTACTACCATTTTCTCTCAGAGTTCTCAGGTCTGTGGAGTTGGTCGCTACAGAGGGAATGCTGGTCACAACTC
Source organism: Bryconaethiops microstoma (assembly GCA_037577275.1). Taxonomy (NCBI): domain Eukaryota; kingdom Metazoa; phylum Chordata; class Actinopteri; order Characiformes; family Alestidae; genus Bryconaethiops; species Bryconaethiops microstoma. The sequence goes on along the minus strand of JBBJLS010000001.1, from coordinate 40,496,271 downwards.
TCACAGACACGTTCCTTTTTGGCAGCGCTTTGAATTGCTCCAGAATGTCTCTACCCTGTAACACAAACACATGTTGAATGACCAATAATATGATATTCAGCTGTCCCACTGTATACTAACTTAAATAAACAAACAAACAAATAAATAAAAACTGTTCATTAACCACCTTAGTGAATACAACACCTGGGACATATACACTAATAAACCATTACATTCATTTCTGCAGTGTGGCAGGGCGCACTACCCTGCTGAAAGAGACCACTGGCATTAGGGAATACCGTCACCATGAAGAGGTGTACATGGTCCACAGCAATGTTTAGGTTGGTGGTTTGTGTCAAAGTAACATCCACATGAATGCCAGGTCCCAAGGTTTCCCAGCAGAACATTGCCCTGAGTGTTACACTGCCTCTGTCAGCTTGCCTTCTTCCCATAGTGCCATAGTGCTTCAAATTAGCTACACATTTTTTTGACCTTTCTTTATCCCTTACAATTAAATAAGTTGTTATTGTGATCGTACTGATATATGTAAATGATATCTATGGTAAACAACATTCAAATGAAAATGTAGGGCATGGTGAGGTGAGTACTTACCGGCGCATCAGTGGAGGAGTTGACATTAATGTCCTGCCCGGTAAGAGACCAATAGAATGAGGCAACATCAATTTGCTGGGTTGCAACAGAGATAAGGTCTTTCCATGCCTTGTATAAAGGTACTCCAAAAGTGGAATTGGTCCCATAGTCCATCCCAATAGGAATACTCTCAACAAGAACAATCCTGACCAGTGTGGAACAACCAGTCACATATTGATAGATTCAGATCAATATGCTATCACATAGATACCGGCAAACCATTAGTAGCAGTGAAAAGTACTTTGAACAGCAGATAACTGTCCATGGGTGAAGGGGGAATTCTAGCGATTTTTAAAGCATTAAAGGGGAATTCCAGAGAACAATACATAGAAACAATGTCTCAGAAACCACACAGCTCCAGAAGAAAAATAAGAGACCACTGCAATTAATTTTTAAATCAGTATCTCTATAAGTATGACAATCATTCCATGCCAATGTCTGTTAAATTCCTACACAAGTTCCTCATTCTGCTTTATGAGGTGCTGATTAGTGATCACCTGAATCAAATCTTATTTAATGAGGAAAAGAATAAAAACACGGCCGTAATCAATACTCTCCAACACTCTCCTCTAGCTTTAAGAGACATTCAGTGCTTCAAAGATTCCAATCGCCACTATTCAATTTAATTTCTAATTTCACAAAATTTCAGCTATGAATGCCTTTGTTTACATCTTAACCATGAAATTAGGCAACACATTTGGGAACGAATTGTGGAATTCCCCTCAAAGTAGAGTGAGTGTTTTGAACTTAGTATTCATACACTGTGGCGTCCCTGTACTTTTGTATTGATCTATGACTCCCACATCCTTCCATTAGTATCAAGAAACAAATCTAACAAGAAATACAGCTTAAAGTTGCTTTCTGAATGCAAAAGGTAACTCACCTACACTCTTCAGCGCAACTCTGGTCACCATTTTGCAAAGGGTCATGTGTGTTGTTAGGATTTACAGCTCGATCAATCTTATCCTGGTTTCTTAGCTTCTCAACCAAAGCCACGGCAAGTAAACCACCAAGGACAGTCAAGCAGCCCATGACCAAAAGAAGAGACATGAGGCTGGTTGAACCCTAAAACACAAGGACATCACTACATGTAGCAGCAATGTATTCTCAATGCTCTCAACCCAGGAAACATGAACGATTGAAAGGTATCCTTACCCGTCTGTTGGAAACATAATTGTCATGTAAACTTTTGTATGGAGAGGACAACTCATGGACCTCTTTAACCGTGGATTTACACGCTCTGGAATTAAAAGCTTATCTTAAGGAACTGTAATGGTTGAGATATTCACTGATTTGTCTGAGGTAATGTCATTTTTAGTAGTCTCCACCAAAAGCAAAGAAAAAGACGAGTACTTACGAGTACATGGTACCATCAGACATGCCTCCTTCACACTCTGTCAGTCTCCAGCAATAATAATTTTTAAAACCATCACCTTTACGAATCGTCTCAGTCTCTAGTTCCTCTTCCTTGTTTCGATTCTCCTTTTTCTGGATGTCGAACATCTGACATACTAATAATATTTTATGTTCTCACTGAACTGTTCAATAATGTAGCTCAACACCTGCATGCTCTATGGCAGGCATTCAACAGGTTAAATCAGGAGCCCTCCTTCAAATCAGAGCATATTTACATGCTAACAGTTTGCAACATTTAAAAAATGGCTACAGTTAAATGCTACAGCTGCTTAGCCCGAATAGAAAATAATTTAGGAACAAGGAAATGTGCATTACTGAGCAGTCCATGTTTACTTGTATGTTGAATAGAGAATGGTTTCCATCTAGCAACTGTTGTTAGCCACAGACAATCCATGAATGTATAACTAAATTCTCTTTCACACCACACGAAAAAACAAGTCACAAACCGATCATTCCAATACATTTATTTAGAAAAGCCAAAAAAAAAAAAAAATCCCTTCTACAGATTTACCACATATACAAAATGATTTGTGTTGTATTCTGAAAAACAGTTATATCACATTCCTACAGCGCCGTATCTATCAGAAGCTTTTAGATCAAAACATCAAGGACATTTGGGGGAAAGAAGCGATGCTTAGTGTCCTTGTGACAAAACTTCTTAAAGTGGCTGAGGTTCAGGGCATTTGCTGGACGTTTTGGCTTCATGACTCTGGAGCTGTACATTCAAACACATGGGGAAACAAACATTCTATGCCTGGTTTATTTCAACCTCTGGCAAATTAAGTTCTTTGAAAAAGGTGCGAAAGCAGACAAAAACTTGAGCAGCATTTTTGCTGGTAAGAATCTCCCCTTCGAGATATCTTGTACCACTGATACGCATCATAAAACATTTTTACAGAAAGCACTCTTGGTGGGTTGGAGTTAAGAAACACTCCTCAACTCAACTCAACAGTTAAATAACAATGCGTTTTTGCATACTGAATACATTCTGCACATGAAATGTCTCCCACTCGTGCATAAGAGGAAATGAAAGCAGTTCCACTTCAGAGCATGAAACCAGAACAGAGGCACAGGCTCCGTCAGTGCAAACCTACAGCATCCCACACGCAATAGATTAGCTATTATACATATCATACATGACAACAGAATGAAGAACGAACAGCCAGAAGCTACAATTCAATTCTTCTCAATAATCATCAGAAGCTGCTGGCATTAATGGCCACTTGAGGAAACTTTGGAAGAGACAGTGAGGCACAGAGTTCCTCAATGACATGATTTGTTAAGTTTCTTTGCGTTCAAAACGAAACTGATCAATAAAGTTTCATTTTACTCTTTACAGGTCAAAGGAATTGAAAATTGTAAGTGCAAACTGTTACAGTGGGGCAGAACGGGGCACAATCTATCAGGGTGTAAAATGTTAAATGGCTATTTTATGGAGCTATTTTATAAACAGGTTAAACACAAGATACATGACATGGCATCTCAAAGTATATCAGGGTTCTGGACATCTTTTCATATATGCATGAAATATTGAACTTCTCAAGACTCATTCTAAAGACCAACTTTTTTCATCATATGTTTAAGTCAAGTGTATAATATAGTGTTTAATCTTATTTTATTCACTTTCATGGAGGTGGTAAAGCAGGACCATTTTGAAGTATGTAAACAGTGTTAGAATTCAGATTACTGATGTAAATAAGAGAAATCCACTTTCCTGTCATAAATTTAGAACATCTGATATTTTGAGGTGTTTTTTTTTTTTTTAAATACACATTTTTTGGACATGCTCCTTGGAAGTCATGGAAATAAAATATATTTCAGTTTTAAACTGCTAATGTTTGCTGTTTGACACAGTCTCTTTTCACTAAATATATTTACTTTGATGAATACATTATCTATTCAGGTTGGAATATTTAAAAAAAAAAAAAAAAGACAATTATTAAATGAATTGTGTTTTGCATAAATAAATGCCTTTTAGCAACTGCTACAATTAGCCCGGTCTGTTACAATAAACCCAGTCTAGGTGGTGAACTTTAACAGTTGCACTCTTGCCACTTTTAGCTGAACTGTTCATAATTGGCAAATGCAGAAAAGTAGCTGAGATGTGTAGGTTGCATGTATGAATTACTGCTCAAACACTTCCAACAATACTAAAGGCTGTGGCTCACTCTCCCCCACACGTCGTCTTTGGTATAATCCAACAGTTGCTGGTATAATGAATACACTACATACATTTACAGCTTTTTAGTGGTTCTGTTAAAAAACAAAGCTTCTTAACATTTATTCTGGTCTTTACCTAGCAATGTACATCTGTGAAGGAGTTATGGCCTTCAACTGGGTGTGAAAATGTCACTAATAATGTTCCCTGTGCTCATCGCTGCTGGGTCTCTTGCAGAAGTAAACAAATGAGTGGTAAAAACATCATTCGGAAAAAAGGGGGGAAAAGTTGGGAAAATTACTATTAGCAGGCACATCAAAACAGGTCTTCATTCTCTGGCATATTTACAGTGCATAGAAATGCCAGTTCTAGATGACTTCTTTTTTAGCTTGTAAGCACCAAGTACAAATATGGGAGGATTTTGACAGAAGACTGAAATGAGAATCAGATTACATATATTTCCTATAGACTACTTGGATGTTTGAACACATTGCCTTTTTAGCACTACCAGATTACAAATCTGCAAAAATTAAAAAAATCAAAGTGCATACTATGTGACATTGTGGTATCTATTTAATACATTCTTTAATGATCTTCAGCATATAAAATACCCTCAATAAAGTTAAATAGTTCTGTAATTTAATTTATCTCCTCAAATTAATCAAGATCAAAAAAGTAACAAAAACAATGTAGCTGAAATACAGTGTCATCACAAATAGTTTACATTCCATGTATGGAATAAATCTCACATAGGTCCACGAGCGCCTATATCTTTTCTCCCAGCAATCCCAAATAGCCTCAGAATGCCTCTTTACACAGTGGATGCCAAGATTTCAACAATGTGAACCAGCGTTGTACCCTTAGTGCACTTAATGCTGTGTGAAATTCTGAGACATTTCTGGTGCAATATACACATAAACCTTAATGCAAATAAATGCTTCAATACTAAACCTTAGACTAATCAAGTAACTAACTCTGTTTGGTCTTACATCAGTAACAGAGAGCTCCAACAGTAACCAGAGCTGTTCTAATAAGCACATTCAGAACACACTGCATGTTGACAGGAGGAGAAGGAGAACTTGATATTTCTCATACAACAAAACTGTCCCCCTCAGACCCCCTACCCAACCGTCGACTGCTGGCTGAGGGTCCGCCGCCACCGCCGCGTTGGGAGGAAGTGGTTCTCCATTCTCTAGGAGAAACTCTGAAGGTCCTAAGTCCAGCTGAATTCTGCCCTCTAGAGGCGAAAGTCTTGGCAACATCTGGGTTCCCGCTGGGTTCAATAACTTTGTTGATGACTGAAGAGGATCAAACACAGGAGAAATTCAATTCTGTTGCCATTCACAAATCATTCACGCAGTGAGGCGGAACAAGTAATCAAGCACTTTAGTTTTTGTTATTTAATGTACTTACTGCACATACATTGCATCTGGTATTATTTTAAAAGATAAAGCAGATTAGCGTGTTGATTCATCCCACAAATGTGAGCTTTGAGTACAATAAGAGTGATGCACAATGTTTTTGACTTTGCTGCTCTCAAACAAAAAATATCTAATAAAAATTGTTCAATTCGAAACTTCCTGCTATGGAAGAGAGAACATGGTTCATACCTTCCAGCCGTTTCTGGATCCCCCTGAGGTCTCGGAGAATAGTCGTTATTTCCTGCAGCAGAGAGGCAGAGTGTTACAGAATGAAGAGAAAGTGCATCCAGCAGCAGTGTCAAAGTAAGCAGAGAGATATGAATGTACCTTGTTAGGAGTTTCCAGCAGTGGAGGATCATCAGCAGCGTTGATTTTGGCTTCAATCTCCTCCCAGACATAATTCTTATTATGGAATAAAAGCCTAACAGGACAACAAACAATATCACAATATTTTTGTGATATCAGAACACATGCACAAATATTTATACAGTTACCTTACACTGGGAATGGATTTTCGGAGTCCAGTTTAAATTTCACAAGAATACAACTGAATAAAACGCAGCTTGCCACCTGACTTTCTTTTACTCTGCTGAGGTAGCAGAAAACATCCTACAAGCATCAAAATAGCTCCTTTCATTAGGCCCCTGTCACCAACCACACCCTCTGGTGAAAATATGGAACCACCATCTTTTTTTTCTTTCATTTTTAAATTCACAGCAAATAAACAAATCTACCTGACATGCATGCCCAGATATGTTTATGTTTTTCATTAGAATGTCACCAGACCAAAGTTCCAGCATAATTTCCTTGGCCAGTGCAGATTTGTGACTCATCTCTGAATGTAATTCTGGATAAAACCTACACCCCATGATTGCTTATCTTTAGCCCACTATTACCTTGTTTCTTCTGTTTGGGTTTTAGTATTGGGTTTTTTTTTAAATTTTTTATTTTTATTTACGTATTTTCATTTAGCCCTTTTCGTACAGTTCCATCACTAACATTGACTCCTCTTTCCTTCCATTTTCACGTCTTGTTTTGAGTTTTCATGTCTTCTGTGGTCTTTTCTTTTAAAGCCTTACTGTTTTTTTACACAACAGACTGGCGATAACCAACATCTTTTGCCACATTCTGCGTTGAATTCCTTTCTTGAAAGAGTTTTATAAAAAGTTCCATTGTCTCAACATTTTCCCTTTCAATTAGAACATATTCACTGATCATTAAAGACAGCAAGCACTCTCTTTTGCACACTAATTTTAGACATACCAGTTTTAGACACACCAAGACTGACAGAACCAAGAGGTGACAGTATTTGTTTTAGATTTAGAAGGTTCTGTTTTTTTTTTTTAAACTATTTTTTCCACCACATTGAGTGATTCTGTACTTTTTCCATTTGTAGATCTGGAGCAAAATATGCCATTAAGAAAAATAATGTAATTTAATTTGTCTTAAGTATGTTTAACAACCCCAGAATGTTCAGCTACTAAGCGAAAATAGTCCTGTGATTTGCTTATTTGCTATAAATGAAAAAAGCTGGGTAAACATTTGCCAAGTGTGGCGATTCCATCATTTTTGCCAGGGGTTGTATTACCAAGTCTGGAGGAAAACCATGGCAATAAAAGCCTGCTTTAACTAATTCTATAATTTTTGGTGTGTATTCAGTTAAATGAATGACAGAGTAGAAAAGCTTTTTCACATGTGCTCAATTCTTAGATTTATTGTTTTCAAAATTACTCATACTCAGGTTGCATGTGTTTTTTTCAAGCATTTTTATAATCATTTATACACTGATGCTAAGGGCATATTTAGGACAAAATTCAAGGATGTTTTATAAGTTAGGGCCTAAATAACAATTCTCTGTTTTTGTCAATGACAAGGTTACGAAAGGAAAGGTTAATACATTTAAAAATATCCAGTCATGTTCTACATTAGCTGGTTCTAGAAAACAACAGTGGTCTTATGTTACAAACTTACTTGATTTTTTCTGTCAATTGCTCTGCGTTTTCTCGGATAGCCATTGAAAGTTCGGAGACTGGATTCAGCATCCCATTATCCAGAGACACCTGAAATAAAAGAAAAAGGACATATAACGTAATCACTAAAAAAGGGGGAAGGAAAAAAAAATTAAAATAAGGGGGGGGGTCATAAAAGAAGGTTACAGTACCTGTTCTGGGTCCCAATTGCGCTGTTTGAGGCTTTGATCATTTATAGTCTGGTCGGAGTTTCTTGCTACAGCAGAAATTGGCGGAACTTTAGGGTAATTCAGGCTGGTCTCGGGAATCTCATGCCGCAGCTGTAAGCCAATCAGAGCACAAAAACCAAAATGAAAATGGAAAGCTAAAGATTACTTAGCTATATTACACAGTTACTTCCTATCCTAAACGAAAATGTCGCACTGATGTTTACGCTTTTAAGTGAGACCTAGGTGCAAAAAACAAAAAAACAAACAACCAATATTGCACAACAAATTATACCAAATAATAATACCAAAGCTTAGTAGCACAATCATTACACAACCTACCATTTCCGCCAGTCACACGGTCAAATACTCTTGTTCAATTTTGTAGCCCTATAAATCAGTTTTCTGGACAAGAATCAGGACATTTTGCATCGCTGTCTTTTTTCCAGAAAGTTTGAAGTTTGATCAGTAAATAAAAAAATCTTTCAGTTGTTGGGGGTATGGCTATTTGTGCTGCATGGACATGTGTCTCCTTACCTACTGAGTGTCAATTACCATTACAACTTCAGTGAGGCGCTAAAAAGAATTTAAAGTTTGGACCCTCAAACCACCATAAAATCCAAACCAGAACTCCTTCGACACTCAACAGAATCAGAAAACTCAGACAGGTATGCTGTCTGCAAGCACTGAGCTAACACTGTTTTAATTTCTAGAAAGTGTTCACGTAACATTACAAATGTTTGTTTCAGCTCAGTTATCTGAAACAGGAGAAAATTCATCAAGCATTCAAAAACTCAAAGCGTTTTTCTTCTTCTGCTACAGTTTCTTCTAACTTTCATCACCAGCCATTTAATTTCGTTAAAAAAGTCTAGGCTTTATGGTTGCTTCAGAATCTCCTTGCTTGATGATGTCTGCACCAACCATTTCTGTGATGATTTCTGTATTCCCATTTGGTAAGACCCCCTCTTCTACTGTGAGTGTGAAGGGGCTACAGTGTTTTTGCTGTGCGTAAGTGAGTTTATGAATTTGAAGTAGCTGAGTAAGTGGGTGGGGAGGGTATAGATGATGCACATCCTCTCACTGTTTGATACTTGTCTATTTGCGACTCTGAGATGGTGAAAGGTTACCTCTTCACAGGCAGATATAGCAGACACCAGCTCCACAGGGTCAGCAGAGGCAGAATTCTGAGGCTCGCCATCTCCAGCAACATCATGAATCTCTCGGGCTAAAATAGCCAAGTCTTTAGCCAGATCTTGACTTAATCTACCAAGCAAAAACACAAGGATGCTTCAAATACACAACAAACCTAAATTTCACTAAATCACCCCTTAAGACGTTCAGGAAATATAAGACAAACAAGGCTACAATATTAAAAAAAGACCTGAAAATGTCCTTCAATTTACCAAGTACACAAAACCCAATAAATTACAAAAGTACATGGACTAGGGTAGACAATTTTAATACCTTGCAATCTCTGCACTGTGTGATGTCCAGCTCTGGAAGGCATCGCTCTCATGTCCCTCCCCCTCAGAGTCTCTGGTTCTGGAGACAGGCCGCACTGGCCCAAGGTTCTGTGTTCTGGAGGTGTTCAAAGCTCCTGAATGGTGGGAGCGTTTATGTTTAGGAGTGCTTTGGTTAGACTCATACTCCTCCTCTGAAGTGGAGGTGTAGTCTGAGCCCTTCTGACGTCTCCTGGAGCCTTGGTTCCAGGGAATAGTATTGAGGAAAGTTTGGGGAGCACCAGGGTGATCAGTGGAAAGGAAAAGTACAAATGAAGAAGAAAGAAACCAAATAGATGAGAAGAAAGCAAAAAACCCACATTCCAGGTCCCTCTGATGGAAGTATAGATTTGAAGTGACCATAAAGTGCTCACACAGTAGGGCGACTGACATTACCACTGAATGAGTACTTTAGCTGGTAATCATTCAAGAATGCTGAACCTGTTACATTAGTAAACTGGAGTCCCATTAAAATGGCCTTTTGTTAGTTTGTCACTTGCCCAGCGGAGTAAAGCAACAAAAGGGCACAACCACCGAGTCAGAGACTTGAAGAGCAAAAGATCATATTAATCCATTGAGAGCAGAACCAACTACCAGAACTGGAAATATGGCAATAAAATGTTTCATGATACATTTCACTATGGTCATAAAATAATGTATAAGTGAAAACACCTTTACAAATACAATGTCCTACAAAACAAATACAACATCCTACAGAAAGCCTTAGATAAACATACAGTACTGTGCCAAAGTTTTAGGCATTTATGGAAATTATATTTAAAACATTACTTATCTATGTAGTGAGCAATTACTTGCATTTATCAGACATTGATGTCAAACACTAAAATCACAATAATTACAAATAAGTAAATGTAAAAAGCAATGATTTTATGTGTTTGCTGAATCATTTCCAAACCTCTCCACAAGAAAGCCCAGTATTTTCCATCAACTCTCCAGTTTGAATAATCAGTACTGTTGAATCTGACCCAACTGGAGTGATGGCTAGCAGCATCATGAAATTTAGAACCAAACCTTTGTATTTGTAACCAGCTCTAAGACGATCAACCACTTTTATTAAAAAATAAAAGACCGTATATTACATTAATGCTAGTATGCATTAATTCCAATTATAAGGTGTAATGATGTGTTATAATTACTGCCAAAATAATAAATGTTGAAACAATGTGTTTAGGTGCCTAAACAAATTGCACAATATTGAACATAAAAACATTAGCAATAACCCTAAATGCACATTTTGCATTTAACATGCAGAAATGCCATTAATAAAAGAACCCTGTGTAATTTTATACTCACTGGCTGTGCTGCTAGTGTATTTTGCACTGCTTGATCTTCCACGGATGATTGGCTGTCTGGATATCGTCCCTGAACCCTTCGGTCCACCAGTCTTGTTGTCAGGTACTGAAGCCTTTCGCACAGAGAATCCAGATTCTGAGCTGCGGTTGGAAAAGCCGGTCTTGCCGGCAGAAGACTCCGTGTCACTGGGTGTAGTGAAGGAACCAGTTCTTTTTCTCGGTAAAGCCAAGATGTCCAGGCGGGAAAGTTTCTTGTTTTCCTGTTTAGTAGTTGAAGGGTTAGCATCTGAGTTCTGAGATGTGCGATCAGTCTCTGTACCATCATTGTCAGATGCTTCACCCAGACGGGCACGGCGGAGCATGGAGGTCCTCGTAGCCCTTGGTGCAGAAAGGCTGTTTGAGCGGGCCAGGGCTTGGGTCACTGTAGCTTTTGTGGATTTGCTCGAATTGTCTTTCTGAAGGGGGACGGTGTACTTTCTTTGAGTTGGACGGGAGCTGGACTCTTGGTCTGAAACGGTTTCAGGCCACTGACGCACAGCGGAGTTCTGAGGCTCACTGCCAAAATCTAGAGATCCATGTTTCCCTGAACCGCGCCGTAACTGAAAGCGTTTACCTGATTCTACCTTAGAGTCATTGACTACAGGATTGGACCTGCACAGTTGAGACATAGGATCACCAGACGACTGGAAGAGATTTTGTTCTTGAACATGCTGACTGGCAGCTTTTTTCTCTTTCAAGAGTCCACTGAGGATCACTGGCTTTTTAGGGAAAGAAGTGACAGTATTTTTACTACTACGCTGACTGACTGTACTGGATGTGTCTACGTCCGAATCCCCAGAAAACGAATCCTCCAGAGGGCAGGGGGCACGGTCAACATTCTGAACTTGCAACTTGGCCTCTAAAGATGCAAGAACATTCTCAGTCTCTTTGAGGTAAGACTGAGTGTCTGGGCCGCATACACCTTTGAATTCATTTTTGTTATTGCAGGACAATGAACTTGAAATATGGGGCAACCTTGTGAAATGGATGTCATCACTGGCCCTATCCTTGGTAAAACTCTCTTGTCTGATGAGGGATACAGAGTTTTCCCCAGCCGGAGAGGCATCCCTATTAGAAGGAGAAATGTTGGATTTGCTTGAGTTGTGGCTGCCATGTTGTCTAGTTAGAGTGGCTGTAGAGAACTTTGGAGCAGAATCTAGATCCTTTACCATCTTGGTCCCACCAGAAGGAGAGAAAACATCTTGTCTAGAAGGTGTTTGAGTTTTAACATCTGGCCAAGTCTCTGGTCTTGAAGCACCGTTTTTTCTGCCCTGCTCCACAACAGAACCATCATCTGACTTGCTTGCATCACTCAGACTGTCTGGATCCACGTCATCCTGAACATACAGTTTCTGCAGGTCTTCTTTCTGCTGTGAACCTCGTAAGTTTCTCTCTATGCCTGAACAACTCGTGTAGGAATCTGACTGGATGTGAATGGCAGGTGGTGGAGTTTCTGTCCTCTCCATGGAGGGCACCTGAGGTAGAATTCGGCGTGCTCGAGAACTGTGTCCACTCTCTGATTCTGTGTTGTCAATGTTTCGATTAAGCGCTGTCTGATGAATGATTCGTCCATCTGCTAAACGGTAGGTTTAAAATTCTGTAAATTACTGCTTATAATAGTGCTTGTAAATGCTGAAAAATATATAAAAGCGAGGGCTTGCAGCTACCTGAAAGATCCATCTGTGCTGGGATGTCAAAGAGTCCTGACACTGAACCCGAGTCTGAATAGCTGTCAGCCAAACTAGCCCATCGAGAGACCCATCTGGTGTTACCAGGAGTTAAGACCATAGACTCCACCTGTGAAAAACAGATGGTAAAACAGCTGCAGAGATGTTGTAACATTCAAACTGTAACGGATAAACAACTGGTCCTTATTTAATAGATAACATGTTTCAATTATTACCAGTGTTATGCAGCAAGAATCATTCACTTTAAAATGAAAGCAAGTTATTCTTGCTAATATTGAAGTAATTAAGCTTTAAGATGATCACATTCTTGTTTAGTACACTTCACCATAAATAACAACCTGAGTAAGAAGCCCCCTTCCCCTAAAGGGTTTGCTTCACCCATCACCACAGAACCCACAAAATAGAAAGAAGTAAAGGACACCAAACAAAAATCAAAGAAACAGCTTTGAAAGAGTCTTGGAGGATAATTTAAGTAAATACTAATGCTAAAGCAAGATAAAATGAAAGGGGCCAAGCATCATATGATAATATTCGAGCTAACCTGATTTCATATGCAAGATTGCTATTGAAGCCAATCAAGGCATAATTCAACATATCAGCTATATTATGTTAACAAGAAGTTAACGTGTTTAAATATCTGAAGTCTAGAAACAGTTTCAAATGTTAAAAGGAAAAAAACGCAGAAGATGCAGATCTACCTGACTCTTCAGAATATTGTCCCTAAATTGAACTGCATTCCCTAACCTTAGGGTACTTGAAGTGAAAATATGAATACTGAATGAGAACTCATCTTTTAAAAAAATGCAACATTGTTGAGCCTTGACTTGACCTTCAAAGTCCAAAGGCACTTGCACAAGCTGATAAATATAAAACCACCAGTAGTGCGAGCTGTCATTTTTCAAAAGACCCTTTTGCCTAACAAAACTCTCACTGAAATAGTTACATGATGAATAACACAAAATCAAGAACCAACACAATATCTGAAAGGCGCTCACTGCTGCATTCAATATGGCAGAGGGGGAGAGTGACATACGTCATAGGTACACTCTTTGGTCTAATAACGTAATAGCAATGACGACTTCAATCTTACCATCTAACATATTTGGACTGTTCCCGATTCTGATGCATTTAGCCAAAAAAAAAAAAAAAAAAGACACTAAATAGATGCCTGGCCCCCTAAAGACATGGAAAAATCAGTGGAAGAGTCAGTCAATGATTGGTCGATTGACAGACAAACAGACCCCCACTATTCAAGATAACAACTGGGCCCAGGGGTGAGGTTACCTGCGCGGGACTCATGGATGGGTCATTAAAGACTGGAAAACGACCCACTATTGGGCCAGGTCTACTCTCACTAAGTGGAAGCCTATCCTGGCTCCCCCTGTCACCAACTATAGGACTATACACTGTTGCTTCTGTGGGCTGACTGCTGAGCCCAGGGCACTCGCCAACACCAAACACCTGTCAGGAACAAAGCATGCATGAGTGGACTAGGCTGGACATGGGACATGGACATGTCTCTCGTGATTTGAGTTCTTTTATTTGCTTAGTTCTAGAGGGGACAGGGCTACAGAAATACTCTCAAACTTGCATTCATGCTACAACTCATACATCACTTAACTATGGCCACTGTTTACATGCGTATGTGTGTAGTTTGAATACACTGATACATAATGTTTGAAAGCAGAAGAACAAATCTTGTTAATTTTTCTTTAAAGATATTTCAATGACTCAAGAACGAGGAATTTAGTGACTGGAATAGCGTTATACATTGCATTCATTCTTCCACAACTTTAAACACAAGAGACACAGCAATCTACCACGCAGTCATACATCTCCATTTCTGGAGCTAAGAAGTTTCAACTTTAATACGTTCTTATATCCTCATGCTCTAATTGAGCAACTTTTACATTCTTTTGACTAGACTTGTCTAACCTTGAACCAGCCAAACAATTTCAGTACTGCAAAGCTCAGATACAAATCAATTTTCTACACAGAGATGCAACTAAATCAATTCCATAACTGATTAATCAGTTCATCATGATTTTGATTAATCGTTTGGGAAAAGAATGCACAGCTCCAAGAAAAAAAATGAGACCACAGCAATTCATTTTTAAACCAGCATGACAACCATGAGTATGACAACCATTTCATGCCAGTGTCTGTTAAATTCCTACACAAGCACCTTGTTCTGCTTTATGAGGTACTGATTAGTTATCATTAGTGATCAAATCAAATCTTATTAATGAGGAAAAGTACAAAAAAACAAAAACAAACAAACAAAAAAAAACACTGCTGTAATCAACACTCTGCTTACAATGTGAAAGTTCAATGGCAAAACACTACTAGAAGTACGTCAAAGGTAATTAATGCCATTTTGTTTAAGAGTGAACAAGAGATTTGTTTTCTTTGAATTATTCAAGTTCTGTAAACACTGCATAATTTCT
>JBBJLS010000001.1:40427219-40443535 GCA_037577275.1 Bryconaethiops microstoma | reverse complement strand
CACACACACACACACACACACACACACACACACACACACACACACACACACACACACACACACACACACACAGAACGTACAAGCACACTGAAATTCGCGTCTACATCCTCTTTACATATTCACGCATACAATACTCATTACTACAGGAGCTGAAATGTATCCTCCAGATCTACCCAACCATTCCATTCTTTTACATCACTCCCTCTTACTCACTTTAGCAACTATCACTTCCTTCTTAAGGATTTTCATGGCGTAGTATTTCCCTGTGGCCTTCTCCTTCACCAGGATGACTTTGCCAAAAGTGCCTTTCCCAAGGAGTTTGAGGTATTCAAAGTCATGCATAGTCTGAAACAGCACACAAACAAGTCACGTCAACAAATGGGTCCTAACAATAGTCTACAAGGAGTTACACGAGTTAAATTTGGTGCCAAAGTGGCGCCTGCTTACGCCACCCCAGTATTTACACAACATCTCCATCCAGACTCTGCACATTTGGCCCGCATCCCTCATGGGCTAACACCACCCAATAAGATGTACATTTGACCTCTAAAGCCCAAGGGCTTGTAAGAATGTAAAAAGTGCCAGCGTGGGGGATGTCTGATCTGGTTTGATAGGGAAGCCACATGTGTAGGTGTGTGCGTTTTCGAGAACATAAGGAGGGAAGTGTTACGTTCTAGCAAACAAAGTGGTCATAGGATGTGGCATTAAACTTCCCACACCTGAGTCACACAAGGCATCAGAAGTCTCAGACGTGTAGGTGGGGGCTGAAGCGTTTCTGAAGAGGGCAGGGGTCGGCCTGTTTGTTTAAGTCTATGAATAATATTTTTTTTAGGTCTATAAATGTCCGTATGTCTTTTAGAGGACTACAGAGGTGGAGGAAAGGAGAATGCTTGATTAGGCTGCGTGATTAGGCTCTCACACATTTAAATAAGTGAAGATTCCACTTGAAATGGTAAACCTCGTTTCCTCAGCATATCCTCACACCCTCAAATATTTCTGTATCTTTTTCTTTGCAACAAAAAACATGTATAAAGATCTTTTTTCAACATTTATTCATACTCTCTACATTTAGCAAGACAACTTCTAAAATATAATGAAAAAGCAATCCCTAAGGGACAATTTGGGGGGGGGGGGGAGCTGAGAGTTGCTAACAGGGTGCATTCTCTGCCTAAAGTATATATGTTCTATTTATTAAACATGTGTCTAAATAAATCTCAGTTTCAAATAAATCCACAGTGAGTTGGCAATTATGCAGGTCACCCACAATAGGTTGTTTGGGTTATTCTTAGATGAACTGTGATTTTTTTGATCCAGATCAGCTTAGAAAAGGGCCGCACAATATGGACAAAATATAAGCACTGAAATTACATAACTACATATTGTGACTGCAGTCCCTTTCTATATACAACTCCAGAAAAAAATAAGAGACCACTGCAAAAATATTCGCAGGTCTTATCTTTTATAGGTGCAGGTATTGAACTGAACAACTTTGCCTTAGTTTTTATAAAAACTGCTGACAATATCTGTCCTAATTTCCAGCACATCAAAATAATAAATGACGCAGTGGTAACAGAACTTGACAAATTTAAAGAAAGCATATCTCTTGTTTACTCTTAAACAAAATGGCAATAATTTCCTCTGACGTACTTCTAGTAGAGTTTTGCCATCCAACTGGTCACATTGCGAGAGGAGAGTGTCGATTACAGCAGTGTTTTTATTCTTTTCCTCATTAAATAAGATTTGATTCAGGTGATCACTAATCAGTACCACATAAAGCAGAATGAGGTGCTTGTGTAGGAATTCAACAGACACTGGCATGGAATGGTTGTCAAACTCAGAGATGTTGATTTAAAAATAAATTGCAGTGGTCTCTTATTTTTTCCGGAGTTGTATTAAAGGGCCCATATCCTCTGTTTTCTCGAATTAAGGCTTGAGGTAAAACTGTTAACGTTTCAAAAAACTGTTAACATTCACTCCCAATATATACAGTCTATATATGGACACTGAGCTGCAAAAACAGGCCATTTTAAAATACCTAATTTACATATACCTCCTTATTTAGTCTACAACAGTTTACTCTCAGAAAATCAAACAGAAGTTCTAAGGAGTGTTTTAGCCCCATGCTGCCTTTTGAACGAGCTGCCCCATTTGAATATTACAGCCTTCTGTGTTATCAGTATTAAAGTAACGATTAACAGACAATATCCTCTGCCCTAGCATGTTAGGTACCACTTTGTGTCGAGGTTTGGTCAGATACATCTCCATGTCCATGGGGTCAGGGGAGGAGTCCATCATCTCCTCCTCTTGTTTCTGCAGACTGTCCGCCACAGCCTGAATGGCTTTGGTCCACTCCTCCCTGCAGAAAAGAGCCCAAGTTAGGCAC
The DNA here is from genome assembly GCA_037577275.1 of Bryconaethiops microstoma. Classification (NCBI taxonomy): domain Eukaryota; kingdom Metazoa; phylum Chordata; class Actinopteri; order Characiformes; family Alestidae; genus Bryconaethiops; species Bryconaethiops microstoma. The sequence continues at coordinate 40,441,152 of JBBJLS010000001.1, read as the reverse complement.
AAGACGATCCATCTCTAATCAGAATCTTGTAAGTTAGCTAAAAGTAGAGGAGCTAAAATAAGTCTGTGCTTGATTGTATGGAGATGAACGTGCAAAAGGCCCTTTATATCAGAGAACAAATCGAGCTAGTAGGAGAGAGGGGGTGTGTGTTTCTGACCGTTCCTCTGGGGTCTCCACATGGAAGGTGCGCTCAATGACAGTGGTCCACTGCAGGCAGCGGATGATAAATGTGTTGGGCTTGGGCCGCTCCGTCTTCATCAGCTGACACTCTGGACACGTCCAGGGAGAACCCCACCAGGGAGGGAGGGAGAAAAGAGAGAGAGAGAGAGAGAGACAGTGAGAGACAGTGAGAGAGAGAGAGAGAGAGAGAGAGAGAGAAAGAGAGAGAGAGAGAGAGAGACCACAAGAGAATGAGTGAGAGAGAGTGTCATGGTTACAACCATTTATCTTTATCTCCATTTATCTCCAGCACTGCATTAAACACACACGGTGGGGAACCTCCCCAGTCAAGCTGCAACAGAACAGGTGCACTATGGGAGCCTGCGGGTGTTCAACCCAGCCTGCTTTGTACACAAAGCCTATGTTCAAACAATCCCTTTCGTCTCATGTCATGGGGTTCTCTTTAAGATTAAAACTGCAATGCAATTTATCATATTAATAAAAAAACAATGAAGATGCTAGAGCAGGTCTTTGTCATTTAGAATATTCTTCTCTGAGAATACAACTGCTAAACTTAAAGAGAATAACTCTGTGTGGACATTCAAGAAATAGTAACTGCGTTTTTACTTTTGCACTGGAGCTATTAAGAAATGGAACTTAACACAGCTCAGTTTTCACTTTGAAAACTGAACGTGAGCACCATTTCAAGCTTGCCTCAAACTATGCTGAGCTGAGGTTGTAGTAGACTGGAATACTATAAAGCATAACTGAAAATATTACCATATTAATTGAACGCACATTTTCAGATACTTCTTTTAGGGTGTAACAAAAATGGTATTGAATCAGGACAATGGAGGGGAAAAAAAACACACACACACAAAAAACAACAACAACAACAAAAAATAAACTGTTACACCCCTGCAATGAGTATTCCTGTTGATAACAGACCCCATTTAAAATATGATAAATATCTGGTAAAAAACTTATTTTACCTTTCTACCCTAGCATATTGGTAGTAAATGGTGAATTTGAGCTCAAATTTAATTTGAGGGTATTTCATTCCAGATGTAGGAATTCCAACCATTTTTACAGAGTCAAATTTACTGGAAATGTAACCCAAATCAGGCGCACTCAAAGACTGCTTGGAACCCATACGCATGAGGAGACACTGGGTTTCTTCACTGGTGATGCTCTGCCAGGTCTTTTCTGCAGCTCCTCAGTTCCGGCTTGTTCTTGGAGATTTTACCCTCAGTTTTGCCCTCAGTAAATTTTCGATTGGATCCCTTATACACCCTACACACAGTTCCACTGGCGGCCATACAGCAGATGAGATCATATGTTTTGAATCATGAGCAGTTTCCTCCTCTGTCCATACTCTTCTCATCCTATCATTCTGGTACAAGCTAATATTTGTCTCGTCTGCCCATTATGTGTTGCACATAAGAACTGTACAGGCTTTTCTAGATATCAAATCTGACCTTCCTGTTTTTGAGGCTTACCAGTGGTTTACATCTTGTGGTAAACCCACTTCTCTTGAATGTTGACTTTGACCAGAAATGTCTGGCCAACGGGCAAAGAATTCTTTGATCATCAACCACAGTTTTTTTCCATGATCTTTCAAGCCTGAGCTCACCAGTGCGTTCCTTCTTTGGAAGAATGTATCAATTAGTTGATTTGACCAAACCTGATGTTTTTTGCTATCTTTCTGATGGTCTTTTGATGTTTCATTCTAAAGAGGTCTTGCTTAACTGGCAATGACCGCTCTTTTGATTTCAGACTGGGAGTCAACAGTGACAAAATACAAATGCGAATATCGCAGTGAAAGAATGAAGGAACGATGCACACGTAGTCATGAAACAACGGAGAAACCAACTGTTTATTTCCTCGTGTCCCTAAAAATTTTTGGATCAGTTTCTTTGGTGGTGGAAGGTATGCATGATTATGGCTGTAGGTCCTACATTTCGACTGAGTTGGATAGAACCTCAAATTAAATCCCAAAGTCTACACTTTCAGGTCAGATTTATTATTTCATTTCAACTCCACTATGCTGTGGTAGATAACAACTCTGTCAATGTTCATATATTTACGCACCTGACTGTATTCATTACATCGTTCCAGTAAGTTCAGGGAGACACCTTCCCTCACAGCAGAGTAAAAGTCATGAGTCAAGGATAGCGCTTGTCTCATGAATCGACACTTTTGCATTCAACGTGCTTACAGAGGAGAGTCCGGCACAAAAAAAAACAAACAAACAAAAAAAAAAACACCACATCATCAGCAGTTAAAAACCAACACTCGCTTCTTTTCAGTAGCACAACAAAAATAAGCACCAGCAACTAAACAAAAAAAACATGACTTGTGCTTTTTGAAACAACACAGCACAACAGCGGTCAAACAGCTCATAGCGATCCCACCAGAGGCGCATTCGGCGCCATATGTGGAAGGGGAAGCTGTATATGGAGCCATTTGTGATGGAGGTGGAGGGGGGGGGTTGACATAAGCAGCCTGTCGAGGAGATAGAGGACCAGTTTAGAGGCCACCACTGCGATCCAGCAGGGCTCATCAACAGATCCCAAATGCCTCGCACCGCACTCTCCGTCATCAACATATACCAACATCATCAGCATTACGCCACTGATTGACTGACTGCTTCTGACACTGAAGATAGCTGTGCTACTGCTCTAGAACCTAGCAGAGATAAATAATGAGAATAAGCCACCTAATAACAACTATAATTCACATGTGTCAGGAAGGAAATGTTTTCTTCAACAAACAATACGGCTGTCTAATTAGCCTGTTCAATCATTTAAGCTTCTTCTGGCACGGATGGAGGGGAGTCGTTCTGCTAGCGTTCAGATGAAGAGCATGAATTGGAGGAGGAAACATGTTTAGATCTGAAGTAGAAATTAGCCCAGAAAAGGCCAAAACTGCTTTGGGTCACTAAGAAAACTTATTCTAGTCAGTCATTTAACTGGCAATTTACATCTAATACAGCCCTCCTGATATTACAGGGTTTAGAACCCCACTCCAAAGTTAAGTTCAATGCAGTTGAAAGGGGTACAAAAGGGGAAAAAAGGGGAACCTTGTCTTTGTTTGAAATATAAATTCTTTCACTGTTACTTTTTATCAGAAAAATACCTGCAGTCTTTGCAAAGACAGTTGTTCATTACTCTGGTTATATTCATTAATACTCAGCTTCATGCTGATCAGTGCGCATTCCTTTGAGAGTAAGTTTTGTTTAAATAAAAATTTGACAATTTGCCCCAAACAAATGCCAGATGGAAAACATTTGGCTCAAATGATGAGTGTTGAGTGCTCACACCATCGCAAGCAGATAAAATGAACGGGACTCAAAAGATAGCACTGTCACAAATATTGCAACAAAAGTCATACACAGGAAATATGGTTTTCCACAAAATAAAGTCAGGATAATGTTATTGCAAGCTTAAGCTGGGACTACTTTATTCATAATTAACAGTAACAGCCATGAAGAAGAAAGATTGACCTTTTTTTTCTTTATTTTTGGTATGCTTGTGCACTGTACACCGTGCACTCCACTCCTGGTTATACTTCCTTTACACTCAACAGGGAGGTTAATATTTACACCTTGTAGCAACATGCATTTTTGTGATTGTATTACATTCAGATTTCACTGAAAAGCGGGGTGCACTGTGATCAAATTGTGACTGGATCCATTAACCCGCATTCAGAGATGGTCAGAGAAAGATCTTGACCACATTCAACTGAAGTGTAAATGTAATGTGTTTTCTTCATCCACATGTTGTTACTTAAGTGGAGATGCATCCGACTAACAAGTGAGAGGACAAATAAACAACTAAAGACAGGATGGAGGGGACACAAGGCTAGAATTATCCTGAAATCAAGTGCAGTCTTGATATTTCTGAAAAATCTAAATTAAAAACTAAGTAAATTGAGATCAAATGGTAACAATGTGTGGATTGGTGTGCTTTTTACAAAGAAAAATAAAATCTAATCTGGTCAAACTACAAACTTTTGATGGAATCTGGAGACCTAAAATAATAAATCTTTTTCTTTTAGCAAGTGATTTTAAGTTTTAAGATGCAGAAAACATGATATGTATCAATAAATTCTCCTTATATATATATATATATATATATATTTTCATTCAAAATAACCTATTGTTCAATTGTAAACCTATTGTAAACCATCACAGTAATTTATCGCAGAGACGTACTGAAAACTAGGTATCCACAACATTTTGACAAATGGTGTACATGGAGGAGGCTTCCAACTGATTTTGAACCCAAGGCTTATGAATATGTCTGAGATCGATGACAAAGTGCTGAGATTAGGGTCACTTCCACGGGCTGCTGATTTAGTCTTAAAGGGCTGCACAAGAGTGAACTCTTACAGGTGCACTGCAGAGTACAGTGAAAAAATGGCAAATGTCTGGTAAATTTAATAATTTTGCAAACATTGGTACGGTTTTATTTAATTGCTTTTTCACTGTAATCTGAAAGGTGCCTTTTCGCACTCACGTCCCCCTTTAAAACCAGTGGCTTGTGGCTGTGATGTAAGTCTAACTCTTAACTGTGAAAGAGCTTTGACACACAGTGTGAAATTAGACCTGACAAAAAATATTATGGCTTTGACAACAGCCCAAACAGTGCTGGAATTTGTGGAAGAACAAGTCTACCAAAGCAAAATATGGAGATACTTTGCATGTAGTGTGAGTGACTGTGGAGAGGTGGAGTCCTCTTTCACACCTTTATGCAAACGGTGCCTCAAACAATGTGTGGCAGGAGGAAGCAATACATCTGAACTTAAATTCATTTATTTACATTTTTAAGGAGTCTGTGTGTGGACTAGGCTATTCAGTTTTGGATTTAATCTATTGTTCATTTCGAAAAGCTTAAGGCTATTTTTATTTATTTGTATCCTCGTTTTGAAAAAGCCAGACTGATAAATAATGCGCACACGCACTTTTTGCATTGGTACCAAACTGGTACCTTTACTGGTCTACCATGCCAAGTACCACACCCAACCAACCCTAGCTGAAATACTCACGTGCCACAGAGAAGTTATTGAGTGGAGTCTCCAGCTGGTCCACGTCCTGCGGCCGCTCCTTATACCCGATAAACGTACCGTCATTCTTCAGCAGGAAATACCTTGGTCTCCATGTCTTAATGTACTCTCCTGGAGACCAGGGGGAAAAGAATGATTTAATATGAAACAAGGCATGTAGTAGCACTGCAAAAAACTTAACACTTTCAATACCTCTATAAGAATGATCACATAAAATACCTCTATAACAACTACAGTAATCTGACATCGAAGTCAGATTATATCTATTGTCCTGCATCATAACAAAAACACAGAGGTGTTTATGGAATCATCAGATTTGTTCTTTAAATACATCTGACCATAGGACTACCACCCTGTACTGATGATGTGACCTTTGTATTTAACAGCTTCCAAATTAAACACACTTAACCATCCACCTGAATAATCAGATTCCACACACACACACACACACACGCGCGCACGCGCACGCACACACACGCACGCACGCACACGCACACACACACGCACACACACGCACACACACGCACACACACAGAGCCCCATCAGCTGCAGTTTCACAGAAGACCACAAAAAGATGTCAGCTTCTCAATCTTCTTTCCACAGCCCACACCTAAAAACTGCTGTCTTTCACAGCAACAAACATCTATTTCTGCTGAAGACTAGAGGGAGACAGTGCGCCAGATGTTGCCGAATATGAAAAAAAAGAAGGGAAAAACGCTTACGCATCAGAAAAAAGGCCCAACCGAAGCATCTGCAATGTGACGGGGAGAAACTCAGACTGGAGAAAAGTTGGGAATGGAACAGTTCTCCAAGAGAGACGCAATTCATTTTTAATTACGGTAGAGGAGCATTAACCCCATGCAGCGGCTGAGCAAGCTGTCCTTAATTGGTCCATTTCCCCCTTCCACTTGAGTCTGGAGCGGCACAGGATCAGTCAGAGTCTGACTGCTGCCTCTCTGCCTCTGCTGAGTTTAGGTCTGTTCCCGCTGGGGCAGACCAGTCAGTGAACGGAGCGGAGAATGAAGACCGGTCTGGTGGGTGTAGGCTTTGTAGCATTCATCATAAGGTACAGCAAAGAAATTCTGATCAGGTAATGTAAGCCTATAGATGATTTAATTATTGTTTCCAATTAGTTTACAGTTAAAGCGCACACGTCTATTTTGCCATTATTTACTATGGGCTAATTAAAGGTGGATTAAAGATTGAAAAATTAGATTCAAGGTTAAAAATACACCCCATGGGTCCTAATGTTAATCTGTACCTGCCCTTACCTATAGGCTCCTGCATGAACGTGCTACGTCCAAATAGAAAAAAACAACACTGGCACTGGTCATAGTGATTGATTTTTGAACTTGTATTTCATGTTGGCTGGGCTATGTTGGAAGACATTAATATAATGTGGCCCCCCAAACTAAGTTTCTTTAGAATGACTGAATTAGTGAGTGAGCTAGCTCCAACACATGACTACAATTAAAAAACAAGTGTCTGAAGTGCCTAATATACGAAAGATCAGATCAATCACTGCACAAACGTAAGTATAACTACACTTTGGAGAGCAGCTTGAGAGCAGTTCCCTTCACCAGTGCCTTGTAACCTCAGGGGCGTGTCTGTTCACCACACTGCACACTGCACAACTGAAGGTGTCAATCATGAAAACACAGATTTCTCACAAATTAAAATTTAGTTCTAAACACAGATTTCAAGAAGTACATATTTCAGTGAAGCCTGATAGACTTGGGAAGTCAAAATATACCTTATTTATTTTTCTGTTTACACTGCTATCCATAGATCTACATAGAAAATCTACATCAACACTGTCCAGTTGAAAACATGCGTGACATTAGCCCATGGAAGTTAGCGTGGCTGAAAAGTCCACCCAAAACCCCCCAGTTAAGCATGTATATTTGTGGCCAACCAGAGCCAATACAAGTTAACTGGGAATTCCCTAGAGTGACACTGGAGGAAGTGCAACAGAATGTACCAAATTATTTTCTCCAATTAAGAACTTGTCCTCTGTGAGGGATGGTAGCCATTGCTCAGATTTACCTGGATAAGAGTGTGTATTTGAGCAGTAACGCAAAGTAACCCAACTCAGCTGGACCCTTCAAGACCAGAATGGAGTACCCAGTTGAATGTAATACACATAGTTAGACATTCATCTCAGCCTATAGCTACTGATTTATCATTAGGCATCTCTCAGCTGAAGCACCTCTCGCTGGCCAAAGTGAAGCAGGGCAAAAAGGCAGCCATCCCCTGTAGGAGCTCTGAAATCAGCTCCATATCAACATGTAGTTCCGTACAGACATGCACCAAACAGAAAGAGAGAGAGAGAAAGAGAGAGTAGAGAGAGAGAGAGAGAGAGAAAGAGAGAGAAAGAGAAAGAGAGAGAGAGAGAGAGAGAGAGAGAGAGAGAACATCCGCCTTCCAACCCTGTGTGCTTAATGATTCTCAGTTTGCAGCAGATGTCCAATATGTTATTACGGCTGTTGCCATTTTTCATCGCAGCATCGAGGGGCGGAGGCTCAGCCACTCGTTCTGCAGCGTAAGGAGGATGTACAATCAAAACATGCTTTGTTTTAGAAGTGCTAATGCTGTCAATTGTCTAACTTTGACACTTTGTAAACCTGCCAACAGTGGTTCTGCCACTGAATTCTGAATTTCTATAAAGCCTTGACAGGCAGAAGAGGCGTTCTGGATGTGTAGAGGGAAAAATCAGTGGATTAGTTTAATGTGGCCGCTGTTTTCCATCGGCAAATTGCTTGTAGTGTTTTACGCCACATTAGCTCCAAAGGGTGGCAAGCTTTTCAATACTATATACCCTAACATTTGGATTCCTACTCCAGTGTTTATTTTATTATTTTCTCAGATCCCAACAGACCTGATTATAGTCAGGCTTAGGTTTAGGTTCGGAGCTGATGTCAAAGTAAGTGTTTAAGTCTAATAAAATCTAGACATTTCAGTGTTTAAAAAAAGTTCAGTCATATTAAACTACTTTTTAGTTCAAAGGCAAAAAAAATATTAGGTGAGCACCTACAGAGCGCCAGTTTTGGGAAACGCTATTAAAGAGCAAATCAACAGATCTGGGCTCAGCAAGAACCTGGGTTTTGGTCCTGGACGTGCTAGACTTTAGTTCACAGGCATCTCCAAAAGTACTAGGGGTTTGAACTTTTAGGAAGAATAATAAAACGGTTTCAGGCAGAAGTGTCTGACCTATCAGCCTCCCAGCTCACCGTCCCCCCTCCAGGATTCGCTTCATCCTTCTCTCTTTTCTGAAGCTGATCATCTGCCAAGCAAGCTCGAGGACACTATGTACACAGTGTAGTGCACTGGGTGATGAGGTCAGAACTCACAGCCACAGCGGAGGAGATAGCAGAGGGACCCACAGCAGAGATGCCAGAGCTGCTTAATGAAATGGCAGACACTGTCGGAGTCTTTCCAGACTGATGAAATGGCACAAAGTGCTTACTATGGCTCATTCGATCATGTAATCAGGCCAAAAAACACCCCAGTCATACAACAGCCAAGCACAAGTGCTCCTAGGAGCTGAATGGGATTTATGATTACACAGAATTCATAGCAGGCAGATGTGTGCATAAGTGAACATGTGTGTGATGACACGCAATAGTACGTAATTGATTAAATGTAATGTGTGTATATGTAAGTCTTAATGAGAGGTCGGAACTGTAGTTGTGTGAGTGTGTGTGTGTCCAGTTTTTTCCTGCCAGCCTGGCTGACGTACACTGCCCACTGTAGTTGGCCTGGCTTGACCTTTGGCTGCATTTCTCTTGTCTCTGATGACGTGAAATGCCACCCCGCTTACCACACACAAACGTACATACATACAGACACACATTCTGAGGAAATTAACCCTCCAGCTGCTAATTATTTATTTTCTTTTCTGTTAATTGACAAAATAGTGTCCTTTTCCTAAAAAAGAACACCTTATTTTGAAATAACATAATTGTTTGATAATTAATCCTTTATTTTTTAAAAGTCATTATTTCTTTTGAAAAAAGTAATTACAGTGTACCCCCAGAAATTCGCGGTTCAGAGTTCGCGGTCTCAGTTGTTCGTGCATTTTTACTTAGAACCGAACTAATAATTGTTTGCAGAAACCGCAAAATATCCTCTGCATTTTTTTTTTTTGTGCCTTTTTTCGTGGCAATATATCATTTTTCATGCATTTTAAGTGCTAAATTATTAAGAAATATATAATTTACTAATTTTGTAACATAACGCAAATTCAGCTAAATTTCAATATAAAATATAAATGTATAATTTTTTTGGTACTGTCGAGAGAACACAAAGCAACCAGATACAAAAGCATCTTGGGATGGTGAAATACCGCTGTACTCAGAGGCGGGAAGTTTGAAAGTAGCCAATCCAAGAGTGTTATTTATTTCTCCTTGCTGCTGATTGGCTGCTGCCCTGTGACACATCTCCAGCATTCCCGCATCATAACAGTTTCATGCGTGGAGCTCTTCACCTTTACCTTTTCTTTAAGTGTAATATATTATACGAGTTTAAAATGAAATTAAAGAGTTTTGGGAGCATATGAATATGTTTAGACTATACAAATAGGCATTTGTTTTCCACATTACAAATTCGCAGTTTTGCACAATTCACTGGTGCTCTTGGAATGTAACCCTCACGAATTTCGGGGGTCGACTGTATTTCAACCTTGTGAGTCAATCTGAACCTGAATCAGAAAAGGATAACTTTTTCCTCCTACCTGGTGGAAAACAGGGCTTTATGCAAAAAGCATGTGGGCCAAAGGCGGTTTAAACTGCACTGGCCACATACTAATCACGGTACTATTTTTTACATGTTAACAGATCAATAACTGAATTATCCTATAAAGTTGGCTAATGCGTTTTGAAGTCCATAAAAAAAATTTATATCAGTTGTTACATAAAAGTTGTTTATGTAAACAACGGCATGAGGTTGAAGCCTGAGGGAGATTCTTGAGTTCTTTTGAAGTTCCTTCTGTTTCTCTGAGGCTCTGAATGTGACTAGTTTTTGCTGTATATGCTAACAAGACAAAGAAGCTTGATTGCAATAAATTACACTGCAGCTTTTGTTTCCTGAAAACAAATAGAGAGGAAGACAACTGGGATGCTTTGCTTCTGCATTACTGTCCATAACAAGTTTACATTTAACCCCTAATCCAACATTCGCCTCCTGTTCTCATAGACTGAAACTTGTGCTGAGGAGACACACATCACAGTAGAATGCGACACCAGGGGTCTATCCCCAAGAAAAGCATCAAAACACATACCATTAGTTTCTATGCACCACCTTCCAGAACGTCTAACTCAAGTTCAATTCATGAGTTTAAAACGTCCACAAAAATGAATTTAAATAAAACTACTGAAGTTCTGTACTAAATTAAAAATCATCAGCTACACAAAGTGACAGTCTGATCAACATGAATAAAGCTCTTAAACTTCAGGCTGACCACTGAGCTGCTCATTTAACAATTTACAGTAAGAACACATTTCAGTAAACACGATCAAACTAATATTCAGGAGGGCAATTCGGGTGGCACATATGTTTGAGCATTCGGCCCATACTGATGCCAGAACAATCCAGAGTCCAAGAGTTTATCTGAACTCTCTCTCTCTGGGTGGGTAGGGTGGTCCTCCAGCTCCCCCCAGTACTCTGGAGCCCCCAAGTGCGCTGCCAGCCAGTGCAGGCGTCTGTTAGCTGATGTAACAAAATTAGAAGTTAGTGTTTTCCTCCAAACATGTTCGAGTATTCAGGGATGTTAAATTAGTAGCTGTTCATAGACAAGGTGTCAGTGGTGCTTCACATGTCTCTGAGAGATGCTAGTCTTCTCAGTGTTGGTAGTATAGTGTGATTAGAGGAGTCCTAGTTAACAGGTGGAACTGGACATTAGTAAATTGGAGGGGAAATTGTCTGAGGCCAAATGAATATCACCTCATGTCTTATTCACTTTCATTTTAATAGGTTAGTAAAGAATGTTATTTATTTTTCACAAAAGATATTAGGGTCTCAAACAAAACAAGCTACGATTCCCCAGTCTGTGTTTATTAAGTTTTTGTAGATATAAATTTTTTTTTATTTTTTATTAAATGTAAAAAAATAAAATAAAAAGATAAAAAAATCCAACAACTGAAATGTTAAACACCAGGAGCAGCTAAAACACTCAGAAATCTTTTCTCATATTGTGTATTACACTAATAAGCGCAATAAAAGCATAGTGTACACACAGCTGATTTACTCCTTTTGTTTTTTTTCCGCTGGCTCACGCTCAGTCACGTGACTCCAGACGTGAACACCACATCCGCCTGACCGTCTAGCCATTTCTTTCACCTTCCCTTTCACAGGGGCCAACTTCTAATAAAATCAGTTCTGTGAACACATCCCCCTACTCACCCACCGCAACATCCACCCACATTTCCTTTTTACATCGACTCTTCCTCTTTTTCATTCTTGCCAGTTCCACTTTTTCCACACTCAGCTCTTGCCTTAGAGCTTCTAGAGGGTAAACAAGTACCAAAGTGTGTGGACTGTAACTGTACATTCCTCTATTGAATCAAAATCAGAAAATCAGAATCCTGTAACAGTGCTGTGGAAAGCGATCCCAATGAGTCTGAACTTTAATGGCAGGCTTAGCCTTTGGAATTTTTGCATCACTAGGGTATAGTTTACTTAAAGGATCGTGGGGGAAACTACTCATGAAAAGGAGTTCCTCTATTTTGTGGTTCATGCAAACATTTATCTTTAGACTTATATTTTAATGTATAAATAATATGGAACTTAAAAGTACGCTTCGACACCAATAAATAACTAATTAAATTAAAGACATTTACAGATCCTCCGAAAGAGCTGGTCAAGAAAACCTGCTTTAATGCATTTCTGTGAATTACTGCAAAATATACTCAGCCTAATGGCCGTAATACTCACTCATCTTCTAACAACTTCCATTATTAGGCCTGTTATAATTCTAAAAAATGATTGTGAAAATTAATGATTGTAGAAAATATTTACAATCATTAATTTAACAAACAATTACACCATAACTTGGGTTCAAGCAAATGTAAGAAAACAACAAAAGAAAACAACAAAACACCTCAATAACACAGGGCTATAAAAAATTAGAGCGTAGCAGTTTGATCATTTGAGCTTAAACTGAGTATGTAGTCATTTGGTATCTACTGCTAGGAAGGAAGCTAATAGTTAACAGCTAATTAGCCAATAAGGCCATTTTAGCCTTGTACTTTTATCATTTCAAAGAACAAAAAAATAATTCAAATGTTAATCACAATTAAATGGAAAATAAAAATCACTAAATTTAATGATCATGACAGGCCTACCCATTCCCTTTATGGGAATTCCACAAAACAAGCAAACGGTATCAGTGATGTAAAACACCACCCTAAAGAGGCAACAAATTGTCCGATTAAAACAGTTTAATTTAACCATAGTATGTGAGCCATACTGCATTTGAAAATCCTGTGTAATAACGTTACATACAAATGACCTTTGACATAAAACAACAGGTACTGAATAACTTCCCACTTCTTTTCGTCCTGGCTGCGTTGAAACACCTTGATTGAAATCATTTAACACAAAGTAATAGGTAAGATATTTAGACCCATAAGTATAATGTGACATTTGCTAAGCCTTGCTCCCTCCTGAGGAACCAACACATTCTCAAACACACACAGTCAGCCTTCAGGGCTGAATACAGTTTACGGAGTACTATGGACTGGAAATGTATGAAAACACTTTGTTTTTCTGGCTTTTCTTCTTTAATATTTTAATTTATTTAACACAAGTACACACACACAAACAAAAGTCAAAATACAGCAAATGTCAAAAAAATGAGACAAAGGGAAACAAATGGGGGATCAGAAGGCACTCAACAATCATTACAATCATATAGTCTGACTAGTGTTACAGATTTGACAAAACAAAAAATGGAGAGAATATTAAAATCAGAACATACTTTGTTTTGAGACCACGCAAGTCTTTTTTTAAACATTTACCACAGACATCATGCACAAAGGTGTCATTTACTTCAATAATGATTATTTCGTTACAAGGGTATCGCTAGTAAGTACACAACCACTTTCTCCTGATTTGGGAAAAAAATGACAGATAATGCCCAACTTTCTCCAGGATTGTTAACCTAAACAGAGATGCATTTCTGCAAGTAAATCACAAGAAAGTGTGATTGCGCAAGAGCAGGGGTAGAGAGTCACTAATAGTAACAGCACAATCAGACATGGGAATAAGAGCAGCGAACAGGAAATTGTCACAGAATTGTGCTGTATAAACTATTTATGCCCACACATACAGTACTGTGGAAGGTCATAAGCACCTGAGATGTCCAGCCACTGTAAGCACATGGACCATGCATGAGAATTAAGCCATGAAAGAAGAGAATATTTTCTTAATCACATAGTTAATTTCAAACTGCCAATCTCTGAGTTACGAGAGCAGTTGTCATCCTCTGGCCCATGGGAAATGGCTATATTTGGCAAGCAAGTTAGAGTATAAAACAGGTGGGAGGGTAATTGGGTAGGTGGATGGGAGGGTGGATGGGAGGGTAAGTGGGAGGGTGGATGGGAGGGTAAGTGGGAGGGTGGGTGGTAGGGTAAGTGAGAGGGTGGCTGGGAGGGTAAGTGGGAGGGTGGATGGGAGGGTAAGTGGGAGGGTGGGTGGTAGGGTAAGTGGG
>JBBJLS010000001.1:40390771-40413373 GCA_037577275.1 Bryconaethiops microstoma | reverse complement strand
ACACTTTGCCACACATAAAACCACTCTTTACTGTAATAATGTTAATTGTATTTATTGTAATATTAATGTTTCAACACCAACTTAACACTACTGTCCAGTAGTAAACAGGTTTTAACTATAATTTTCCCAGGTGCCTAAGACTTTTGCACAGTACTGTATGTTTTTATCAAACTTATTTGTTGTTACCTTACACTACATATTTAATGATTTTTGTTTATTTCTTTTATTTTGTCTGAAAAAAACTATACTGTTTTCTGGATCGTATAAATATAGAAAAACTGAAAAAGTGACCTCAGTTCTTAATTTCATGACTTTATTAACATTATGCTTCTTTAAGCTGCAGAGAAAAGTGCCGTACTTATAACAGAGAAACAGATGAAGTTAGATACGGTTGCTTTTACGGTAAGATAATGAATGTTTAAAAGCAGAGAAAGTTAAGTCAAGAAAAGAAAAGTAAGGAATAGGGCAGCTATGTCATCTTTACTTTCTTTACACGTGTTTTGTTCATTTGTACTGTTGCCAGCTGTCTGGTGTAAAACATGTAGCGCTGTATCTACAGACTATACACGGGCGTCGGAAACGTTTTTAAAGTGGGTGGGGACACTGATGGAATGGGGGGTGTTCCTCATACAAATCGCTGGGTGGATAAGTGAGGGGACGAAATCAATGATTTTTAAAAAATGTATATAATGGTTCTGGCGCCCATGAAACTATCCTTTGTTCTTCCCTCATCGGTGGAAAGGCATGGCAAAAAAGTGAACTTTGACTTTGATTATTAGGCTTTTATCAAACGTCTCAAAATGTATAAACTTGTTTAATGATTTAATGATCACTGCCAGCTGTGAAGACAATTAATTGGTAATGTTACTCTGAACATGCATGAACTTAAATTTGTTTCATGCCAGTCTAGTCTTGGTCCAGCTGCAGCTTTTCTGTGGGGTCCAACATCAGTATCTCTCCTAGACAGAGTACGACTGTAGATTTCCCACAGGGCCTAAAGACTCATCCCTTATAAGTCCTTTCTCTGCCTTTCGCTACTGGTTCCCTTAAACTCCATAGCTAACTTTAGCAAATGCTAGCTCACTGGATCTCGTGTGATCAGACTAGTATTCCTTGTCTCCAATTGGTTCGCATAATTCCGAGGTAATCCCAGGGCCCACGAGGGACTGCTACAGCTGGACGTCTGGAGACAGGGAATTGGGAGTGAACTGGTTTCTGATTAGGGCCAGTGGTTCCTGTCACTTCTGATCACAGCTTCATGACCTATCAGCTGTGCTACGAGAATTTCCACTCTGAATATTGTCACCAGAATCATTCAGTCATTTGAAGATCGATTCACTGCATTAAAAAAGTACCAACACCTTTGCTTATAGCAAGTAATTCCAGTTAGGACATACTTTAATGTTGGTGGCTCTGATGTGTTAAAACAAAACCCATATTAAAGAGTTAGCAGGCTAAAGCTTGTACCATAAACAAGGATGGAAACGACAACCTCATACAGTGAGTTCTGAACCAAAGATATCAGATTTAATAAATATCTTCAATTTTTGTTTGTTTATTTATTTACTATTTTTTGGGAGAAAAATTTCTGATTCTTATTGGCTCGTTTTGTTACATTATTGTACTACAGGATGATTAAATCTGACAAATTGAAAGCTAGACGATGGAGAAACTCCTCGTAGGACAATTCAGTCAATAGATAAAATATACATCATGGAACCATAGTCTTTAGACGTCTTGAAGGATGGTAGTGAAGTTCCTCCTTTATGGGTCCGTGTATTTAAACCTGTACTGTCATTTCAGCCTTTTGTGACCTCGAAGTAAATAATGTTTCCAGGCCTAATGTCTTTCTCTTATCCGGATATGGTAAGTCCATTTTAACGCTGTTTGGACTAATGTCCTTTGTCTTTCTTGGTCATAGTCATTGACCATCTGCATTCTCTAGCTTTATGTGTCCATTTCCCAGGCGTGTGCTTTTTAAAGGAGGGACTGACAATTGCTGTTTCCTTGGACAGCAGATTGAGCTTCAGTGAACAACAAGCTACCCAAATGACATTTGTTTGAGTAGTAAATCCATTATCAGCTGGTATAATTAGTGCATCAGCCGGTCTCTCTTTGTCTCTGTCTCTCTGCAGATCTGCCAGCATTCTTAGCCATCAGAGCATGTGTAGGAACAGCAGGGACTCTATACATTACCTGATCAGCAGTATTCCGCTTATATAAATATATTAACTGTTGAATGCCTTTCATGGTGGTGGTACTATCTTATGTGTTACAAGCCGGCTGTTTGGACCACTACATTAACGGGGGAAATATGTGCATAAGATTTATTTTTAATCTGTGTATTTATAATTTACATGATCTATCACTTTAAATGGAATCTGTATTTCATCATGGTTTCAAGACCATCACGCTGAAGCAAGGAATCGGAAAGACAGAAGTGCCGTGTTGCACCAACCCTTTTTTTTCTTTTAGAGCACAATAATGGTCAAAAGAACGTGGAGAAATTAGAACGAACAGCTGTATGGCACTCATTTGTAAACACAACTCATTCTACTCCACCAACACGACCGCTAAAACATCAAGGGCATAGTGTATATTATTGTGTGTGTGTGTGTGAGGGGGAGTCACATATACTCAGCTACATATATTTAGAGGAATAATTCAGTCAGTAACACTAATATTGCTAACAATGAATAGGCAACAGTCATCTTGTAACAAGGGCACTTCTAGTTATAGGTAATCGCCTATGGAGTTACCAGCAGGGGGGGCACCAATTGGGTGCATATATGTACACTGTTTTGGCATTCTCTCTCATTCCCTTACAACCTTGAATTTAAAAGGAATTTGGGGGGTTTTGTATCTTTTAATTTACACAACACAGCGACCACTTTGCAGATGCAAATCTATTTTTTTTAAATTGTGAAACAAACAAGAAATAAGACAAAAAAAGAAAACCTGAGCGTGCATAACTATTCACCCCCTTCCAGAATCAATACTTTGTACAGCCACCTTTTGCAGCGATTACAGCAAGAAGTCTCTTTGCGTACATCTCCACAAGCTTGGCACATCTAGACACTGGTAGTTTTGCCCATTCTTCATGGCAAAAGTGCTCCAGCTCCTTCAAGTTGGATAGATGCCGTTTGTGTACAGCAATCTTTAAATTATCCTAGAGATTCTTAGTTGGATTGAGGTCTGGACTTTGACTGGGCCATTCCAGGACATTTACCTGTTTCTCTTTGAACCACTGGAGTGTTGCTTTAGCAGTGTGTTTAGAGTTGTTGTCCTTCTGGAAGGTGAACCTCCGTCCCAGTCTCAAATCTCTGGAAGACTCAAACAGATTTCCCTCAAGAATTACTCTATATTTTGCGCCATCCATCTTTCCTTCAGTTCTGACCAGTTTCCCGTCCCTGTCGGTGAAAAGGATCCTCACCATATGATGCTGCTCCTACGATGTTTCACTGTGGGGAGGGTGTTCTCAGCATGAGAAAAAATAAAGAGAATGCCAAGGGGGGTGAATGCAAGGCACTGTAAATATACATACGGGGGGTCTGGAGACCTCACCTATGGTTCGAGGATGGCTAGAAAGGCCAGTTAGTATGTACAAAAGGAACAATGTTACCATGCGTGGTTGAGCTGTTTCTTTAGTAAAACTAGTTGCAGAAGATGATACTTTTATTTATGCCAAAGGAATCTGGTTGACTCAGTTCTATTTTAGCCATACACATTTAGTTACTGGATTCCTTTTCTGGACATTCATTTTTGATTTGTTGGGACTGAACTGCTTTGCTGCACTTTCGAACTTCAGCATTTTAGACTACAGCTGTATCTCAAAACAAAGTATCCTAAAAAGTGCAATGAAGTTATATTTCAGTTCCCATAGGGAACTCAGTAAGCGAGAATATTTGACCTGATACTTTTTAACTATTTCTCCTGTATTTACCTGCTTCAGTCATTTTTTCTAGGAAGTAACAATACTTTTACTTACTGAGCTGACTTTCCATACAGAACTTCTGTCTTTCTTTCAATAATTTTTTTAAGTTTTTTAAAAATGTTTACATTTCCAGACACCTTTATTCAAACTATGCATTACTAAAATTCTGTATGAAAAACTCTTGTGTATATTCTTGGTGTTGTAATTAAGCTTCATTTGTTCAAATCGTTTGTCATATGAACAGTAGAAAGCGCATTTCTCTGTGCAATGAAATTCTTTCTTTGCTGTCCACACCAAAAAAAAAAAAAGCACATTTACTGTTATTTGTCTTCCCACGTTTTACTCTATAGTGGCACACTGCATCACCCACTGACAGAATTAACATTCTTTATAACTGTTTTCATTTATCTTACTATAATAGCCAGTATGCATTATCCAAACACATCAACCAACCATCAATAATCTGTGCTCAATCAATACTGACTTTCATTCTAACTGCTAATAAGTGCAACCACCTTAGCATTAGTGTATCTTACCTCCGTACCTCTAGCAGGTCTATCCTCCATGACTCCAAAATGCATTAAAACATGTAGACAAGAAGTTAGCAACCTTTTGCTTGTGGTCCTGCTCATCTGACGAATCATCTGAGTCACTGGAGTATTTCGTTCTATCCAGTATTCACCAAAAAAAAAAGCATTTCAAATGAGCCACTATCCAAATATCCACCCCAACGCAGCTGTTGTTTATATTAGTCATCAGACGGGGGTTTCCTTGTCTTTAAAAGGAAAGCCCTTGCTGTACATTTGCAACCATGTTTACAACGGATGAAGCTACAGTTCAACTGTTTCTTTTATTCAGAGTGACCCTTTAATATAATGAGACAAGTCATTGTCGACCATTTGTATTGGGCCACTCATCATGAAATGTTCAAAGGCTTCCAAATGGTGTAAAAATGTAGTTGTTAAGTTTCCGTATGACACCGGTGAAATATTATTCAATAGCGAACAGATGCCGATTGTGAGTGTGAGGCGGCGAGCACCTTATGGGCTTGTTGTGTGAGCTGGAGCTGTGAATGGAGGACGTGGTGAAACTCTGGCGGGCCGAGGGAAGGTCCTCAAAGGAATGTGCTGCTATTGTCTGTGAAGAGAGGGTCAGGGGGAATGCCATTGATGAGTTCACAGAGAAAGAGTGAGCCTCCTGGAAGCTCCCTCTGTCTCTCTCTCTCTCTCTCTCTCTCTCCTGTGAGAACCTCTCGTAGTCGTCAGCTCAATGAGGCTCTGGTCCCAGGGTGCACAACAACTGCTTTGTCTTACCCATAAACACACACCCCACCAAACCACAATCAACCTCCCTCTCAGGGTTGAACGAGGGAAGCCCGGGGCCTGCCGCACCAACACTGCTGTCATTTACATCCTGTGGAATGACGTCGTCTTCAGATCACACCCATGTTGTTTTTGGTAGTGAAGCTGAACTGTGACTTATTCACCGTTCTTTTTTTTTAATATTTGTATTTATGAAGGGGAATTCCACAGACTTTCCAAGTTGTCTATAAACAAATTTGTTCAGAGTGTTCTGAAGTGAAATGTGTCTTTCTAGAGAAACTAATTAGCCAGAATTGTTGACTGGTGATAGGAACCAGACGTCTGAAGGGTTTAATGACTATGAAAGTGCTCACAGAAAGTTCTTACATGAAATTGTTATGAATATGCTGCTATATGCCAGAGAAATGATTTTGAGCTAATTCTGAGGTAAAGGTTTGACCTTATCCATGAAAAAGGTATGTGCAGGGCTTTGTAAGGTAAAATAGTACGCAAATAATGTGCATTTTTACCCACTGTTTCACCCACATCAACATTAGACATTTGTGTATTTGTGTTTTATAATATTTGAAAGTGGAAAGTAAACAAATTGTGACTCATTCTTTCAGTCTGTAAGTTCCTCTTCAGTGAGCCATGTCACGTCAAACCATGCTAAACGACTTTTTTACAACTGATTTATGATCAGAAATCTGTGGAAATCCCTCTTGTACGGTCAGTGGTAACTCCCTATTGACAGGCTTTTTTTTTAGTCTAAGCTTAAGCTTCATCTGAGTTACAGTCTTAAGTAGTAGTTTAGAGTCTGTTTTTAATTGTCGTAATAATCTTACGAAGTTCTAGAACACTTTAAAGAAATGTCACCTTGCTAAATATACACCAGTAAATATGCATACTCTGACCCCGCTAAAGACAAAGAGAGCCCTGAGAACAGGCTGTAATTGGTATATCTTTTACACATCTGTTCATTGCTACCTTTTAATGTTTCCATGAATGAAAATGAAATATGGATTTAATAGAGGAACCACTAAACTCCTTTGCGGAGGGACTCGTCTGAGCAATAGCAGGGCTCTTCCACCACATTAACCAACATCCCCCGTTTCCCCAGGGCTAGGACCCCGTTCATACTGATAAAAGATAAGTTCCCCCTACAGTAAGCAGAACCCCAACCACTGTACGAGAGGTAGCAGAACTGGTCTGGAATCAGTGTAAAAGCAACAATCTCCCAGTGCCCCGGGGAGAAGCTGCAAATGGGCTTTTCAAAAGCATTTGACAGCTGGGGCTTGGGCCAAAGGTGACCCAAGCAGTTGTGGAGGGCACAAGCTCAGCAGCTGCACCTCTAAGCTCTTGTCTTCACTGTGCCTAAACAACAATTAGAAAGCTCAGAATAGAAACACCTCAAATACTTCAAATTGCTCCAAATACTGAATGCAAAAGGTATCTCTCGCAGCCTGACAAAAATGCTCTACTGGTAAAGCATTTTTGAGTCTTAGCATTAGACTGTAAATACAACAGCATCTGGCACAGTGGCACATCCAGTTTAAAGCATAATCACTAGGCATTCTTTTTTTTTTTTTTACACATCACAAAGCTAAAATAAAAGTCTTTCTAAATCGCATGGTATTCCTGAATAACATTTGTCCAAGTCCATGGAGGACTGCCAGGGGTCTCATTAATATTCATACTGCCTGTTGAGTCTACAACCTCCCGTTCCACACTTTTGGATGATAAATACAGCACTTGTTGCTGGAAATCACCAAGTATGGACATTGGATGCTGGTAATGCAACTGTGAAGACTTCCTTTGATTCTTAATCTACATGGATCACAGGAAATTTAACCTCCATAAAGAAACCGAATTTGACAACGTGACGGCCTTTTTCTAAATCCACTCCTTCTTATTTTATTGTCAAAAGTGGCTTGAAATGAATTAATCTCTTCTGGAGATTATGAGGATATGACCAGCATGTGAGGAGGCTTCCTCTGGACTCAAACGTTTTGGGACTAAATTACTAGATTATGACATTACACAATTATAGGAAACAAACAAAAAAGCAAATGACTACATTAGGAGTCAACGCACACATCATGCAAAGCATCTTGACAAGTTTAGATATATGAACTGTTAAGCGGCAGCTTCTGAATGCTGTACTGTGGGGCAACATTAGCATGGCTGAGGGGTGAGTCAGTGCCAAGGCATTCCAGCTCTGAGCAGGATTAGCCCCATAGCCCTCAGTTCCCCACACACAGCACATCAGTCCCCCACAACAATGCACAGAAAAGAAGGCGGGAAGTGTCTCCAAAGGCCTCTAATTATACACTTAAATCTACTGAAAAGGGAGGAATGCATTTGGCTGGGCCTGCTTGATGGGATAGCCACAATTTAGAATGCTAAAAACAACTTAGCCAGGTTCTTCACTGCTAAACGTCCTTTAAGTGGACACTTGATTTTTTGGAGAAAAGGGACTGCTCTTACTTTGACGCTCTCGGCTATTTTTGAGTTGCCCCCCCTCAAGTCTTGGCGGAGTGGTACACGTGAGGATATGCCTTTTAGTCTGAAATGTGCTGGTTTTGTGACCTTGAAGATTGTTTTTTTACCTAAGGCTACGCTCAGCAACTACTGGAGAGAGGCACCTGGCTTTAGGTCGGGTTGCTTTGTCGATGTGTTCTACGACTGGGGCCTTTCATAGTATAGAGCGTTGATAAGGTTATAAATACTCAAGATAGAGGAACACGTGATTTTTTAAAAATTTTTTACAAACACCAAAGGCCTGGGAACATTAAGAAACTAATATTGGCTTGCTGAACGCAGTAACATACATGGGACTCGTTAATGAATGCCGTTAATGAAGCAAATTGAAAGCAAAAGTATTTGAAAGGAAATGACATTACATTAGGCACATGCTTTTATCCAAAGCGACTTACCTGAGGAAACACAGTGCTGTGTGAACAGCCTGAAATTCTTTCTTTGTATTTAACGCATTCAGCAAGCGAAGCAGTGGGCAGCCAGGAACACGGCGCCCAGGAAGCAGTGTTTGGGGATGATACCTTGCTCAAGGATACCTCAGTGGAACAACTAGCAGTCCTGGGATTCAAACCCACGACCTTCTGATCAAAGGGGCAAATCCCTTTTTTAAAGTTTCAGGACAGTGTGAGAACAGAGGAGTTCTAAGTGCTACAATCTTGTAAGAGTAGCGCACAAAGAGAGATGCATTAGAACAGGAGACACACTCTCAACAGATGAGCCGGCTGATCCTGTCCTCTTGCAGATAAAAAGATAATCATGTTATGCTGGGTTTTATGGTAAGTCCCTGAGACTGGGAGTGAAAACAGAGGTAGGCTTGAGTCTGACGTGTGTGTGGAAAAGGTGAGGATCAGTAAAGAGGTTCAGGTTGTTGCTGACGAGCCTGCACAGCTGTGGGAGGGCAGGCCTGCTTGCTGCTGCCACGGTGCGAGTGGGAACAGCAATACAGTCCACAGCGGCGTTATCGCGAGACTGGACCCAAACAACCTGCTCCACACAAGCGCAGTGCCTCTGCTGCTGCTGCTGCTGCTATGAACTCTGCTCGTTCGGAGGGCTTCTCCACAGCTCTGCACACACTAACGAGACCCCAACATCTGGCCACACACCATGGACTGACGACGGAACATCTGAGGAGACCCCGAGAGCTGCTGTTCCTGTGAGTATGAGGTGTTTTAGAGCAGAAGGGGCGAGTGTGTAAAGTTGGGCTCGACTGCTCCGTCCGCGGACCCTGCAGTTCTCCAGTTCTCCAGTTCCTCCTCTGTTAAAGGCTCCAGACACCAAACCGCCTTTAATACCTCCACTTTACTTATTTTTAATCGTCTTCTGCTTTTTTTCCTAACCTGTCGTATCGCAGTGTAAACTATTCTGTCCGTAATAAAACAGGTTTGCCCCAACATAAAACAACAACAGGCTTCGACTAATAACGTGTTTGAGAGTTGGCGTTTTTTTTACTTGTGATAAGCTCCGAGTCGTATAAAAACAACTTGCGCCAAAGTTGGTTTGGAAGCACACGTTGTTGTTTGTTTACTGGGACTTTTCAGGGAGTTTTGAGGTTTTTCTTTTTGGTTTTTTGGGGGAGGTGGGGGTGGTCGTCTCTCCTGAGTCTGAGTGGAGGGGTTTCAGGGTGAGTGTGGCGTTGTTGAGGCTGAGAGAGGGGCTCTGCTCGCTCGGTGTGCAGGAACATATGGCGTGAAGGCGAGCACAGCTGGAGTGAGCGCCTGATGTCAGAGCAGCTGACTCCACACACTCCGCACAGCTCGCGGGGTAATTAGCGGCTCTTTTCTCGCGGAGTCGGGTGGAGAAGCGCGCGCGCTGCTCGGCGACCACCGCTTTCTTTCAAGCGAGCGACTCATTCTCGGGGTCTCATTCGGTCTGTGCCGCGCGCCCCGAGCACAACGAGGATGAACGAAGGTACCTTTGCTTCCAACAAAATGCTTAAATGCACTGCTTTTCTCCTGCACGACTCGTTCTAAAATGCTTTAGCCTATGTATTCGATAATACGCTCGTTTAAGCTTATATATAAACTCTAGATAAAAGTTTGTGTAATGTAGAACAGCCTTTTCGTATAAATATGCAGTGACTTAAGAAGTGCATTAAATGTCTACCAGTCAAAAGTTGAATTCTAACTAATCAAAGTTGTGTGTGTTTGTGTTTATGTATTTATTTGTACGGTTGTAGGTGTTTTTACTCTTGTTTCTCTCTCGTGTGGCCTCTAGCCCCATAAGCGACGCTGAGCCTGTTTGTCGCGCTGTGAATGGCTGCCTGGCGTTTATTTAATATCCAGTTTTTCCTGTTTTCCGCCAGGTTATGAGAGAAGAATGGAGTTCCCAGACCATAGCCGCCAGTTGCTGCAGTGTCTGAGTCAGCAGCGTCACCAAGGTTTCCTCTGTGACTGCACTGTTCTCGTCGGAGAGGCGAGATTCAAAGCGCACAGAGCCGTGCTGGCCTCCTGCAGCATGTACTTCCACCTCTTCTACAGGGACCAGCTAGACAAAAGGGACGTTGTGCATCTGAACAGTGACATTGTGACAGCCCCGGCTTTCGGCCTGCTACTTGAATTTATGTATGAGGGGAAGCTGGAATTCAGCACCCTGCCTGTGGAGGACGTGCTCGCCGCTGCCAGCTACCTGCACATGTACGACATCGTTAAGGTGTGCAAAGGCCGGCTAAAAGACAAGGAACTGTGCTCCCTGGACGAGAAACTCCTCGATAGCGTGGGCCTGAGCTGCCTGGACAGAGAGAGCTTGTCTGATGGAGAACTGCAGCCCAGCAAAGTGCAGCAGATCCCCCAGAGGGCCCCCCCAGCAGATGACATGGACACCAGTGACGGCGGCCTGGCTGTCACAGATTGTGATGGGCCTGCGCTGCCGAGGCAGAAGGCGAACGGTCACCCCACCAGGTCCCTGGACCTTGTAGGTGTCAATTATGTGTCAGCCGAGGCCGAGCCCCGCATCCAAACAGCTGGAAAAACAAAAGCCGGTGTCAGCGGTCCGGCCGTCGCGCCGTCCCAGAGGTCCCGTACGGCGGACGACACGGACTGCGCTCTGGACTTGTCTTTCAAGCCGCCGTCGGGCCGAGACGGCATGGGACAGCTGGCCCTCGACAGCCAGCAGCAGGGCACGGAGCCACTTGTTCGCAACGAACACGACGCGCTGTCAGAGCGCGAGGACAGAGCAGGAGGCCCCGAGAGCCGGCGCTTTGGGAATTTGGTGACAGGGTTCACCGCCCTCTTCCCCGGCAACGCTGGCCCAGCCCTGGAGGAGCACCTGATGATGCAGGAGGAGGAGGAGGAGATGGGGGAGGAGGAGGAGCAGGAAGAGTTAGTGGGCGGAGGAAGGGTGGGGGCCCTTGTTGTTGGGGTGGGGGTTGGGGTGGGGGCATGTGTCCGTAACCGAGAGGAGAGCGAGGAGGGCCGAGGAGAGCCGAGACGAGGAGGAGGGAGACTTCTGGGTGACAGCGAGGATGATGATGAAGATGAACTAGCATCATCTGACATCTCCACATCCAGCGGAGCGCTCCTGCCGGCTGGCGGCCCACCGGTGTGTGTTTGCCCCTTGTGCAGCAAGGCCTTCCCCAGCCCTCACACGCTGCAGCTGCACCTCAGCTCACACTTCCGTGACAGGGACTCACACTCACGCTCCAAGTTGTCGCCTGACGGCTCGGCCCCCACCTGTTCACAGTGTGGAAAGACCTTCTCCTGCATGTACACGCTGAAGAGGCACGAACGCACGCACTCGGGCGAGAAGCCCTACACGTGCGGCCAGTGTGGCAAGAGCTTCCAGTACTCGCACAACCTGAGCCGGCACGCCGTGGTACACACGCGCGAGAAGCCTCACGCCTGCAAGTGGTGTGAACGCCGCTTCACGCAGTCGGGCGACCTCTACCGCCACATCCGCAAGTTCCACTGCGCCCTCGTCAAGACCCTCGCCATCGGATAAGAGCCGCTGTGCCTCTCTGTGCTGCCTTTGTACTCCTGTTTCCAAGTAGAGCTGCATATGAAGAATTTAAAACAGTAGTTTGCGTTAATTCAGATTTACACAGTTTT
Organism: Bryconaethiops microstoma; assembly: GCA_037577275.1. NCBI lineage: Eukaryota > Metazoa > Chordata > Actinopteri > Characiformes > Alestidae > Bryconaethiops > Bryconaethiops microstoma. The sequence continues at coordinate 40,401,557 of JBBJLS010000001.1, read as the reverse complement.
CCCCTAACCCCAAATGTACTCGGTCACGCAGTGCATGTTTGGGGCTCTTTAAGGGTTTTTTAGACAACAGTTATGAATAGTACTATGACGACTCAATAACCATTTAAATGCTTAAATAGTTCTCTGCTTGCTTAAATGGGGGTTTTTTTCTCTACAACGGAGAAACTGTTGTGTATGGTTCTTTCTAGAACTTGAAAAATGTAGACTACAAAAATGGTTGCACAAAGTCAAAGAACCCTTTTAAAGATCTTATTTGTTAAGAGTGTAGCCAACACGTAATGAGGTGCATAAAACATTGCACAGTTGTTTCAAACTACATTATATACTGAAGTCATCTCAAATAGATCCTGAACCATCTCAAAGCCTGCATTTTGTCTGCACTTTTTAGACATAAGAGTATACCATACAGGATAAAAAACAATTAGCATTTAACCCTAATTAAGATAACCTGAAGTGATTTAAGGCAAGTGTGGGATAATTTAGACAGTTAGCAGCTTTACACAAGCTTCTACAACTTGTTACCTATATTAGTCTTGCAGGTCCAGTGCAAATCTGAAGAAGCCAATTTTTGATGCCAGAGATATTGGCTGATTACATTTGGGGTAAAGGAAACTGTGCAGATTTGATTTTCACTTTAAGCCTAGAGTGGCATCCAAGCCACAGTGAAATATTTCGAATATGCACATGACTGGACAATGGATGTAATATTGCCTGTAATAATATCCAGTATTTTGCTGTTTTTTGACACAGAGCTAAGCATTGTGTGAAGCACTAGGGTCACCTAAGTGTCCCCTACACCCACTGAAAAGGTGTGAATTGAAGGCATTTGATGCACTTGGTCAGTCACTGGCATCTTCTAAAGTCAATGTCAAAGTTTTGTAACGTTGGCTATGCCACTGTCTAACACTAGCTCAGAAGTGAACAAATGATCGATTCCTACTGCAGGATTAAAGCACACAGAAAAAAAACATTTTGATTAAGTTGAGTCCAGCATTCTTAAGTTACAAAAAGATGATCAGCGTAATATAGGATTAAACATAGGTTTGTAATTGAAGTGTTCAGTTCCTCATTTCGCTTTGTTGTTTGTTGAATATCGAAACAGAAGAGAATTTAGTAATTATTGATTGTTTTTTTGTGTCAGCTCTGGAGAATCAGGGTCATATGCTCTCTTGTCATCAACTGAAAAGAAAACAGTACCTAAAAGGAACAAAAGTACCACACAGATAGTCTGTATTATGGACGTTGTCATTTAAAGCTAATATCTACTATTTCTGTCAACTAATGCAGCTAAAAGATGTGAATTAGTTTGCCTTTTTTTCAGTGAAATTTTGAAGCAGTACATTTTGGGTGGGCAGGAACTTAGATGAGACTGGAATTCTTCGAAAGCCCACTTTTATTTTGAGATGCTGATTTGCTGGTTGTTGGTAAGACAGGGTTAACAGACCAGTGTCAGTTCTAGGAATGGGCATGTCCTCATGAATTATCCCACTATAAAGTACCACTGGGGCTTTATTATGAATATATATATTTTCTTAGTTAGTGAGTTAAATTGGGGACACTAATGATCTAGTATTTGATGAAACACCAGAATGGTGGAATAGTGTATCTGGTTTTTCCCTTAATTTAGTGTTTTGTTTGTTTGTTTTTTTTTCTTTATTAATGTCCTTGAGTTCATTGTGTTGGTTTAAGTTCATATGATATGTATGGTTTAGTTGTGATGGCAAGTAGCACTAAAAGTTTGTGTACTACTACGTTTTTCTTTTGTTTTTTTCCTGAGAAAACTTGATTAGAATTATTTATTAGTTCTGTTGGTTCAGGGTTTACTGTAGTCTTGACATCTGAAGCATAGACAACTCTGTTGGGTCCTAATATCTTGTCGTACTGGTACTTTTTCCCAGTTTTACTGGGACAATTGATTGTAAAATCAGTTGCTGTATATGGGTTTATTGTTTCATTGTATCTTGTGTAGATAAGCCATCTTAATCACAATTTGACTCCAGAAATGCTAAGAAGCACTTGCTTTGTGCATACATAGACTGTAGATACCACACTGATATTCTGTAGGCTGCTATTTCTAACTGTATATTTATTGTAAATATGTATTTTTTTATTTATCCGAATAATTTTTTTTTTTGCTTCCTTGGAGTCGAGAACGTCTGAAATCTCTCGTAAAAAGCTGCAGTTCTCCACCTCGACTTCTGAAGTCGATGTCTTCCCCTGGTTCACCTGCGTTCAGTTGGTTTTAAACCCAGCTGAGCTCCAACATTCAGCTTCAAAACGGCACAGAAGAGCAGCGGAACGCCTCTCGCCCCACAAGCACAACCTCAAGACCTGCATCTGCTGAACACCTGTAAAAGTTTCCTCACTCCCAGGCGTCCCTCAAGGGAGTTAAGCATCATATCCCGCCTGGAGCTACTGAAGGGGTTCGAAACTATACATTTCTCTCGCCGTTCACGTCCCCATTGATCCCTTTTCTCAACAAACCTACGGAGTTAAGGCGAAAATGGACTGCTAAGAGAAGCCTCGAGAGAAGGACAGACGCTTACGTTTTATTATTCCACTCTCAGTGAGTGGACTACACTCTCAAACCATTTCATCTTTGCACATTTGTTGGACAGTTATGGAAAAAAAAAAAAAACATATTTGACTTTATTTAAATTATTCATCTCTGTATATTGAAGAATTTCTGTTTAAAAAAAAATGGAACACTGGAATTTGTGGGTGGTACCAACAAGCGCAAACCCTTGCCAAACTCTATGGTAAAAAAAAAAAGAAAGAATATGAACTCAATTGAACAGTTTAAAAGAATGTTGTAATTTTGTTACTCCTAGGATTGGAATGTAACTGTTTTCCCTACTCCTAAGCCTGGACGCTCCCCTATACGATGCAGCTATTATGAAAAGATTATAGGTGCTCTCTTATAACACGTGCGTTCAACTGTTAATGGGGAGACTCCAGTGTCATTTGTTGCTGAAGTCATATGTATTTACTTGATTGCTCTACACAGTATGTGCCTTGTTGACACTACAGTTACTCAAACAGCAAATTAAACCATTGGGCATTATTGCAGGCCTATAATATTAACAACAGTATCCGTTCTACACAGGTATCTGTACCAACAAGCAACAGCTGGTAACATCATATTCATTGTTCATTTTATCTGCTACTGAAAGGAACGTGAAGCATGTTTTACTATGAAAACAACACTAATAAGAGAAAGGAATCTTGTATAATGTTAGTAAGTGTGTGCTGGTATTCGTCCAATTGAAATGAAGGAAGTAAATGAATCGTTTTCTTTAGTGGTAAAAAAAATGGCCACAGCCATGTGACTAGCAATGAACCAGTAAAAGGTGTCTGTCACACAACCAGCAGAAAGCCAGTAAATATCAGTAGTACGACAACACTAGTCCTTTATTGCAAACTCTACATGCTTCCAGAACATGCTCAAGCCATGGCTTGAGGGCGCATGGGTGCGGTTTTTTTTGTGTGTTCTTTTTCTTTTTCCTCAATACAACTCTACGAAACGCATATGTAAAGCTTAATACTGGAATATTGTCTTCTAAGGTTCAGACTGTGAAATTGTATAATCATAAGAAATATTTATTGATTTCTTTCTTGTGCAAAGATTTTACTGTATCTCCGAATTTGACTTGACTTGAGTAATGAAAGATGCTACTAAACGGAGAACGTTTTTAATAGACTTTGTAGAAGTGCCATTAGATTTAATATAAGTTTTTGATAAGAAACATATATTTTATAGGAAACAAATGCTTCGATGTTAGTGCTTTAGTGAATGTAGATGACAATCTGTTTGTTCTGAAACACTGATTGGGTTTGTTTTTCGGGGGCAGTTTTGCTGTTTCTTTTCTGGAACTCGTGTGGTTTTCATTTGCCGCTTTCGATGTGTACTCGTGTGTGTGCTGTGAAAAAGTGACAATCTTGAGCTAGAACTTTTATTTCGATCATGCATAGAATAAATAGAACATTTTATGTGACAACTGGGTGTGTATTTCCTGAGGATTTCTCGGTGTCATTTAGTAATGGGCTCTGTGCTTACTGTTAATTAGCTTCACAGAATATTAATGGATTTTTCTTACAGATGGTAAATTGTTTTTTGTTTTTTTTCTCCCCCCCCCCTCCCCCCACATCAACTGCTAATTCTGTTATAACAAGTCATCTTCAATGAGGTGGTCCAGAGTGTCTTCTCAGTGACCTTAACTTATTGTCAAGGAGGATCTCTACAGTTATCTGTTCATAAATAAGGTCGTGTTTGAAAGTAAAAGAGTTACTGTATACACACAACAAAGTCATCATTGTGCAGGTCATTGATGTTTCTTTCTCCATCAACAAATCCTACAGCGTTGTAGAAAGAACTCGCTACAGCTGCCGGTCATATTGTTCTGACACTGCAGGTCATGTCCTCATCATATGTCACATACTGTTGTATGCAAAAGTTTGAAAGCCCCTAGTGAAACGGCATGTTTGCTGATTTTGCAAGTAACTGATCCCCTAACAAGGAACAAAATACAGCATTTTCCGGTGAATTTTACTGCAATATTTGTTCATTTCCTGAGTTTAACATATTTTGAGGGATAAAAAAAGTCATATCAAATGTGGCCTGTGTAAAACAGACTTAATATACTTTTTTTTACCTAAAAACTAAATTTAGCACTGAGCATTACAATGTGTATGTTCTCAGTACAGGATGTAAACATACAACTGCTTATAACAAAATAACTGCTTTATTCCTACAATTAGTCTTTTTTTTCCTCGAAAGCCAAAGCTTTTAGACTTCGATGAGTGTATTTTAATATTAGCTGAACAACGAAAATATTCGTCGTGCGTCGTCCTCATGCAAAGTTCTTCCTCACTGAAAACAACAGCTACTGTCGCCTCACCGCTCATTTGCATTCTTGCAAACAAACAAACAAGCAGTTCTGGGCGAGGAAGGGGATGAAAGGAGGGAGAGAGTAAAGGGAGCAATGCGTGGCTAATTTGGAATCTCAAAGCCAGTTCAGTGGTCATTTTCTTGGGGTGTGGGCTCCTAATTATTCTCTGGCCGCACATCTATAGAAATGCAGCGGCTCGGCTATGAGATTCCCATAGCCCTGCCCCCACCGGGAACACATGCTCAGGGAGGACCACAGACAAGGCAGCCTGGGACCCCCCCCCTCCTCCTCAATACACGCATACACACATCACCCCAGCAACCCCAGCCTTATCCTACTACCTCCTTTGTCTGGAGATGGTGGTTCAGCCTCCTTATTGTCCTCTGCACCTCTTAGGTTGTGCCTCGAAGCACTGGAAACTACTGCGGTGCGACCAAGTTCGAACCAGTTCATCAGGAAGCTGAAACCAGCAGCCCGAAAAAAACCTCGCTCGACAGCACCTGAAGATACTGGGTCTGCCACTTGACTGTAAATAAGGAGTACGGAGAAGCCTTCTAGACAATTCAATAACTTACAGGAGCTTTGAAGAGGTTTCAGAGGGCCTCTAAATGGCTCCAGCAAGTTCAAACCCTGCTAGAGATCAATTTCATCTTTGCACAGGAAACACAGACTCAGAAGCACTTCTGATGCTTATGTATTCCAGCCTCATCTCGCGGCATTTTGACTTAATGAGTTATGTTTTTGCCCTCGCTGATCAAAAATTCTCATGTAATTTCCATTTAGCCAGAGATGGCGAATTTGCATGTATTCCCCGAGCGGCGGGAAGTCTTTGGAGGGGAAGTGAAGTCGAAACTTGGACGTCTTCACCCCGCGAGGCCAGCGGTGGGAGCCCTTGACCTCTGAACGGACTGCCAGGGACAGCTGGTGCCCGGCCACGCTTATTTATTTATTTACCTCACAACAAAAGACAGGTGGTCACACTCGAGAAGAAGTGATGCTCCCCAACAAACACACACACACACACACACACACACACACCAAAGCACAACCCTGAAACGAGTCAGATGCAGAGAAAGTGACCCATGTACTGTCAAACCCCAGGCATACTGTCAAATGTTTTTTTAAAACCTCACCTAACATAATTCAATTCTGCACATCATTTCCTCGCCCTGCTTCACCAAGGTTAGAAATGCCAGTAAACATGCCAAAGACTGCACTGCACAACACAACGATGGTCCAGAGAAAAAAATTAATCAAATTTACACAATTTGGGGGTCTGACTGCAAATATTGGTGTTAGCAATGCACTGGGCATCACTAGAGCTTGATGGAAAGAGACGCTCAGCTTTTACTAGGAAGGTCTGGGGATGGTCCACTGGGAGATATATTGTAAAAATGACCCCGTAACATCCATTCTTCATGAATGCAAAAGGCATAAAATTCATTTTAAAAAATTCTATTTGAAGGGTTTTGTTCCAAAACGCATTAAAGACCATTTTCATGAATTAAACCTTTCATGAACCTTTTGCATGATTTATTGTTAGGAGTGGGCTTTCCTCATACGAGGAATATCAACGGCTTTTTATGATCAGTACCACCTTTAATAGCAAAATGACGTGTTTTACATTATATACCAGCTGTTATTCTTTTCAGGCCACTGCTGTAGATAGAGAGCATTTTGCAATGAAACTCTTCATTTGGTCCAGTTTCCACACGGTAGATGTGTCTCCTCATAGTTCACAGCACCTCCACCTTACAGACACAGATCAAATACCAAAATAAAGCAAGTCTGAAACCGTTCAAACACAGGTTAGGACAATCTCAAAGGGTGCAATCAAAAAGCTCTATAGTTGCACATACAGCACAAATCACATTTTCCATTTCCGTTTGTATTAGACTACATCAGTGGTCTAACCTTTTAACAAATTCTGTATTCATTTGAACTGAAAGCTGGATCACTATCCTTCATCAGGCCAGTCCATCTAAAGCTACTACATACCCGGCCCAGTGACACAAACAGAACGTGCTTTTGTTCGCTTTTACAGATCATAGTGGGTCAAATCGTGACCAGAAACTACATAAGCAAGTCTATTTGAGTTTACTTAACAGTAAGATATGATTTCAATTAACTGAGTGAGGAGGCAAATACACGACGATCGATGGGCTTCCATTACCTTTTAGCTACTCTAGTCTTGGGCAGCACTGAAGAAACAGGTTTTGGACACCAAACACATCCTGGTTAACTGACTTCATTAAAAGAAAACTGTAAATATTACCGTTCACCAAACTGTCACTTTAGCATTCATAGAAACTCTATATTCCATTCTGGTCGATATTAAATTTTGGCCAGTTATACAACTGTATGCCATGTGCTCCCATTCTCTCATGCGTTTTGTGTTGTGACCCCTTGATGGTGGCGAGGAGGACGTTGATGAGGAGTGTCCTTGCTCCAGTGCACAGCTGTCACTTCTTCAACTGAGCCTAACCCATATTTATAGCATCAACATCACCGAGGCAGGCCTACCTCTCCCACTCCCTCTCTCTCGTTCTGTCTCTCCGGACACAGCTGGTCCCTGCGTGATTTGGTTGGGGGGGACACAAAGCCGCACGCCCGGACTTAAGTCCATCCAGCAGCCAGCGGGGCGGGTCAGGCCTTAAGGGGTCCCTGGCATGTGGCACAGGGTAAGAGGAGCCGGCACGGAAGTTACGAGCGTGACCTTTTTCAGTAAAACGCCAGGCTGAGAGGAGGTCGCGATGAAAGCCTCAACAGCTGCACCAGAGCCTTCACAAAAGACCCCACAACCGAACTGGAACTTCAGCACATACATCAAAAAGGGGGCCAAGATAAAGGACAGTAACGAGGGGGATAATTGCTTTCGGCCACGTACAGTAACGTGACATGAACAACAGCAAGTATGAAGATGTTACAAAAAGCCAAATCTGTTTCGCCAGTAAAACTAATGCGCCAGTGCCGGATGGGCACCCGTTTTGTTCTATGAGTTTAGCTAAATTTAGATAATAATGCTTCTACCATCCGCAGACCTCGGTTACATTAGAGCATATCTCTTCAGTGTGACATGGTTCAGACAGTGTCTTGACTTTTCCCCAAAGTCCACACTTGTGGACTTATTTACCTGGGTGTGTGTCCAAGTGTGTCCCAAAGCACAGCGCACAAGACCACACTTAGCGCCCCTCTTCCCAAATACAGTAGCCAAGTGTTACAGGGCTAAGCGCACATCCCACGGTTCAGCGCACTAATGATGTTTCACAAGAGCGTCCGCAGCTTCCTGCCTCGCAGAGATATGATACATGATCTGCACACTCATGATGCAACTAATATTTCTGATAAATCAGGAAAAGCATCATGTCACTGAGCACTTCAGCTAAACCACAGATCTCAGTAATGTCCTCTGGAACAGTTTTAGTCACTATGTCATCCCTGGATTTTTTTTTTTTTACCTCATCACAAATCAAACAGTAATGTTTTGTACTAATTGGAAACCTGAGCTGCACCTGAATGTTCTGCATACAAACAAATGTAAGTTAAAATAATAATAAAAAAAAAAAACCTGTTTGCACTAAACTAAGCGCCCTAAGCCACTTTGCACCTGTGGTCTACTAATCAAAGTTTACAGACATATCTGGACGGCCCCCAGCCAAATGTTTACATAACATAAATGTGGCCTAACGCACATATACAGAGTGTAGCAGACTAGCTGGGTGTGCCGTTTGGAACATTTCACACTGCAGTCGCCTCTAATGGCCTGTTCCAGTGCATGATACCTGCAAATAATGAGTGCACACACTGTGCAGCGTTCCACACTTCATTCGTGCAGTTCAGTGTTCACTCCTGCTGTGCCGGCTCCCTCCACTCGCTAGAGACGGGTGTTTTTATGTGCTTTCCGTCATGGAAATGAAAGGACCATATAAAACATATTTGCGTGGAATCTGCTGTTTGCAGCTGTTTGCTGTTTTGTTTCTCAGAAGCTTCTGATGAGACTATCCACATAAGCTAGAAAGCTAGCAAATAACCACAGCTTCGGCTGCTACATAGTAAAACACAGCCAGCAGGGGTGTATATACAGTACATACAGCCATGAAAAAGCACAAGAGACTGCATCATTTTCTGGTTATGGCTTTTGTAATTTGTGGGAGTGTGTCTGTGTAAAATGTGCATGTCACTGTTGTTTTATACACTATTGGCCGCACTTGATTCAAAATTCCAAATGGAAAAATGTCTGGAGAAAATTTTTAAATAATACATGTTTATTATACCTTGGAAATGTCAAACTACACAACACTCTCACGTTATTTCACAATTGCAGCAATTAAAATAGTGATCTGAAGAGCACAGTGTGTGCATGTGTGACACTGTTTCATCCATCAGAAACTGAATCAGGAGTGAAGCTGCTGGAATACAGCACATAGAAAAGTTGCTCTACACAGACCACTACACTCACAACACATATGGATACATTTCTACTTTTATACATAGCTCACACTGCAACAGTTCAGAAAAGAATAGCAACTTTAACTTTTTAATTACTTTCTCTAAACAGATCTAAAAAGAGTTACTGATACACTCTGAGTTCTGAGATCAGAGACTAGCCGGATACAATAGTGTTCACACCTCACAATAGGATGCCATAAATCTTGACATGTTTTTTATGACAGGCCATGAATCATGGAAAATCATAGGGGTCATAAATCATTTTGAGTCATGTGATCATACTGGCATTTAAAGCGGTCCTTGGTATTCAGAAGGGCTTTTTAAAGCTTGAAATAAAAAACATGCTGTCAAAGGTGTTTGGGCCTCAAAATACTATTTCTGACCTAAAACAAACTTCAAAAAGTTGGTTTTCCTTCAACTATTTTGCTCCAGGAACTGTTTTGCTCCCAAAATAGTATTTCAGACCTAAAAAAAGCTTCAAACTGACTTCGTTCAACAATTTAAAATGAAAATGAACAGAGTACAGAGATGATGTTTAATGTGCGAGTTCACAAGCTGTGTTTGAAACCTGTTTCAGCGCATAAAAATGCGTTTCCAGTGGTCCTTGGGATTCAGAGCGCCTTTTAAAAACATGAAATAAAAGTCGAAAAAGATTTTTTGGTCCCAAAATAATGTTTCTGACCTAAAACAAGCTTCAAACAGTTGCGTTTCGTTAAACAATTTGAAATGAAAATGAACAGAGTACAGAGATGTTGTTTAATATGCCAGTTCACAATCTGTGTTTAAAGGCTGTTTCAGCGCCTGAAAATGCGTTTCCAGTGGTCCTGGGGATTCAGAGCGCCTTTTAAAAGCATGAAATAACAACATGTCTGTAAAAGATTTTTTACTCCCAAAATAGTATTTCAGGCCTAAAACAAGCTTCAAACAGTTTGGCTTCGTTCAACAATTTGAAATTAAAAAGTACAGAGTACAGAGATGTTGTTTAATGTGCCAGTTCACAAGTTGTGTTTAAAGGCTGTTTCAGCGCCTGAAAACGTGTTTCCAGCGGTCCTGGGGATTCAGAGTGCCTGTTTTATACATGAAACAACAACATGTCTCACAATGATTTTTTGCTCCCAAAATAATGTTTCTGACCTAAAACAAGCTTCAAACAGTTGGGATTCGTTCGACAATTTGAAATGAAAACAAACAGAGTACAGAGATGATGTTTAATGTGCCAGTTCACAAGCTGTGTTAAAAGTCTGTTTCAGCACCTGAAAACGCGTTTTCAGTGGTTCTGGGGATTCAGAGCGCCTGTTTTATGCATGAAACAACAACATGTCTCACAACGATTTATTGCTCCCAAAATAATATGTCTGAACTAAAACAAGCTTCATACAGTTGGGATTCGATCAACAATTTGAAATGAAAACGAACAGAGTACAGAGATTATGTTTAATGTGCCAGTT
>JBBJLS010000001.1:40359782-40387586 GCA_037577275.1 Bryconaethiops microstoma | reverse complement strand
TTAGGTGCTGCTTATGGAATTTTATAAATCCACACAATGACTGGAGGCAATGAGCAGAAATCTGAAACCAAACCTGTTTCCTTCTAACCAGCTCACAAAATATCAACTCCTTTTTAGAAAAAAGGAAATCTTGATACTTTTTTTTTTTTTTACTGCTTTCTTGCTCGTTTTGAGATTATTCTAATGTTCACTTGTGTTTTTGCTGGGAGAAAGAAACGCACTGCTGATATAAACAGATTCAAACAATTTTCATAGGCGCCTAAGATTTTTTTGCACAGTACTGTATTGAGTCAGAACAAGTCGATCAGAAAAAACACTAAAATTACCTGCCGAAAATTGTGCAGGTCCTCCTTATGCCACCAAAATAGCTCTGACCTCAAGACCTGTGCTGAGGAATCTGGCACCAAGATGTGAGCAGCAGATCCTTTAAATCCCGTAAACTGTGATGTGCCCTGAGTGAAAGATTTTGCTTTCTTTTTTTTTTTGCTTTAAAATGGCCAGCATTCATATTAGGTCTGGTCTCAGACATATATGTCTGCAACGAACACAGTACAAAGTGAGTTTAGAATGAAAAAATATTTAATTCCTAAACACACTTCCATGAGTCCCTCCAAACTTTCCTTTGTGCTACTGAACCTCAGTCTCTCAGATGAGCTACAGATGCTGCCAAACAGTTTGAGCTGAAAGTTCGGTCAACACAGGAACACCGAATAAGGGAGGGCGGACTTAAACAAACTGCAAAAAGCAAAGAATCCAGCTCAAAATTTTGAGGAAAATTGTGTAAATGTGATTGTTTTGTGAATTTAAAGAAGCATTTGTTTGTCAAAATTAATTAAAGACATATTCCCTTTTGGGCTGGAGGTCCCTCTTTCTGTGCCAGCTCCTACTTCTGAGACCTGTAGCTGTGTTTTATGCCAGACTTCTGCATCAGTGAAGGATGTGCTGCCATTCGTCCCTCCAGCTTGGTGGTGCCGTCATTAAAAAGTTGCCCACTGAATTTCAGAGTCAGCTGCAAAATTACAGACAAATGAGGGGAATGAAGAGAAGCCAACACTCAAACATAAATATAAACTCTAAAACAAAAATAAAGCTGCGCATAATAGTTACAGCTATTATATAACTTATAAATAACCCGTAACAAGCAATAAGTAGTTGCCCACCAGAATGGGTTCAATGCTTGGAATGTAGCAAAGCACGTTTTGTACAAGTTTTATTGGGGGGGGAAACTGATCTCTTTTAAAAACAAAAGACATTTTCATCCTTTTGGCATTGTTCCCTGAACAGAAACAATTTTAACCACATAGACGCCTGCTGCTCCAAAATGCAGGTATTTCTGCTCATTATAGGTTTGTGTTTATTGGAAACTGCTTTATACACATCAGTTTTAGTTTATACTATTAAAAAGCAGTTAAATGTCCATCAGTGGGCTCTGGCTGGTGATAACCAAGGTCCTGTCCTGAAGCAGTTTTCCCGGTTAGGCACAGGCCGTCATGATTTTTGATACTGGTCTTCCCTGACGCAGTGAAAACATTTGTTACCAACACAAGCTGGGTAGCATGAACATGTTGGCAACATTTTGTGCTGTTGTAGCAACACTAGACTGGTTTTGATGAAAAAGAGGAAGACGCTGCTTATTAGTATGAAACAGTCACAAACACAAACATAGGTCCAAGGCCTAAAGCCAAAACTTTTTAAAAATCAGAATTGCCATTTAGGCCCTAATCTATATCCAAAACACACTCACTGCTTAAGACTTAATCCAACAACTATTAATATATATTTTTTCTTCTATTCTGTATAAACGGGGCCATAGACAAGCAAAAAGGCTTTTTTATGACATCTACAATTGAACCACTGTTCCAGTGCTGCCCTCTAGTGTTCACCTTTCCATAAATTAACGCTACTCTGCAGTGGGAAACTTACACTATAGGGACAAAAGTATTGGGACACACCTGTTTTTCCACGTTTGGGCTAGTCCCCTTATTTCCAGTGAAGGGAAGAACCTTTTCTATTCCAGCATGACTGTGCCCCAGTGCACAAAGCAAGCGCCATAAGACATTGCTGGATGAGTTTGGTGCGGAAGAACTTGACTGGCCCACAGAGTCCTGACCTCAAGCCCATCCAGCACCTTTGGGATGAACTGTAACAGATTGTGAGCCAGACCTTCTCGTCTGACAGTGTCTGACCTCATAAATGCGCTACAGAATGAATGGGCACAAATTCCCACAGAAACTTCAAAATCTTGTGGAAAGCCTTCCAAGAGGATGCTGTTCTAGCTGCAAAGGGGGGGACCAAGTCCATATTAAGGTCTATTTGAATGCATCGTCATTAAAGTTCCTGTTTGTGTAAGGGTCAGGTGTCCCAGTACTTTTGTCTTTATAGTTTATGTCCTGGTTGGCCAGATACAAACCTAGTACAGCTTCATCTGTGGCTACCTAACAGAATGAAGTTTCTTGAGGTCAGTGCCAGAAGCCAAGAGCTCATCCATCCACACAACTTCATATGAAGACTTTATATATTCACAAGAGGTTCAGGAGAGTTCGGGGTTCAAACATGAGAGTTCAAAACGTGAGGAAGACCATTAAAACCGTTCAGTTAAGTATCAAAGATCAAGTATTTATTTCAGTGAGTAAAAAAATTACATATCTACACACATGAACAGCAGGTTATACAAGCATAAAATTAATGTACATAAAAACCATTTCATTTACACAGACTGAATGAATAAAGGTTATCCAAGCAGAAGCTCTCCAATCACTTCCATCCATCCATAACGCTTCTATCCAAATTATGAAGAGCAGCTACAGCAAAGGATCTTGTCATAGCGATCTGTGTAGCTGTAAAGACAAGACAGCCACAAGTCATGTGATGAAACAAACTGTAGTCCTACATTTAATCCCAACAGCTCCAGGCTAATGCAGTGGTCCAGGGGAGGGGGGACACACACACACACCATAGTTCTGTAACAGGATACACTCAGGGCCTGTTCTTACTGCAAGGGGCAGATCAGGAGCTTAGGTACACAATGGCCCATATTTACCAAGCATTCCAGAGCAGGAACACTGGCCTAAGATCAGGCCTGATCCAGCCATGTAATGCTATGTAAAAGGAATAAACTGATTCCAGGTCAGCAGTGTTAGTCTGCTGTGTGATAAATATGAGCCCTGACGCTCTGGTTGTACTTACTCAGTAACGGTGCATATGGAGCAGCAGTGGCTGGAGCAGCCGTTGCACTGCTGGGTGCAGGCTAGACACACAGGGCGTTCACACTGTGAGCACGGCCTCCTCGCTCCTGACACCCTCTGACACACTCCACACACGGCAGGAGTGTTCACAGTGCCTGAGGATACATCAGCCAGTCTCAGTTATACACCGTTATATACTGTGATTCCGATTATCAGGGAACTGAATTAATACAATTCATCCTAAGATCCAGCAAAGCTGAGATAACTGCAGAACCTTTGACTTGAACAATGGCAGCATACTAATTGAGTGGAAAAAAAGCTTGGCTTTTGCCAATATTACATTATTTAAAGATCCTCCACAAAATATATCCAGTGAACAAATTTATTTCCAACCATGCAGACAGAGTATGTTTGAAAATCAAGTATGATTTTGAATGATTAAATGAACATTTAACATTGCTGTAAGAGCAGGAAAGATTACAGCTAAAAGCAAAAAACATGACTCATGACTTCTTTACCCTGAACAGCCTTTGTTTTCTTGAGCTTGCCATCCAGTCCAATCAGCGTCTGTCCTTTAAGAAGCATCTGGTTATTTGTCTGTTGCGGCACAAGGCCCTGATTACTTATATCCACATCTGAGCACTTTCCCTCTGCGTCCACCTTCCATATACGTTCCATTACAGCTTTGGTCCCATTGAAAAGCAGGTTCTTGGTCTTTTCTGTAGATTGGGGTAAAAGCCATACATTTCTTCAATAAGTGTTAATAGCAGGCTGTTGATCATGCACTCAAATCTTTAACAATAATAAAAAAAGAGACTAATTGATACACAATATGCTGTAGGTACATTTACTGCATTTAGCTGACGCTCTTATCCAGAGCGGCCTACATCAGTGCTCGAGTAGTCTGTTCCTTAAACCTGTAAAGGAAAACTTAAACCAGCGTTCACTATTCAACCAAGTTACTGCCAGCCATGTACACCTAAACACCACCTGTCAAATAAAAGTCAGAAGTTAAGGCCAAGTAAGAAAGGTATGTTTTTTTTTGTTTTTTTTTTAGATGGTAAAGGTGGTACAGGTACAAAATCATGATAACCTGTATACAGGGGAATAACTTTAAGGACTATGGACTAATGTGCATCCACAACCACTGAGAAACACAATAACCAGAGTCAGATTGAGATCATAGTTGCTTTTTTTCCCAGTTTCCATTACCATTAGCACTGAAATTAAAGGCAAAAGGTAAACCATGAAGGCTTCAAGAAAAATCTATATCTGCATCAACATAGTCCAAAATGAGAACTTTAAACTGAAAGGCAATTATGTTGACAATTTCATGTGATAATGTAAAACACCACACTAAGGAGCAAAGCATTAAACAGGCTAATCACTGTGTTACCAATTTTGTATGTATATTTAAGGCATTGTGTAGTTTATTGAAATCTACTTGCATTCAGTAAACAACTTTTATTTAGTATGTACGGTCCTCCTTTCTAACCTTTTTCATGCAAGAGTTTTACCATGGACAGGTAGGGTGCATAAAACAAACTGCATAATTCGTAATTTGGTTATTACACAAATAATGTGAATGGGAAGGAGACCAGCTGTGTTGTCTGGGTTTGATGGTTTGGAGACAGTAGCACTGACGAAAACAGGAAGCATAGCCGGAGATGGCAGAGCTGAAAATGTTAAAATTGGTATCGGACGTGATGAGGATGTACGGGACCAGTTTTTCAGGAGGGATAGCTCGAGTTGGACCTTTTGGAGGAAAAGTCAGGGAAGTGTGATTGTGTTGGTTTGGACATGTGCTGAGGAGAGACTCTGACTCTGTTGGGAGAAGGATCCTGAGGATGGGGCTGCAGGGGAGAAGAGAAGAGGAAGGCCTGGCAGGAGGTTGATGGATGTGGTGAAGGGAGGACATGCAGGCAGTTGGTGTGAGTGAAGATGCAGAGGACAGAAGGAAATGGTGACGGCTGACCCCCCCCTAAAAGACATATTTAATGTTGATTACGTGGACAAGATACTATTTGTTAGGTTTTCGCTTCTTATTCAATAAACGCGTTTTTTTATAATGTAAATGTAATGTAAGAGTAAATACAATAAAATAACTTTTAAAAAAGTTTTTGTGCGGCCCGGTGGTTGTGGACCCTGATCTATAAACCTCTGAACTCACCTGAGCCAATGTCGATTTAACTTGAAAATAAAGTATTAGTAACCTTACACAGCCCGCAGACTCAGCACATATATAAAGCCGTTTTCAAGAGCCTGAAACCTGTTCTAGTCCTCGTTAGAGAGATTTAAAACAGTCATATTAGCACGGAGGCTAAAAACAAACAGGACTCACCGTAAACCTCCTGTCTGTAGCTGCTGCCGAACACTCCGTGCAGGTTCATCTCCTTCTGTCCGACATGGATCTTATACTGCGAGGAGAACGACTCGCTGAACGGACAAGACCTTTTCGGCATTTTAAATGTGAAAACGGAGCCCACGGCACCACTGCGAGGTGCAGAGATCAGCAGACACGGCGTGGCGAGTGTCGCAGTTTAGCGCCAACTTAGTGCGCGCTTTTAACTCAGCTCTCTCCAGCGCCACCTAGAGCTCCGGCCCCTGAGAGCAGCACATAGGACAACACACTCCAAGTACTCCACACACGGCACTGCTGTGTGCACTGTTTTATAAACAGGAGCTGTCTAGTGTGGTAGTGTGCAGTTTGGGAGGCTGCGTTTCTTTCCGACTTCGCCTGATCTGTAATCCAAATCCTCCTCAGATACACTATAGGAGCCGAACAACAGGTGGATCCATGTATGTACGACATCTGGAAAAAAATCAAGGCTATATGGACAAAAGTATTGGGACACACATGTTTTCAGAGTTTCGACTAGGCCCATTTCTGACTGTGAAAAGCAATCTTAATGCTTCAGCAAACCAATACATTTTGGACCATGCTTCCAACTTTGTGGATGCAGTTTGGAGATGGCCATTTTCTATTCCAGCATGACAAGGTCCACAAAGACATGTCTGGATGAGTTGGTTTTAGAAGAACTTGACTCGCACAGTGCCCTGACCTCAACCCCTTGGGATGAACTGGAACAGAGATTGTGAGCCAGGCCTTCTCATCTGACCGCATAAATGCTACAGAATGAATGTGCACAAATTCCCACAGAAACTCCAAAATCTTGTGGAAAGCCTTCCAGAAAGAGTGGAAGCTGTTATAGCTGCCAACTCCATATTAGCGTCTATGTGTTTGAATGCAATGTCATTAAAGTCTCTGTTGGGGCAATGGTCAGGTGTCCCAAAACTTTTGACCATGTAGTATATATGAGGACTAGAGAACGGATTTCTAGGGCTACTTCACTAGTGAGCTGGTGCCAGTCTACTTTATTCCAGGAGTTCCTAATCTTAATCCTGGTCACCCCATGCTCTGTGTATTTTTGCATTTTCCCTAGTCTTTACACCTGACCAATGAGGAGCTTGTTGATTAGTTCATGAGTTGAATCGTGTATGCTAGAAGACACAAAGCATAAAAGGGTGCATAGTGTTGCCAGGACTAACTGGTTTATTGCCTGTGCTGATATGTCTGTCTACATATGGAAATTTATATCATTTTATTGTGTGGACTGGCCCTCATATCAGACTATTTTTTGATCACCTACATAGGGCTGTACTCAAATACTCAAACCCATATATACATTGTGTAGAGATTGCGTAGGTGCCTAGGACTTTTGCACAGCACTAATATATAAATGGAAATGAACAAGAAAGCAGTAAAAATTATTAAAAATATCACAGTTTTCGAGCTGGTCAGGTTCCAAACTTATCCAAGAACTTCTCCCAAAACTTCTCCCAGAACTGGATTTGTGAAATTCCATTAACTGCATACTTGATTTAATATAATGAAGTACTGACTGAGCCAAAACCAAAGTAATACGGGACTTTCACGAGGAGAGGTCTGGAAATTGTTATTTGAACACACCCTGTTTGCTGTATTACTGTTGTTTGTATTTATTTTTAATGTGTTTTTTGAAAAAAATATTTCATTATGTTCTTTTTCACATTTAATACACAAACATCTGAATTAATTTAAGTAATAGGCCTGAAACAGTTACTAACATACCCTACACTTTTAACAACTTGCTCATTGGGTAGCTAACAGGCTAACAGCCTCCAATTATATTTTTAAAGGAACAGTCATTCAAAAAATGAATACACATGAAAACCAAATCCACCCATTTTCATCTGTAATTTGAAGTTGCCTTTGTTGTAAATCAATTAGCCAAGATATGTCTGAATTCCAAATTTTGCTTCTTTCCTTGGAGCTATAAGGCTAATATTGCTAACAAATACTACCTACACCCCCAATTCAGGAGAAAATCATCAGGAATAAACATTTACAGCGAATCACCCATTTAGAAAAATGCCTTGTAATGGAGCCAGTGTAACGTGATGCATACAAATGAATTATATTGACAATGTAGCAAAAGTTTTCCTCTACTTTGTCACCTGCCACAACAGAAGCATGTAAAAACTAGTGGATAATGCTGATTGATAGTACAAATATGCTCCTTTCCCCTGGAAAAGACCTTTTAAGCGCCATTGTACCTTTCATTTTGTACTACAAAGTGGCATATGATCATTACCAATGGCTTTAAATGTCATAAAAGGGAGGAATGTATTACTCCTGATTCATGAACTGAATTTATGGAATACCATTGATTGATGCCCAACCAATCCATTCCTTCCTGGGGTTTATTGCAAACCTGATTCCCTCCAAGTGGCACTATTCTGGGTCACCTTGTTTTTTTGGGCCTGTTGTTCAGACGATAGAGACTTAAGTTGCGTCTGGTGTTTTACTGCCATCATTAGGGCCAGTGGAAGGTCAGCTCAGATAATCTTGGCAAACTACAGTGGAACAGAATG
Source organism: Bryconaethiops microstoma (assembly GCA_037577275.1). Lineage (NCBI taxonomy): Eukaryota > Metazoa > Chordata > Actinopteri > Characiformes > Alestidae > Bryconaethiops > Bryconaethiops microstoma. The sequence goes on along the minus strand of JBBJLS010000001.1, from coordinate 40,379,487 downwards.
TTCTGTCAGTGTCTATTTCTGAAGCAGCTTCACTGATGCCTTTTCAAACCTAATATGCATCACAAAACTCTGAGAAACGTTTATAATAAAGTAAACAAATTCAGGAAAATGATTGAAGAAAAATAAGATGGCAGTGAATATAGTTTTATGTTGTTATAAATAATCAGACCAATTTCATGCAATAGCACTTAAAGGTAATCCTGAGATCCCGAGTGAATGCAAGTCAAAGATGTAATTCACAAAAGTCAGTGCCATAATAATAATATAACCCCTGACAAAATGTCAGCAGTTGAACTTTATATGAAATACAAATGAAATCAAGTGTGATGCCACACGATAACCATGCAAATGCATTTGTAACACGGTCAACACCACCTCTATAGTCAAAGATTTTATATACTGCCATTATTATCTTTTGCACTCAGCCACTTACATACACACACAATCACACAAACACACACATCTGCACAAAGTATTTTATGTGTAAACGGCCTTCATTTGATCCAAGAAAAGAAAATTGCACAATATCTAAAGAAAATAATGCCTGGACAAAACCCCCCTATTAGAGGACATACAGCTTAACCCTCTTGAAGAGAAAAGCTTATTCTCAAGTGAAAGTTTACTCATCAAACATGTTCATCAGTCAATTAATGCCAACTACTGAGACAAATTCCCACTGTGCTGATGCAATTAAACATAAGTCTCGTCTCTGCACACAGCAATCGTGAATGCCAGTCCAGTTGCTGTGACATTAGTGAGTCTGCCAGATATTTTCCTGAGAGAGGACGGTGATAGACGTTCCTGATGTCAGAGGAGGCAGACACTCTAGAACATCTGGATCATGCATTCTCTGGACTTGCCCACGCCCACCCACTTAACTGCAAAGAGAAAGAAACATACATTACAATCATACCAAACTGTAAAAAGAGTGAAAAAGGTTTGAACATATTTTTACGCCTACACCAAAATTGTGATCACTACAAATTTTTAGCTAAAATGTCCAAACATTGGTTTTTGGCCAAAACACTACAGATACTATAATTATGACAACAACAAAAAAATAATTGTTTCCAGAAATAGGTCATTCATACATACGACACATAAGTAACATGCATTATTACATATTATTTTACATGCTTTCTTTCACGCCATGTCTGACTTACTAGGAACACCAATGTGGTTTTCCACAAAGCGGATGTAGTTCTGGGCTTTAGGAGGCAGATCGTTCCATTTCCTGGCTGCTGAGGTGTCAGTCTTCCAACCAGGGAAGGTCTCATATTCCACTTCAACCTTCTGCAGTACATCCATGTTGGCTAAGTGAGAAAAACAAGAGCACAAGAAGCTTGGAACATTGAGTGGACTGGATTTCTATTCATCACAAGATCAGACCTGCATATTTTCTCTGGTATATTAGCACATCCTGTCATTTCTGTTCATGTAGGAACAATGTTAGGGTTCCAAGCAAAAAGGGACCTGGAGGGAGTGAGGTTGGGATGAGCCAGCCGATGTAGAACATGCTTACCGAATGTAAGGACTATAGAACATTTATACTATAGTGACTTCCATTCCCTAACTGCAGGGGACAGTCTCCCTGGAGCAACCTGGGGTCAAGGGTCTTACTGAGAGACCCAGGGGTGGTATGCTGAAGGTAGGATTCGAACCCATGACCTCTGGTAGAAAACTCTATTACATATGTCTGATTTTATAACAGTGAGCAAAATACTTTATAGTGTGTGCATGTGTTCCATAGAAAGTGCAACATGAGACATGCATGTCAAGTTTGGAGAAGTTCAAGCTGTACATTTATGAATTTGCACTGATGAGAAAGTCAATATGTGATGGAAAAGAACAGCTTTCCAAGTACATATAAAAAAAACAGTCCTTGTGCAATAGGTGCGCCCCGACCTTTCTTAATGCTTATTCAGTAGAAGATACTGGCCAACCTGGGGCAACCGCAGTATTAAAATAATCTGTTAGTTTTATGCTATGGCACCCCCTGATTGACTTCTATTAATCAGAATGGTACTGTGTCTTAGATCCTTTTCTCCATCATGCATAGTAATGATTCAACAAACCACTGAACCTTTTTTTTTGACACATAAACACATGGTGTTTGTGCCCTAGTTTGTCAAGATATGTTTGAAAATTGTGCTGGTGTTTGGCAAAAACATATATTAGCTATAAAGCAATTAATTGGGTGAAGCCAAGTTTTTGTTTCTTAAGGCAAGAATATATCAATTAAGGAGCATTTTGATCACATACTGCACAGCTTACAGCAGATTTCTAAGCAACCTAGTAAACTAACAAAGTAAACATTAACAAACGTGGAATTGCGCTACTGAAATACTGTTAAGTGGATCTACACCTCTACCACCTCATATACATTTCATTTAGTTATGCTGAGTCCGTAAGACTATACCTGGGAAATGGGGAATTCTTTTGCCATTGAGTTTGTAGGCGATGCCCACTTTAATCTCATCAAGTACATCAAGGATGTCCAGTTTAGTTAAAGCAATACTGTAAAAAGACAAAAACACTCATTACTAATTTGCACATGGTATAAATAACTTCAACAGTAACATATATTTCAAAGTAATTGTATTAAGGAAGCGCTACATATATTAGCCCTGGTTCAGCATTTCAACACTTATCCAAACAGCTGATCCTGAATTCTAAACAACTGACGCGGTGAAGCCGTTGATCATGTGTGCATATCTGAGGATGACCAAGTCCAGCCAACCACAGCGTCTCTTCCTGCCAGTGGTAACTCCCACTTCATGGCCTCGTGTCTGCAACAGTTCTCCCATAGCCTAAACAGATGACAACAGTTAAAAAAAAAAGAGTCCAACTTAGTGTTGAATACTGTTATGCAGAGACGTCATTTTATTTTCTATATGTAGAACATTAGCAACCATAGCTTGAATTAGTGAAAATTAAAGTTTAAAGTTGACCCAGACTTTCCAATAACACACATGACCACCCATCACCACACCTGTAAGATCAAGTTCGGATATTAATTGCTGTTTTCAGCTTACATCACAGAACACATTAAAGGACCTCAAGTTTTGTTTTTTTTTAAATTAAGAGTATTATTTTATTCCAAAAAATTTAAAAAAGTGTGTTTTAAGAGTACGGTAATGGAAAACTCCGGCCAAAAGGGTCACTTTTACATTCTGAAATCAAACCCCAGGCAAAGTATTAAAGACTAAATTTATCTTCTGTTCATGTGACGGCTATTAGAGCACCGAAGGTCCACTATGGGACAGCTGCTTCGGCAGGATAATCCCTTCCCTCAGTGATGTGTGTAAGTCATGAGTATGTATACAAGTGTACAGTCTACACTGTATGTACAGAACAAGTGCACTGTGGTATACATGTGTATACATAGTCATATGTAAGTATAAACACCAGGTTTTATTGATTTTCTAGGTGGAAATAAGTACACATTCTCTACAGATAACAAACTCAAACACTGCACTGATCACTTTCATAAAACTTTGCAGAAATAAAAAAATATAAAATGTTTTTTGCCAAAGCCACATTTAATCTTTTTTTTTAAATTTTTTACAGCAAATAAACAGTACATGCAGATGTGTGTTCTCTGCAGAGGATGTGTACTATTAATCAAATTTGACCGAATTTTTGTTTTTGCACATGACTGTATATTTCATTATATTTCATAACGGTTTTAAAAATGCTAACATGGCTAATAAACATGGAAGCTAGCGAGGCAGAAAATCCAAACTGTCCGTAGTGGTGCAGACGTGCGCTCTCACGTTGAGCTGTTCTGTGGGGAAGGCCCCGATGCCCACTCTAGTGGTGTAGGCTTTCGACACTCCAAACACATCTCCGATGTTTGCTGGGGGGATTCCAAGACCAGTGCATACCCCACCAACAGTGCAGTTGGATGATGTCACAAAAGGGTAGGTTCCTAGAAAGATGACATACATACGTTTTCTAAGTGTGACATGACCTATAATGAAGTGGACGCAACACTAACCCTGAGGGAAGCCCCTACCAAAGTCGATGTCTAGGAGGGCAGCATTTGCGCCCTCTACGAGGATCTTCTTCGGGGGTCCATGGATTGCATCGAACATGAAATATACACCGTCTCTTACCATGGGTCTTATTCTTTCTGCATAATCCTGTAATATACAAGAAGGCATAGCACATCAGAAAGACCACGACCATTCACGTACATTAGCTATAGGGCAAATTTCCCACTTTTTGGACTAATAAAGTGTTATCTTATCTCTTATCTTCGACCTGCCTTCAGTTTTTTCAGTTCAGCATCAATGTCCACTTTAAGAGCTGGGTACATGGACTGGTACTGCTGTGCTAGATTCTTGAACCTAAAAGGAGAAGTGAAGAGACGGATGGAATTCAGGTTCACCATCCTCATCTTAAGCATGGCCTTGTAAATGCTGGTGCAAACACGCTGAAACGTCACCTGGCAGAAAACTCTTTGAAATCTGCCAACAGGTCACAGATGCGAAGTCCAGTGCGAGATGCCTTGCAGGAGTATGTGGGTCCTATGCCTTTCTTGGTTGTTCCTATGCTATTAAGAAAAATCAAAGCAGTACATTATTGATCGAAATCAGTTTACTCAGTCATATTCAGAATTCATCTTAGTCATCTTCTCCTTCACTTACTTTTTGCCTTCCTGTGCTTGTCTCTGCACTTCTTGCATTCCATCCACCGCCTGATGGAAGTCAAACACTAACAGAGAACACTGAAATTATTCTACAATCATCATTTCATCATCTCAAAAAATATATGATTTCTGCTTTATTCATATAAATAATACCTATGTGAGCTCTATCAGAGATGACAAGTCTTTTCTCCCAGCCTTTTAAGCCTAACCACAGAAACAAAGGATTATCAATGAAGTCTTTTACTCAAACATTTTAGTCATGAACATTTAATATTCTGCTGTGAAACCTATTCATGTCTTTATTCATATTCATTCAGGTCAAATTAATTTCTGTCTTATGGGACATAAAGAAAAAAATTGCAGAGTAAATTGTCACAAATGGCCACCATCTGGTTCTACCTGGAGAATGCAGGCAAAGGGCCAGTCAAACACACCTGTTCCACAGATGCCTCTCAGAACAGGACTCAACAGGATTTAACATATCAGATGTTTGTGCTGGGCCTGAGAACAAAGTCAGCATGGTGCCCTTTTGCTGCCACTGAAATGATCTCAACACAGCCTCTGCTTTACCTTTTTTCTCATTTTTGTCAATCTCTTCAAACAGGCCGGGAAGATGAATGACTACTCCATTACCTGTGAGTGGACAGAGGAATGAGTTTTTATTTGATCTTATATGTCGTTAGATGTTCCTCATCCCTCTCCTGAAAACAGAGGAATTCAATTTAGCCTCAGCAATGAGATATCTTGTGTGAAATGACTTGCAAACCTACTACCTTTATGATAGATTTGTGTTTCCTTATCCCACCCCTGGGGACTCACTGCCCTGAGCTAGGAAACAGTAATCCTGTCCCAAGGAGCAGAATTCAGAAAAACTAGAAATATCTCCATTTGGACGACTTCGCGATTTTGATACTCACCAATGAGTGAAATACACTTGGTATTGATGATGCCACTTGGAAGGAGATGGAAGTCGTACTCTGTCCCTTCGACCACCACTGTGTGGCCAGCATTGTTCCCCCCCTGCAAGGAGACATACAGCGATGTGTCATTTCATGTGACATCCATTTACTCTTCAGAAATGTCACAAAACCAGCCTTACTGAGACTGAGCTGGAAACACTGGGCCGGCTGGTAGCTTTGCACGTGTCAGGGGTAACAGAGCGTGGGGAGAAATCAGACACTCAATAGCAATGCAGTACGCGTTTATGGTCTTATTTTCTTCTGTGATAAACATGGAAATGTGACCCCCTCCTTTGCAGACAAACAGGCTGGCTTGCCCTTTCCTCCGGCCCGAGGCATGCCCAATGGGAAAGGGTCACCGTCGAAGCACTCGCTCCGACCAACCAGGGCTCAGAGTCTCCAGCAGCGGCACCTATTTTGAACAGCCTTTGGCCGGGGAGCTCACTTGCTTTCTGAGCTAAGTAAGTGACTTGGCCTTCTCACATGTCAGACGGCCCTGAGAATGCAGCCCAGCCTCAGTCAGGAGGGGTGGGGCCCAATCCTGTGACTGACATTCAATGAGGTTATGTGGACAGCCCCTTTGATCTGTGCACGCAAAGATCCAAAACTGACATTTCTGCTGAACAGGGTGAAAGAGGAAAAGAGGCAGCACCATGTTCAAAGGGCTAAGCTTACTCAGGATAAAGGGGAAATAAACAGATTTGACAAACACAAGGAAGAATGAATACAAGCATGAAGAAACCTTGCTTAACAAACTTACATACCATTCACTAAAAACCCTCCTATTTGTACTTACCATTAAAGTTTATATCAACGGCTCTGCAATAACATTTCTATAGACACAGGATGTGTCTATTTCAGCAATATTACCACAGGACCTTTTGAATTCAAGTCAAGTTGGCTTTTACTGTCATCCACCCATATCCAAAGTATAAGACTGAACAAAATGGCATTTCTCACAGGCCCAGGTGCACAGACAGCACAAAAACGAACAACGATCCAGAAATACAAAAATAGTGCAACAACATTTAGGAAAAAAAATATACTGAGTGATATATATAGGCTATATCATGCATGGTGTGTGTGTATTATATGTGTAATGTGTAGTATGTAGTATATTGTATATGTATGTGTATATTCTTCTTCAAGTACTTAATTTTCTTTTATTACATGTATTAATCCATGTTATAATTATTTAAGTAAAGTAACGTGACCATTGTGTCATAAGTGAACACACCACAGCACACAGCGTGAACAGTGTGAAATTCCTCCTCTGTATTTAAACTCATTCACCAAGTGAAGCAGCGGGCAGCAGTATGTGGGGACGGTACCTTGCTTAAAGTTACCTCAGAGGTGCAACTAGCAGTCTTGGTAACTCTTTTACTGCTTTTTTCAAATAATAATAGGTTTCAGACTTGGAATCTTGTCAGAGCTTTATATTTACACCACTGACAAACAGAAAAAAACAAATGTTAACCCCGGAATGTCATCTCCTTTTTCTTAAGCCTTACCTGACATCTGCACACAATGTCAGACTCTGTGGCCAGGAGATCCACAACCTTCCCTTTTCCTTCGTCTCCCCACTGAGCTCCGAGAACCACAGTGACTTTGTTCCCTGAGTCCGTCCTCGGCCTCTTCAGCCCCACTGAAGGGGGGTTTGTGTAACTCTTGTGGTCGTTTGCTGACCAGCCTGAAGACATGCTGACCGGTCTTGAGCTTCAGTTCAGAGTGAAGAGACTCTCCAGCTCTCCACCTCGCAGTTTTTGTTTTACAACCCGTTTTCAAACAGACCACGCCTCCTCCCCTGTGATTGGCAGGTTCTTCAGCAGCTGCAAACTCACTGCAACAGGTCGAGGGCAAGACAGCCGCATTCCGCGCATGCGCAGATAACTTTTAGTTTATTTTAGTGTCAGGCTATTAACATCAAATTAATCATTAATTCGTTTTAGGTGGTTTCCTGATATATTTGTGATGTAAAACTGAAATATATTGTAGGGGGGAGGAGGAGAGACTGGAGAAGTTAACAGAATTAATCATCATCTTTTTGAAAAGATATCTGAACTTTCAACATCTTTGGTCTGTACAGATTGTACCTGGCAGTTAGTCACTTAATAAATTTTATTACTTAATCAATTTAATGATTTATTTGTTATGAAGGTGGTATAAATTTGTTATTTATTTTACACAGCTATTTTGATTTATAAAGTTTAAGCATTTTTGGTTCAGTTCTTCATGCTGATTAACAACGTTTAGGCTGGTTAATCAATTATTTGTCAATTAGTTCTTTTATTAATACAATTTTTTTTTTTTTTTGCAGCCTTTTAGTGGACCTAGGAGAACAAAATAAAAAACAAGAAAATGCAGGATAAGAACCCTTTAAACACTGATTTGGGAAGTTATTCACTGACTATTGTATTTAAGCAATTACATTTATTTACATTTACGGCATTTAGCAGATGCTTTTATCCAAAGCGACTTCCATTCCATTCCCTAACTACAACAGACAATCTCCCTGGAGCAACTGGGGGTTAAGGGTCTTGCTGAGGTACCCAGTGGTGGTGCTGAAGGTAGGATTCAAACCCATGACCACTTGATCCAGAGGCAAGTATCCTACCCACTAGGCCACCACCACCAATTATGTAACAAGCTGAGCAAAAAAAGTAATGGGAGAAAACAGAGTTAGTTCTGTTTAAGTTTACAGGGTACAAATTATAACAGTCAAGAGTGCAAGCCGAGACTCTGGCATACCTTGCTACAGCAGCCTAGCCAGACAGGGCAGAGCTGAGGAGTATGATAGACGTGAGAGCACCCTGAGACACTGATGCCAGTCCATACCATTAATAAACCTGACTGAATGTGAGGAGTGGTGGCACGACAGCACCAGCATCCCAGTTTACTGGAATTCTCTGTTCCATCACCTCCCAGCTCCACACCCTTCATCTGTCAGGAAAAGTTGGTCACGGAAAGTCTGACTAACAAGTAGGTTTTCACCCTAGACTTAAAAACTGAGACTGAGTGTCAAACATTATGTAGCTGATGTTTTCAAATAATGCAATCTTTGGAAAAACAGTTTAATCCAAACAAAGAAATACACACATTCATATGTTATTTGCAATTAAAGAGCAAACTAAAGCTTTAGTATATTTCAGTTTCAGCCAGATATTTTTGGTTCGCAGCAAAAATATGGTTTGACTGGACCACGACTTTGATTTTTAAACAATGACTTTTAAATGCTGTTGTTTACAAACCAGTTGTAAGCCAAACATTGCACAATCATATTTATTGCTGTCCTGCATTTCTTTTGCACATGTAACTTCTGTTCTGCATCTTTGCACATCTCTGCTGCTAGACTAGAACTGGTACTGGTCAAAATACTGTATTCATCCTGTTGCACTGGATGTTATCTTGTCTCATTTAGTTGTATTGTTGCTCCTGTGTTCTTTTTCTAGCTCTTTGTCCTGTTTGCACATGTTCTGTTCTTTTCTGTTCTTGTGTTCTATTCTGTTCTTGTGTTGCACCATGGTCCTGGAGGAATGATGTTTCATTTTTACTATGTGCTGTGTATATATGGTAGAAATAACAATAAAAACCTACTTGACTTGACTTGTCTTGACTTTATACAGTGTTCAGAACTAGGACAGAGTATATCGTATATTTATATTGAAGTGCTGCTAATCCTTTGCACATATTAAGCACACAATTACATTTCAGTATTGTTTGCTTTCCAATGGACTGCTGATGCAACATTTGCACAGTTTTTGGATGTTAAAAATGACCTTGGACTAAATTGCATATACTTGTGCTTAATTGCACAAATTTAATTTTAGTTTAGAGTTTATATTTATTGTTTATTTGTATATGTGTGTACTCAGAGTGTTTTTGTGCTCTGTAAAATCTGAGCCACTCCATCTTGTCTCTCTGTATTCATGTAAATAGTTCAGATGACAATAAAGTTTACTTCGACTTGTCGGCAGGGTGAGCCTTGGGGCTGCTGAAATACACCGGAAGTGATGTCCCATGGTTGTTTATGGCCATGCCTTTCTCATGTTTGCTGCTCAGTAAAGTAAACTGAAGTCACACTGTGCCATCGGCCGTAATATATTCATGAAGGGACTTTTACTAAGAGTCTGCAGGCAGAGGCAGGACACTTCACTCTAATCACAGCTCCCGAGGAAAGTGAGCTTCAGACAAGCAGCAGATGCATCAGATGCATCATGAACTGCTACAAGCTTTACAGTAAAAGTGTCTCTGGTTGATGTCCCAGTAGCAGTGTGGCTCTAAGGTGCCCAGAGCAGCATTAGAATGTGCAGCCTTATCGTGGCACCTTGGCTGCATGAGGAGCGTCCCTCAGTCTGTGGTGTCTTTGGCATCGTTAACAACTGATGGCCCCTGTATTCAGATGGAGGCACCACTGCTCCAAGTCAAGTCAAGTAGATGTTTATTGTCATTTCAACCATATACATAGAACAAAGTCAAATGAAACAAGGTTCGTACATACTGTATCCTAGTTTGACATACTGTATCCTAGCATGCAGTGTGTTTGGAAGAAGGGAGCAATTCGGTTCAGAGCCTGTGTGTTTGTGTGTGTGTGGAATACAGTTTGTTTATTCAGTTTTGATTTAGGAGTCTGATGGCCTTTGGGAAGAAACTGTTCCCCGTCCTGGTACTAAAGACCCGGATGCCTCAAAATCTGCTGCCAGATGGAAAGAGGATGTGGGAGGAGTCGGTGGGGTCTTGCTGGTGGCTTTTTGGATGCAGCGTGTGGTGCAAATGTTTACAGAGAACGCTCTGTCTGTAGAGCAGAGAATTGCAGGGGTGGAATTGTTTGAGGATGTGCCACTGCAGGATGTAGAAATGCTGCTAGGCTTTCTGGAGATGGAGCTGGCACTGAGGGTCCACATCAGGTTCTCTGAGATGTGACACCAGGGAGCGGTTGATGTTCAGCAGAGAATGATCACAGTGTGCTCTCCTGAGGTCAACAACCATCTTGTTTGGCCCACATTCAGAGACAGGTTGTTGGTTCTGCACCAGTCTGTTACCTATTTTATCTCTTCTCTGTACACCACCTCGTCGTTCCTGCTGATCAAACCCAATACTGTCGTGTCACTGGCAGACTTGATGATGTGGTCATAGTTTGCTGCACCGTCATAGTTTATCAGCTTGAACAGCAGTGGGTTGAGCACACAGCCCTGGGGGGCCCCTGTGCTCATAGTGGTGGTACAGGAAATGTTTCTGAGGTCTTCCAGTCAGGAAAGTCCAGGATCCAGCTGCAGAGGGAGGTATCCAGTGCCCACGCTCACCACTTGTTTTGCTGTCGCTCCAGTCTCAGTACCGGTGGTTGGAGGTGATCATGTCATCCATTCCATCTGATGTCTCCTCAGAGTAGCTGTGCTCACTCTTGCACCAGTTTTGCACTGGCACTTGTGATGGCCTCAGCTTTTGAGATTCTAAGCACATCACAAAATAGTTTTTTCCAATAGCATGGAAGAAGCACCTTCATTAAAAGTGGAGATGGTTTTACTTGCTTCTCCCCACAAAGCCAGTTTTTGGACACTGCGCTCATATTAAAGAATTGAGGGACTCATTTAAGAACGTTTTATAAATTCAAAAATAATGATTATCAGCTCTTTCCCCATTCTGTTCCTACACCAACACCAGGAGGGACTGCACCTGGTGTGCAAGGGGTTGTTATGAGTGGACATAGAAATTAAAGCTTCTTTTTGCCAGGGGCCATCAAAAGACATGCTAATGTTCATGACTTCTTCTGCCACATCTGGGTCAACATGAGCCTGCCTGATGTATAGTATATCCCTAACTGAACTGTTCTTGTGGTCAGGATTTAATGATACAGTGCATACATTTCTTTGTATTTTAGTGGCAGAAGAATAAACATACCATTACTATGCATTTCGGATCAGGACGTAAAGGGTTACTGACAGGTAGTCAGATGTTATGACAGTAATTAAAGATTTTGCATGAGCAAGACACTTAACCTGGAATCAGTGAATGTAAGGCGCCTTGGATAAGGGCAACAGATACATGTAATGTAACCATGATTATAATATTGGTGCAGTAGTAGGCTATGTGACCCCAGAAAACCTTTAGAATACAAGCAAAACTGAAGGCCGCTTGGTGGCCTAGTGGTTAGGGTGTTGCCCTTGCAATCAGAAGGTTGTGGCTTCAAATCCCATCACTGGTAGTGGCACCTCTGAGGTAACTTTGAGCAACCTACTGTCCCCACACACTGCTCCACCAGTGCTATTAGAAGAAAAATAATTCAATTGGAATATTATGTTATATCATTGGACTGTCTGTTTTGCTGGACAACATTGTTTTAGCAGCTGGTAACCTAGTGGTTAGGGCGTTTGCCCTGCGATCAGAAAGTTGTGGGTTTAATTCCTAAGACTGCTAAGCACCTCTGAGGCACCCTGAGCAAGGTACCGTCCCCACACACCGCTCCCCGGGCGCCTTGTTCCTGGCTGTCAGCTGCTTTGCTTAGTGAATGGGTTATAAATACAGAGGAAGAATTTCGTGCTGTTCACACTGTGTGCTGTGGTGTGTTCACGTATGGCAGAATGGTCACTTTCACTTAGTGTCGTCAACATTTTTCCACTCTCTCAGTAAACTGAAAAGTCTGTAAAACTTTAGCAGTTTCCTCTATCCTAACATTGTTTCTATACCTGGCACACTCTCGCTCTCGGTAAGTTTGAAGATGAAGAGAGGGAATCCCCAGAACGTTGCTGATTTTTTTAGAGCTGTATACTCCAACTCTAACTTTCGCATATTCACATCAAACATTGCTTCTGCTTTCGTCTTGAAGATGTGTGGGTGTATATATACTTTTTCTGTTCCCATCTCTTATGCACAGACTGCACTCTAAAATCAAACAGGTACAGATCCCATGATTTTGTGGATCAGTACTAATTCTGAGCCCAGTCACTGCATAGTTAGGACAAATGAACCCACTGATCAGTTCCCAGTCAAGACAAATGAACCCACTGATCAGTTCCCAGTCAAGACAAATGAACCCACTGATCAGTTCCCCGTTAGGAAAAATTAATCCACGAATCAGTTCCCAGTTAGAACAAATTAACTCACTGATCAGAACGTGTGAACAGGGACAAAGACAACAATACACAGTGGGTCAAATGTAGTGTTACAATGCAAGCAAATTGGCAGTGAAAGTGTTAACTGTATTATGTGAACTGCTTTTCTTGTACTGTTTTGGGGAATTTTGTAGAAACAACAGAAGGTGCCTTTATTATGAATTTTACAGGGTACTAAATTCAAACGTGTGACTCACTGTCATCCTTGCTCAAATGTAGCAGTCTTTTAGGTATTTGTAATATTTTTTTTCTTCATTCCTAACATGCTTTGTGATAAAAGAATTACAACTAATAAATAAAGAAGTACATACACAAATATGAAGCAATTTTTGTGAAATAAATGCAACCATGGATCTCAGCATTGTTTGCACAATGGTCTCATTTACTTCATTCAAATGATCTTCATTATATCAGGACTGGATCCAACTCCAGTCTTGAAGCCACATGGCAACAACAAATAACAATGTACCTGCAATCAGCAATTAAACAATACACTGCTGTATTAAAATGTGTTTATAAAAACATTAGTTTGGAATGTAAAAAATCATTTGACATGTACTTTGTGTTCTATGGTATTTTACTGTCATGAAAGCACTGCAATCTGCAGTGCATATTTTTACATCACTATGAAAATAAACACCTCAGTTTTACTCCTTAGAATTATCTTAATTCCCCATATAGGTAATGAAGGAAAATTAAGGGAAAAAGTGCACAGATTAAGGCTGATTAAGGGATAAAACTACTGATTTTTTTCCTTATTTGCCCCTTAAATAAATAGAACCTCCTGAATTAACACTTTAAATTTAAGATGAAGGGGTTTTACACTCATGCCTTAAATCTAATTTTAGGATCAAGTTAAGCCTTTGGTTTCACAAATTAACGGCCACTTAATTCAAGTGAAGGGGTTTGGTGTATTTTCAGGGGTAAATTAAGGTAGGGTTAAGCACATTTAAGTAGTTTGTGTTTCATAGTGTATGCTGTTGCCATATATCAACATTTATATTTTAGAATTTGCCGTTTTTTAAAAGTTTTAAGTTTTTTTAAGAGAAATTTCAACTTCCTATTGCTGCGGTTGCAGTTAATATATTTTTAATTATACACATTGAATGCTAGGCCTCATAATGTGATGTGAGTGATAAAAGAAATACGGTCAGCAACAGGAAGTTACCCTGTATGAACAAAAGTATTGGGACGCCTGACCATTACACCATCAGGGACTTTAATGAAATTGCATTCAAATACATAGACTTTAATATGAAAGCAGCTAGAACAGCTTCCACCCTTCTTGGAAGGCTTTCCACAAGATTTTGGAGGGTTTCTGTGAGAATTTGTACCCAGACATTCTATGGAGCAGTGAATCCAACCTTTTTTGCGCCACAGACCAGTTTCATGTAAAACAATATTTTCACGGACCGGTATGGATACAACTAAAAACAAAATGCGTTTGTGTTTTTACTCATTTTTGCAAGCTTGTGGGCTAAATTTTTGATGCACTGTATCAAGTAACTGAGATGGACTTTTTTTTCCAAAATGAAATCTCTTTCAGACTCTGATAATCATTACAATATTTTTATTCTGTCTTTCTGTGCGGCCCGGTTCCAAATGACTCACGGACCGATACCAGTCCGCGGCCCGGTGGTGGGGGACCTCTACTGTAGAGCATTTATGAGGTCAGGCACTGATGTTGGAGGAGAAGGTCTGGCTCGCAATCTCCATTCCAGTTCATCCCAAAGGTGCTGGATGGGGTTGAGGTCAGGACTCTGTGGGCCAGTCAAGTTCTTCCACACTGAACTCATCCAGCCACGTCTTTATGGAGCTTGCTTAGCGCACTGGGACACAGTCATGCTGGAATAGAAAAGGGCCTTCCTCAAACTGTCCACAAAGTTGTTCAGAGTGTCTTGGTAAAATATTAATAACCACTTTAAAGAGTTCTACTCTAAATTATAAACTTCAGTTATGAAACCAGACCAATATCAATTTGGCACCTTTTTTTCTAAATTCCTCCAATTGCCTCCAAACTCAAGGGGGATTTAGAACAGCCTCTCACAATAGAGGAAATCACCTGTGCAATAATGAGCCGTCAGAGTGGGAACGCCCCATGTCCTGACGAGTTTCCCACTGTATTTTAATAAATTAAAAGTTAAAGATCAATTGGCCCCTATTCTTCTGTCGGTTTATAACGAAGCACTGGAAAATAATATTTTCCGGCAGGCATCTATTACACTTCTAAAGACCCACTTGACGCTTCATCCTATAGACCAATCTGTCTGACAAATTCTGATGGTAAAATTTTTTCAAAAGCCCTTGCACTTCGCCTCAAGCGAGTCCTTCCCCATATTATTTCAGATGATCAGACTGGATTTGTTCAGGGCAGGCAGTCCAATTTTAATTTGAGATGACTGTTCAACATAATTTATACAAAACCTGACACCAGAATCAGTCATTTCGCTCGATGGTGAAAAGGCATTTGAAAGTTGAGTGGGAACACCTTTTTCACACCCTGAATCAATTCGGATTTGGACCTAAATTTATTAAAGTAATCAAGCTTATCTATACTGACCCAACCGCTTCAGTCTGTACCAACTCTCTCTCTCTGTATGTATGTATGTATGTATGTATATGTATATGTATATATATATAGCATACCATTTACAAATTAAACCTTTAGTTTCCCAAAGTAAAACACAAAAAAAATAAAGTGTAGTTTTCTTAAAATCAGTTGGATTTATGACTTATGGTTTAAACAGAGGTCTATAATGTCTGTCTACTAACTAGTTCACCATGGCCTTCAAACTTCATACTTTAAATGACTGACATTCTGTGAGCATCTTGTATTTTGCCATATCATACATAGACATCTGCATAACACATTAGATAAGTGTATAGCATGCAGTAAATCAGATCCATTTGTGTTCAAAGTGGGCTGAACCCTTGAGACTGAAAAGCATTTGTAGCCTTTCATGCAGGCACATTTTTGTCTAGAATAATGACTACAGTGGTTCATGAATGGAAAAGATATTCATTCCATAGGTTCATGTAAATCATAATAACCACACCGTATTCACGCATCACAATCAACTGCCGTCTTTATTTCAACAAGCACTTTGGATCCTTCAAATTAAAACATTTAATTGTAAGGTTACGTCATACACTAGTGTGAGAAGCTTATCATAAATAGTACATTTACATTACTGACAATATGGACAAAGGCTATGGCGCCAGTTTAGAACAAGATTAAAGGGCATCTGCGGTGGACCAGCCTCACTGATCATGTAATTCAATCCACAACATAGATTTTTAGACATTCTTTGCAAGATTAGTTTGACATTCTGGAATTCTTTCACGTTGCTGTAAGACAACAATCAGCTCAAACCCCTTTAGTTCCAAACTGTCCCAATTGTCCAGATGCCACTAACCTGAAACAGGACACTATATCAAAACATGTTTTCCACAAAATACTGCATTATTCAATATACATGCAATAGTGTAATATTCATCATAACAATATAGACATTTTTAGTTCATGATATCTTATATATTGCACTTCTAATTTGGGTTTAGAATGCTGGCCCATCTCTTGTGATCAGCTAAATTACAAATGTTCAAGAATACATTTGCAGAAATATACCTCCAAGATCTGTAAACAAACATCTGCCGCATTAATATCATGTACAAACGTGTTACTGAAAGCAATACTTGGTCATAGTCAACTCTAAACAGAAAACATTTTCAAAAAATAATCTTTTCTAGTCTCAATAAAGACATTTCATTATATCGTCGTTTGGTCCACGGGCAATCGCCAGAGCTCAGTCGGCTCTTGGTCATCGTCGCTTGGCTCAGTCCACACTCTGAGCTCTGTGTGCGAACACTTAAAGGGAGCTGGAAAAGCCGATCACAAATAAGCCTATTTGATTATAAAGTCTCAGGAGCAAAGCTTCATCTCTTCCCTCTTGATTTCCTTTTCCTGGGCCTTCCTGCAAGGGCAATAAATACATACAAAAGTAAATGCACTCATTTGACTGCAGTCCTTTCGATTCAAATCTGTACTAATCAAGGAATATAAATTTTGCTCATTTACATGCAAAAACTATGATCTAAACTGGATAAAACTGATTTTTTTTTTTTTTTTAAAGAAATTTGATTATTCTTGGGTACAAATGACTAATTTCCAGGTACAAGGTTTGTGAGTCAGACGAGAGTAAATTTTTGACGATCTTAGAAAGCACCCATTCCCATGTTCAGATTTGGGATTTCATTAAGAGTTCATTTTTCCATCATTTATTATACAGAGAACACAGAGAACATACAAAGACACAGGAGTTCCCTCTCAGAGGCTGATGTTAGATGCATTATAGAATGACGTCAATAGATGTCACAGTTAATCCAATAAAAGCCCAGGAAAATAAATGCCCAACAAACAGTTATAAGCAATCACATGACCCAGACTGATTCGGGACACAGACACCACAGTAGACTGGACGTCCGAGGTAATGAGGCAAACAAAGCAATACTCAAGGCACGTGAGTTATCTCTCGCATTGACTCCAGATAACTGAAGCTCACGTCAGCAGGCAAAGGTCTTCGGAAGCTTTGGAAAGGTTACAAAGAGCTCGATTACTCTCGTTTCCACACACACACACAACAGAATGTTAATGGAGTCGGACGACAGCAGGTTAAACACACGTCAGTACAGGGACAGGCTTTTTTGTTAGACACTGAATGGAGTTGGTTATAAAAGGATGGAGTCGGACGTTTGTCCCTTCAGTCCCCATTAGTTACACATCCAGCGATGTGACCTACCTTACTGCAACACACAGCCCTGTTTATGTTTACTGTGTCCTTCGCCGTTACCCCCGGCTTAAGAGGGGCAAAGAGAGAGAGACACGCTGAAGGACTGAACGACATTTATTAATGCCTTTACAAACATGGTAGCATGTTTGTGACAAATCAGGCCTGGATATTTTGATAATATCAGTAAGAACAAACAAAACAAACAGCTCAAAATATCAATGCTGTTAAGTTTCACAAATATCTGAGTTGCAAAACTATGGCAAATTTAGACAGCTCCCCTTCAGGAGGAGAAACATTTATTTAAAAAAAAAAGAAAGATTTGCTTTTTGTAAGTTGCCCCAACATTTGCAGTTTCTGCAACCCTAAATATTTGAAACATTTTTTTCAAATAACACATTAATATCACCGTATACACTTTCAGTTTCAGACAAGAGGGTTCAAATGCATCATCTTTATTAGGGTCTTTATTAAAATGTGGGAAGAGGTTACCTTCTTGACTGCCTTTCTTTTTTCCTCTGAGCAGTTTGTGCTCTTTAGGCTGAGTGTTTGGAGGACTGACTGGGGTGGGCCTTTTCTGTGCTTGCGCTCCCTCAGGTACATCGTACCCCCGCTGTGGTTCATTACTGCCAGAAGATGCTTCGTTTCCATTTGCGTCTGCTTGGTCGCTGCTTGAATGTCTTCGTTCCTCTCGATCTTGACTTTTCGTGGCAGTTTCACTGATAACCTCACCCTCTCCGTTTATGTTTGAGTCGATACAAATGCCAGAATCAGAATTCTTGACATTATTCAGCACTGTAACATGAAAGCCACTGTTGTCTTTTAATTGGCTATTGTTGCCGTTCAGATTGCGTTCTGGTACAGCTTCGTCGGCTGCTGCGCACGGGGTCCGGCTCTGCTCTGCTGAAGACTGCTGCACGTCCTCAGAAGGTTTCAGAGTGACGCTCTGCTGCGGCGGTTTGTCTGAGGAGTTCTCCTTGCTATTGGTTTCAGTAGTGATGGACTGTGGCCCTGGTTTATCTTCTGAGTGGTCCTGAGCTGGAGTGGGCTCTGCTGGATTCTCCTGTGGTGGTGCTTTGTGTTTTGACAGGGTTTCCTCAGTGGAGAGGCCTGCCTGGGACTCTTCCACTCCTCGAGGATGGAGCTGCGCTGTACTGGCGGCAGATTCTCCGCGGGGGCCGGTGGAGGAAATGCTGGCTGCACCTTCGGCGGACTTCTCCTTCACTTGACTGAGATGAGAAGACGAAGAGTTCTGAGCCACAGAGACTCCTCCTTCTGCAGACCTGACACAGGCTGCTGGAGAACAGAAGTGAGGAGAAATCAGTTTAAGACAAACAAGCGGTGCTGTTGATCCAAAATGTTCAAATCAACTGCAGAAAAACGGAGCTCCCAGGTGATGACTATCACATCAATGGAAGAGCAGCAGCATTTCTGAACCAAAATGAACAGAAATACGGAAAATCTTCAAGATGGCTGATGATGCTTAAGCTAGGCAATCTTTCGTCTATTTTTATAGAGAACTGTCAGAATCAGAAATCGCATAAGCAAGGCCACTTGAGATGAACAAGTGCGGACTAAGGCAAGCGTGTGAGGATGCAGGTATGCAGTTTGCTTGATGCTTATTACGGAGACGGTATTAGCTTTAAAGCTACAGTGCACCAAAAAAACAAACAAAAAAAAACCTTCTGGATACAAAAATCTTAAATCTTGGTCTCTCCACTGGATTTGCTATATTTAGAATGTCCAAGGCACGGAATGACTGTTGTTTTTTACTACATACAAATCTATTAATACTTTAAAAAAATATATATATCAACTAACAAATCTTGAGCAAAAATACATGATCTTTTACTGATGACAGCAATACATGCAACCCGTCCAACATGTTAGTGTTGAACTGGCGCTGTGTGGGGTGAGAGGCAATGATGCAAAGCTGCTGGTCTGGCGGAGGAATGCGGGCGGCACCGACTGCATTAAAGGGGACTTATAATGCAAAACTCACTTTAGTTATAATAGGTCTATGGGCTGTACTAAACATGTTCATGAAGTTCATTACACAGAATCACTCTCACATAAAGAGATCTCACCAGCTTTATTCTTCACAGTTTCAGTCCCTTTCAACATGAGCCGTTTAAGGGCTCTGTCACTTTTATGCAAATAAGCTGTTGCTGGCCACGCCCCACCCATCCCATGCTAACG
>JBBJLS010000001.1:40344426-40356420 GCA_037577275.1 Bryconaethiops microstoma | reverse complement strand
TTTTGAATCAAGTGTGGTCAATAGTGTATAAAACAACAGTGACATGCACATTTTACAAAGACACACTCCCACAAATTACAAAAGCAATAACCAGAAAAATAAAATGATGTCATCTCTTATTATTTCCATGGCTGTATAAAAAAAATAAAAAATAAATTTAAAAAAATCTGTTCTCTTGCAGTACCTCAAGGATGTGGTGCAGAAGAGTGATGCGACCCTTGTTCGATTTGGTCTCCGTCAGCTTCAGAAGTGAACTAATCTTGAACCCTTCAGCATTTCCTGTGTGACTTCCCTAAGAGATAATAGAAAAACACTCGGTGGTCCGGCCTGACAAACAGTAAGACCCTTATAAGAGACATTATGAAAGGGTTTATCCATTATACAACATGTACCTTGATCCAACATTAAGGTCCAAGATGTAAATAAAACAACTGGTAGCTCAGAATCAAAAAGCTACAATTTAAAGGCATAATTTGTATGTCAAGGTATAAAAGTTCTTACATAGTTCAAGAAGTTTCCCACGTGAAGGATGAGTTTGCAGAAGCTGGGCAGCAGGGTGCTTGCTCTGAGACCTGCAGGGGGATACAGACATCAAAAACTTTCAAGATCAACTTAAAAAAAACCCCAAAAAAACAGGACAATATTGAGATACTGTAACACTGAGATAAAAAAAAGAAGCTTGATTTGTCAGTGTTCACTAGGGGGAATGTATGGAGGGATGGCATCCGAGAGTTTTGTGATCTCTATGCCCTAACACACCATCTTAACCAAAATCATGATGGTCTTAGAGAGCAAAACAAACTCTTTTGGGCTGCAAATCAAAACTCAACTGCTAGAGTTGGGCGACCCTTGTGTACCGGATCATATTTGTCATTTAAGGACATCTCTGCTCTACTCCTGAGAAGATGCAGCGCATGTGTTTATTTCGCCAGCCCTTGAAAACCCTGAGCTTTTAGAACTATTTACAGAAGGTGTGCATTTGAGTGACAGATCCATTTTCCTCCCTCACACCTTATAAGCAGAGCAGCTCTAGAAAACTGTTAGTGAATATTTGTTAGTGGATAAGCAGCGTCTCCATAAAAACTTAATTGAACATGCTTGTCTGTGTGTATGTGTGCGCTGCTCTTTAAATTTTTCAGCTCACGACCACCCACCTCTCGAGGGCCATTAATCCATTAGGAATGTGCTTCTTTTCGCAGTGCAGGCTGTCATTGTATGAGGATGAATGCAACTTTTGTCTGACCGATAATTGTGCAGTACTTAACTGTTAGGTTGCACATCGCACATCTAGAAACCATGGAAAAATTTTTTGGTTGAAAAAAAAAAAAAAAAAAAAAAGAAAAGAAAAAAGACAATAGAATTCAGTGACCCTGAAGCTGCCTGTGCTCCAATTCTCACAGTGGGAGAGACAAAAGAGCAGCTGTATTAAACGCTATCAGAATAAACTCTTCAGACGCTTCCAGTGAGCGAGTGAGGGTGAGTCAGCTGCTTTCGACTGTGGAAAAAGCAATCAGGGCTGGAGAAGCATAGCTGAGGCCAGAACTCCCACGCAGCACCACAGCTCACACTCACTCTTGCATGCCGCCTCCACCAGCTCCGCTTTAGGCCTCAGTATCTCCAGCACAGAAGTCGTCTCTTCACACAGTAGCATGCACTCAATCCTCAGCTGGTAGCTGAGAGAGAGAGAGACAGAGAGAGACAGAGAGAGACAGAGAGAGACAGAGAGAGAGAGAGAGAGAGAGAGACAGAGAGAGAGAGAGAGAGAGAGAGAGACATAAGTGAGTTGAAACTGAGGGTCAACATTAATGGGCTTTTTAACCAGGTTCACTTTCTACAGATAATGCAAACTGTGGCTTTATACAGTTAATTAATTTCATGAAGCATCTAGTTCGAGTCATTACCAGGGAACAGCAAGGAGTAGGAGGTAAAACTGATCCACGTTGGCAAGTTTGTCTTGATCTCCTTGGAAAGAGTTCAAGTTGTCGATCTGCAACGAGAAACAAAAATCCGGGCCATATTTAGTTACTTTAATGACCTTCCCCATTTCAATTCATTTCAGAATTTTACTTCAGCAATACGTGACCAACCTCATGTTTCTCCGGAAGGAGCTTCAGAAGCTGCTTTAACACCTCAACGTCAAACTTGGAACGGTCTCCTTTCTGAATCATGCCCACAAACTCTCCATTTGAGCTGTATGAAGGGTTGAGGGGATAAAGTGGATTAGCCCTAAGAGCAAGATATTCCACTGGCAGGAGTCCACTATGCATTTATCAGCTTAAGTCCTAGCCAGCTTACCATTTGAACTGCTTCAGATATATATTCAGATTCAGGTTCTTCTTGGGATCAATAAAGGAGATCTACAAGAAAATAAATAAATAGTTTTGGAACTTAAGTACTCTTAAGACAACATCTGGCTAACAGATAATGAAGCAGTCACTGACTTCTTTGGGTTCTTTCTTGACAGCGGGAGCTGAAGTTTTGTCTTTGGGTTGAGCTACCGGGAGGCTGAAGAGCTGCTCAATGCTGGTGTAGTTGGGCATCAGAGGTTGGTCAGCCTGCGCTGAGGCCCATATACAGCGACCATCTAGAACAGAAAGTTTGAATTAGACACTTGCTATACACACGTACAATGTAAAATGACAAGGAGTGTGTGTGTGTGTGTGTGTGTGTGCGCGCCATGGAAAAAAATAAGACCCATTTTTCCCTTTTTTTCTGTTCACTGTACAATTTGCAGCAGCGTGTGTGTGTGTGTGTAAAATGCACAGGTTGCTATTCTTTAATGAACTATTGCAGTGTGAGCTGTGTAAAAAATAAAATGCCTCCATATGTGTTTAATAGTGTTTGTATAGCAGCTTCACTCCTGATTCATTTTCTGATGGGAAGAAACAGAGTCACACATGCGCACACTGTGCTCTTAACATCACTATTTTAAAATGTCGCAGTTGTAAAATAATGTAAGAGTGTTTTATAGTTTAACATTTCCAGGGTATAATAAATTATTTATATGTATTATTTTAAAATGTTCACCAAACATTTTTTGTTTGGAATTTTGAATCAAGTGCGGTCAAGTGTTTAAAACAATAGTGACACGCACATTTACACAGACACACTCCCACACATTACAAAAGCAATAACCAGAAAACAAACAATGCAGTGTCTGTATATATATACACATACATATACATACATACATACATACACACACACACACACATATATATACATACATATATATTTGTGCATGTGTCAACATGTCTGCACTATAATGTACACTAGAGGGCAATGCCCTATAGGACTAAATTATTTGGAGGAAACATACAAGAATTTTTCTGCCCAAGATTCTGATTGCAACATTCATTATATAAATGCCATTACTGTCTACAAAATAAGGCCCTTTTTCTTTTGTTAGTTTTTTTAAAATTAAAATATTTAGCACATCAACTTTATGGCTTGGGGCATGAACTCTGAAGCTCATATAACACATACACATGTGGGTCCGTGCTTCTAATTGGTCTAAATCATCTACAGGCACTTTACAAGTCTTATGGCACAATTTCCCTCATTAAAACCTGATCTTAATATTTTAGAATATAATTAAAATGGTGACTCTTGTGATTTGAAAATCACATGCATTTAAATCATGCATCTTTCAGCACTAAGGCCCCAGACTACATGCATCAGCTAAAAAAAAACAACTATCCGTTCTCATCCTCTTGAAAAGGAAAGTATTAAATAATAGGAGACGCCATAATTTGTACATTCTTTTTTTTAATCAGCATGCGTTATATTTTTGACTATATTGTGACTATATTTCAAGATTATGTCTGACTGGGAACAGAGGTATTGTTCATTGCTGTTTTTAGCAAAGTTAAAGAAGCGCTTATTCTATGTTTTACTCATTAACTGTCTCTGAGATGTTTTACAACATCATGTTTTCAGTGGTGACTACAGTGAAATGTTGCAATAACAGGAATATTACAGACATAACTCTAAAATTACAGCTTCAGGGGATGTTTCAATGTGGTTTCCTAATCATTCTTTGGAAAAGCCCAAGTGTTAATATGGAAACCTGTTCCCACAGAATGATCAGAGAATACTTATTTTATTGCTATCATTAATTTACACTGCTTCACCAGAGGTCCTTGTCCTTTAGACACCACGAGCTTTGTGGGGCATGGAAATAAAATGGATACAGCATTGAAAAACACTGTTAGAACTGTTTTTTTTTGTTGTTGTTCAAGGATTTCATTTGCCATTATTTGTGAAAAAATTCTGTTTCCATCAATGTGCATTGTTTGAAAGTGAGATGGGCATGACAAGCATTGAAAGCTGGGTTCTGTAGCACAACAGTCAAATGCTGACCTCAGACAAAACCTGAAACAAGAAGTACATCTTCCAAGAAGTACTTCTCACAGTTTCTATGCCAAATTGTGAAGCGCATCATTCTCACCAGTAACAGCTCTGGAGTTCAGCTTCTGCCAGTTCAGCTTCTTCATCCTGAGTGACGGATATGGGCCAGCCTTCACTGGTGCAGAATAAGACCTGCCCAGAGCCTGAACACTGTGGGCTACTATTATGTCCCCCGTTCCTGTAAAAGGGGGAGGGGGAGGTGGACCAGGCATTCCAGGAAGGGGTGGTGGTGGTGGAGGTCCTCCAGAACCCATCCCAGGTAACGGAGGAGGGGGAGGAGGTACTCCCATTCCTGGTAAAGGTGGTGGTGGTGGAGTCACGCCCATTCCTGGTAAAGGTGGTGGTGGAGGTGGAGGAGGCACACCCATTCCTGGTAAAGGTGGTGGTGGAGGTGGTGGGGGACCTCCAGAAGCCAGCCCAGGAAGTGGTGGTGCGACTCCCATTCCAGGTAGAGGAGGGGGAGGGGGTGGGGGTGGGGGTGGTGCATGCTGTGTCAAGAGAAGTGAAGGAGTCATGCCAGGCAGTGGAGGTGGGGGAGGTGGCGGTGGTAGAGGAGCAGGTGGTGCAGTGGTGTTTGGCTTCTGTGGTGATGCTTGTTTGGACAGTAATTTGTTCAAACGTTCTTTCCCGTCATCAGTCAGCTCAGTCTGAACTGCTCTGTCTGTCCTCTTGAGGGGATGACCATCTATGTGATAAGAACTCTTGGCTGGCTCTTTCAAAAAGACAATGCGCTGCAAGATCTTCTCAGATGACTCCATTTGAGCTAAAAAGCAAGAATTTCATCAATTATTCACTTGCTATACTTTTGCTCATTTCATTTAGGACTGGTTTAATCACGTACTTTTGGAAACCTAAATTAGAATATAGTCTTTTTACGAAAAAGTGAATGATTGCCTCTCTACAGATGGACTTTGAGAAGGTACCAGGCTTTCACAAAAAAGAAGCAGTCACTAAGGTAACATAATAAGACTAAACTGCAGCAGACTTCGTTTGTGTGTCAGATAAAAATGATCAGTGCAAACATTTGTAGTATGTAGGATGATAAAACCTCTATGCTATAAAGTTATTTCTGAAAACTTGTAGTTCAGGCCACCACAGTCTAAAATGTGATGATGGATAAAGCTTTTAAATTCTAGGGTACTACAGACAATATTATTTCATGGTAAAAAGTCACTAGACCAACAGATAAATGACAGTGTTGGTTTATGATACTTCACATTGTATGATGACAACTGTCAATAACCTGAACCTGCATTAAGCTGGAAAATAAACAATAACCACAGTCATGAAAGAATATAAAATATACTAAACTGAGAACAGCACAAAATCTCATTTACAGGCCAGTGCAGTTAAGCTCTGAATAGGGTATCAGTACTGATGTCGCTGTCAAACGACTGCTGAATGAGTCTGACAGTGCACTCACAGTTCTGAGCCAGCAGGACAGCTCGGTTGGTGAGAGTCTCCAGGGCCTGCCAGATGTCTGCTCGCTCAGGTCCCAACAGCAGCAGAGTCTGAAGAATCGACAACAGCTGCAGCGAAGCGGGAGAGCTGCTCACCTACAGGGGGTCGCAAAGAAAGCACTGGTTTCAGAACAGAATCTTGTACACTGGTACATCTAAAACCTCTGG
Organism: Bryconaethiops microstoma; assembly: GCA_037577275.1. NCBI lineage: Eukaryota > Metazoa > Chordata > Actinopteri > Characiformes > Alestidae > Bryconaethiops > Bryconaethiops microstoma. The sequence goes on along the minus strand of JBBJLS010000001.1, from coordinate 40,350,382 downwards.
AAGAGCAGGGTGTGTGATTCAAGTCTTTCACGCCACATCACACATGATTTCATGCCTCATGTCACATTCTATGTCTACCATGTCCGATTCATTTTGCAAGGACTTGCAAATTGCAACATCCATTAAAATGACTTGTTCCTGTGCAGGGCAGGTCCTCTATGTTAAGACTTTTAATATTAATAAAGCCTTTTTATTAAATGAGTATTAATCAAATGACTTATCCTACTGCAGTAATCTAGGACCAGCTTACCAATGTCTAAATACTAATCCTAGCCACAAAATTTCCGTAAACAACTAAGCACGTAAGGACACCATCCACTAAAGTAAGGGAATGTCTAGGCCTGAATCTCTCGGGCTTACCCCATCTGGAATCTGATAAAGAAGCCTATCACACCATCTTTATTGGCTTGTTGTTGCTGTGCATGTGTACAATACAGAGCTGTGCAAACCAAACTCACTTTGTTAAACAATGTGAAGAAGACCTCTTGGTGATTGCTCATATCAATGCCTCCATAGAGCCTCAGCAGCTCCTCCTCATCCTCTGCCAAGGCTTCCTCAAATGCCTCACACTGGATGATCAAGTCCTCATCCTCCTGCTCTCTGGTGAGCACAGGAAGGGACAGTGGGTAGACAAGAGACAGGTTTAGTGTCTAGACTTTCTGGAAACTAACAAAGATGGCATTTAGGACGACATGACACTCACCTCAGCTTTGGCAGAACATCAAGCAACTGTAACCCTAGTAGACAAAACAAACCAATTTTCATCAGTCGTGTTGTGGTTTTGAGTCTGGAAAAAGTCTCACGAACCAAAAGTGGGCGCAATTAAGCCTGATGGAGCAGCTGGAACTTGTAGACCAGCCGCCACACGCGTTACAAACCAGAACTGGGAGGCCTGGAAGTGGTCGTCATGGTGCAGCCCGCGGTATACCCGAATAATGTGGTTTAGGGAGGGAAATGAAGGACCATCACATCCCGTGGAAAACAGAAATGCTACAAAAAGGCCGTATTTTTTTTCAAACGCACGCTTTTTCCAAAGAATATTATCGATCCTCTGGATTAGGAGCTCGGGAAGCAGGAGAAACACGCGCTCCTGCTCCTGTGGTTAACATCGCATAAACGTGCATTTAATGCACAAATTTATGACACCAACCAGCCCAAACTCTAAAGATTAGTGCAGTTAACTTGCCCATCTAATAATTCCGCCTGGTTTGAATGGTTTTTCATAACGACCTCCTCATTCAGAGGAACCAGGGATCTCCAAACCGAGACGAGCAGTGGCAGTTTTGGTGCAGCGACTCACAATATATTTTAGTTTTTCGTAAAAAAAACAAAAAAACCCTGTCGTGCGCCGTGATCGGAAGAATACAGCGGAGAGTGGTGTGAGTGAAGAGAGTTTTTCATTTGTTAACCATTTAATTTAGGTGAATAGACACGTAGGCTGCGTTCCAAATACACTTTCATACTTTACACACTATACTACTGAATACTCTATCCAATAGTGAACTATTTTATGTACTATTTAGTGTGGAAGTACTACAGTACTCCTTACTAAAGTTTGGGACAGAACCAATGTGATCACTGCTCGTCAGTTAACAGGGTAGAGGCAGGTATTTCTTTGGTTATTATCTTCTGTAAAAGTATCTACGTTTGTCACTAAACTAGTACATCTTTACGAACAGCAGTGTCAGTGTTACACCATTATTTGTTACACTAATGTTCTGGTCATTTGGTTTGGACTGTTTTTATTGTATTTTTTTTTTTAATATTGTATTATTTTTTATTGTCTTATCTTTTATTCTGTCTTGTTGCACTGGGCGTGATAATTACACAAGAATTTCTCTCGGGATAAATAAAGTTCTTTCATATCTTATCGTAAGCAGGCCCGGGGTGTTTTGGATGAGTCCTGCTACTTGGCGTTGGGCACAAACTCAGACCCACATTCATGTTTAGAGTGAAAGTGTTAGGACAGCGGTTTCTGACAAAGCGGCACAACTTGTCAAAACAGATTTGCAATGGGGGATCACACGGCCACATTTTCCAAACAGTAAGAGAGACACGACCCCTGTCGAACTTTTTCAATAGACAGCGGAATGTATTTTTACATGTTTGTTCAACGTGTGGCTTTCAATGGAATTTTGACAGATACAAAAATAAATAAATGAAGCTGACTTAAATGTTATTCACCTTTTCAGATTGAGTCTTTATTTCGGAATGTTGTTGACTACAAAACCCGACTCGTCCTCAGTGGTTTGTGCTCCTGTGCCCTTTTAAGATTTCTTTTCTGGAACTAGTTAGCGTTATGCTGTTAGGTCAGCCTGGCCGCCCACCCAGGTTACCCAACACATTTTTAAACTGAAGCAAACTTAGAGCTTACAACCTACATTTACAACATAAGAGATCACAATAAAAATGATGTAAATTGCATTAATTTGGATTTTCATTGAATGTTTCTAGAGACTATAAGGGATTTTAGCTAGTTGATAAAGGTAAACACTATTCATCCAGCATTTCAGTAGCTCTTTATGATGACTGCTGATTATTTTAGAGTGGATTCATTCATCTCATAGAAACACCAGCTCAGGCAGAGTCAAGGAAGATTAAATGTGTATACCGATGAACTCCTTGCGCATTTTGTCTCTTTGCCGGAGGTCTTCAATGCTGAAGATGAGGGCGTTGATCACACTGAGGAGAGTCACCATGTAGGGGACGTTATCCGTACTTTCCAGCTCATTCATGATCACGCTGAAGCGGTATTGCTGGGTCTTAACGCTCTATAAGGCAATCAATCAATCAATAAATTAATAGTTGTTTCCTCTGGCAGGTGGGCTACAATTCTACCACTTTTATTACCAAACTTTTATTATTCCTTAATCTAGCCCAAAATGGACTTACATTGGTGATTCACCACCGTGTTACAGGTTTAATTCATGTCTATAAACAAAATACAGTGTTGTTCTACGCTGCAAGCTGGAAGCCTGGGTCTATCCTCGGATTTAAGAAAACATAAGCGATACACTATTAATGTTTATTACGAAAAACATTACTGGTTTTGAAGAAGAGATTAGAGCTGTCTTAAGTGCACTGACATTCACTTTGCGTAGGATCATGAAAAAAAGTATCTCTCAGTTCTCCAACATATCCAATGTATCACTGGACAAAATGTCATTCTTCAACAGGATATTGATCCCAAGCATTCTTCAAAATTGTGCCAAAAATTATATCCAGTTCAATAGAAAATAACATCTTTTGAGAATTATGTCTTGGCCTCCCCAGTGTTCAGATCTTTGTCCCTTATTTCCAAAAATTGTTAGAAAGGATTCCACAAATCTGTGCAACTGTGATAATCAATGGGGTTTGTTATTTTGATGACGCTTGTACATAAGCTTTTGTATCTATTAAACTGCACTTAGTGTATATTGTTACATTACACTTCAGATACAGTAAAGTGTTCTTACAAAAATTTGAACGAACAGTGTATTGTTTATTTTTTGGGTCCAAATGGTTGGCAGGTAGTGTAAATGTGGGCACTGCAGTACTGGTAACTTACACCTACCTTGTAATGGTCCAGGGCATCCAAGGCCAGCCTGTGTCCCTCGGAGGAGAACATGCTGAGGGCAGCCAGAAGCTCAAACACTTGCTTTTTCACCATCGTGTTAGAGGTATCCAAAGCTGGAGGTAAGAAAACAAAGGTTTTACACTTTCAACGTATTTTTGTTTACGCTATGTGTGTGTCATCCTCTGGGTGATTTCCGGGGACATCAACTGACTGTGCATTTTGGTGGAAATGAACTTTGGACCTCTGTTGAAGAAAAAAATCAAAGAATGTGACTAGAAAACTCTGCCGGCAGGGAGTGTGCATGTGTTGACGTTCCTTTAGAGCTTTTACAACAGTGTTTCAAAGAGATGCTTTTAGACACTGTAGCTTTAATCTATGTTGCGTTTCCCCAGTGTTCTTTAAAAATCCTTCTCGACATTATCTTTGGTACTCTGGTACTCACATGCCAACAAGATGGTGGCATAGCAGGACGAGACGAGCATCGCAAAGTTGGCAAAGTATTATATTGTTTTTGGACACTGTATCCCTTATTTATCTTTATTTTTTCTGACATATAGACACAAAATAAAAAGTAAGAACACAGTTTCCTTTATTGGTTTCCTTCTTTGTATGTAACCTTTATGGCACATTTTTTAAAACAGATGAAAAGAAGCGTATAAATGTGTGAGACTGATAGTAATGAAAATGTATCTGAGGACCCCTAGAAACACCAAACTGACCAACCCTGAACATGAGCCCCAGTTTAAAGGCCAAAACTACTGAACTGGATGCTCTACATTCCAAAGAACTGACATGGATTTGGCCTTAAATACCAACCTTTGGAGGAGACGCAAGGAAATACTTGCCTTATCCATAGTTTGGTGTCTTATAACATTTGGAAAACACTCTTTCCTTTGTCTAAAGCAGGAAGCACAGTGTTTGTACCATTATCCTGAAGGTGTCTAACACACCAGTGCAACACACAATATGGCACGACCAGTCAGTGTCACTGCTGAGCTGAGCATAATTCAGCACACGAATGGGGGATTCCATGATTAGAGTTTCATTTAGCCTCTGCAATTTTATTTATTTAATTTTTCATTGTTGTATCTAAGAAAATATACATTTAACCATTTTAAGGTGTGAACAGGTCTCATTTGTTAGCTGGGTTACTTTTCATACAGTGACATAAGAGTTACAGGATTGATTATTTTAAAAAAGAAAATACACAAAATGTGAACAACATCCATGCTAATAGCACAAGAACGTCACTGACAATCTATTGTGGGGGTAAATGGATGTTAAATGGATTCACACATTGATGCAAAAATAATATACATTCTAATGATTGTATTTTATTATATTTTGAGGCTGGGTAAAGCTAAAATGCTTTTTTGTAAGTGCTGTATTTGAATAAGGTTCTATACGTGCTTGGTCTAATGCTGTGTTTAAAAGCTTTTATCTTTGCTTTCACATTTGTAATTGTAATATCAGACAATAAATAGCACCCCAAGTGGTGGATGGACCGTGCAGCAGCAGATTGACTATATTCAGTCATTGTAACCCTCCAAAGCACTGCATGGTAGGTGTACCTGATAGAACCGGCAGTAAGTGTAGGTATAAGGTGAGTGCACCATATATGCTGGAAACTCAGTGTCGGTGCTAACTGTGCAGTCGAATGAACAGAAATAAGTACTCTACCTTGGGACAGCTTGCGTACATAACCCTCATTCTCCACAATGAAGTGGATTCCTGTGGAGGAGTTCATGACCGCCCTCACACAGTTCACACAGGTCAGCTGCAGCAGGGCGTCTGCGATCCGCGAGCACCCGCGTCCCGAGAGCCTGTCCAGGGCCTCCAGGAGGAGGTCCAGCCCAGAGAGCTCCAGGAACTGCACCATCCAGGTCTGATCACTGCCCTCCAGCCTTTTCTTGAGCCCCGAGTAGTTGACCACGGTGGGCACCTGCAGCAGGCGGATGCACAGCTCCGGGTCTGCATTCTCCAGGTTTGCCTCCTGAGGGCCATCCGAGTCCTGAGATGATCCCAGGCGGCCCTTTACTGCTGCCCATTTCTTCTGGACTCTGTCTGACTTAACTGACATGATGGAGGTGCCAAAGGATGCTAGAAGGAACTGTGGAAAGAAAGTGCATAGAGATCAGTTCAACTCTCCAATCTGACTGAGGAATTGCATCCCTTACCTCAAACCAATGTTTGAGTTTTTGGTAACTTCCTTTCTTTGTTGGGAAGTACGTTCTGATTTTTGGGTTTTGGTGGTTATCAGCCTGAACTGAAGCCAAATATCAGTCTTTTTTTAAATGACCTATTATGTATTGTCCCCTGTAGTGGGAGACTGTCCCCTGTAGTTAGGGAATGGAAGTCGCTTTGGATAAAAGCGTCTGCTAAATGCCGTAAATGTAAATG
>JBBJLS010000001.1:40308565-40334982 GCA_037577275.1 Bryconaethiops microstoma | reverse complement strand
AAACAGGTGCAGATGATTCCAGATGATCAGGCGATGATCAGTATACTGGTGGTGCTGAATGCTGAGTGGTTGGAACACCTTTGTCTTGGCTCCTTGTATCTTTAGGCACTTAAGCCTGTCACAGTAAAACATTTGTTCCCATTTCTTTTATTTATTCTACTCAATATGCCAAGGATAACATGGCTTGACAGACATAAAATTGTATTTTTGCACCAAGGTGATGCAAAGCAAAATATAAATGAGGGATGGCTCAAGACATACTCAAGTAAAATCTGAATGAATTTGCATTTTCTTGAGAAAAACGTTTACTTCTATTCAAGTACATTTGTGAAGAAAGTTATCAGCTTTTTATTCAGTTTCACTTTAGTCTCCTTATTTGGGAGTGTAATTTAATTGCGTTACGTTGCCACAGCAATGAACAATATGTTTCTCTCTGTTGCAAAAAAGAGAAGATGACAGCGTCTCATGTGACAGAGCACCATCTCATGACTGCTGTTCCAGCATTAAAAAGATCACTTGCTCTTTTTACATTCTTAAACAATAAACAGCATTGTTAAAGTTATGATCATTACATTGGCATGAATGCAATGAGAGAGAGAATTTTGAATTATCTAAGGATCCACTATGCAAAGCTCTCAGAGCTATTACCTCGTGTCACTTCTGTTTGTGATGTAGCACAACCCTGTGATTCTGAGGCTGATCTAGTGATTCAAGACTTTCCCTAAGTCTGTTTACTGTGGAAATTTTGAAGTGTTTAAGCACAGCTGTACTAGACTAAGCTCCAGAGCAGCTTCAGCGGTGAACGAACAAACTGGGACTCTTTCAAATGGCTCCTTTTTCCATCGATCCAAGCACACTTCCAGCTCCAACACACGAGTAAACATTAGCAAAAATGGAAAAGTCTTTTTTGCCTTAAAAGGGGCCAAAACACACACAACCTAATAATATTCCCTCCTTAAATGGACCAGTTTAGCATGTACTTCACTACTCCGAAAGACTTACGAATTTTTTTGAAAAGAATGGCATGTACTCAGTGGCACAGCATGCATAAGCTCTCTTACATCACACCAGCACATAAGTGGGGTTCCTCACACAAAGCAGGAGTGCTGAGCGTAGCGAGGGCTGCATTCTGTCTATCTCTCCCTTACAGACCAGCACAAAACCACGTCCAGCTCTGGAATCTGTGATATGTCAACAATGTCCCATGGCAGCACTTTACCCTCAATACAGGCCCTGGATTCAGTCTAGACAATGGAGTGTATACTTCAGGATGACTGCACACACCAAAATAAATATAACAGGGCTTAAAACAAGTGCAACGTATTAATATTTGTGAAATGCTCATTGTATTTCCGATACACACACACACACACACACACACACAATATAACAGTGCTAGAAAGTGAAGCATGTGAAGCAAGTATTTAGCGTGTCCACTTTTTCTCTTATTACAGATTCACACCACTGTTTTCAGGAGACATGTTTTCAGTTTTTCCATCAAAATATGCAGGGATCTTTTTCCAGCTTCTTGTGAAAACCTCTAACATTCAGTCATATCATTTGATGCCATTTTTGCTTCATATAATCTACGTAATCCCAAAAACATTCAGTGATATTGAGGTCTGCACTCTGTCTAGATACACTTGCTCTCAGACCCTCAGTGTTGAGTTGTCTTCTCACACTGGAAGGATGGACAGAAACACCTGTGGATTTTTTTTACATCCGAAGAGAGAGCAGAGGTTGATTTTCTCCTCTCTCCCGAAGATGAAAGCTTTAAACGCTGCATTTCTGATGGAGACAGATTCAGAGGTCTATCAGGTCTGGCTAAGCTGTTAGCACTCTAGTTTTCCTTTAGAAGTTTGTCTATAGTGATTTCATGGCTATGGGCCTGATTTCATACACCTGTTAGCAATGGCCGTTGTTGAAATAACTGAATTCATTAGGGGATGAGGGGATGCTCACATACACTATATCAGGGGTCTCAAATCTGTCCAGAAAGGGCTGCTGTGGGTGCAGGTTTTCATTTCAATCAAGAAGAAGCCACACCTCAGTAACTGAAAACCAAGACCAACTGATTACAGAGGTAGATTCAGGTGTGCCTCCTGCTTGGTTGGAACGATAACCTGCACCCACAGCGGCCCTTTCTGGACAGGTTTGAGACCCCTGCACTATATGAACAAAAGTATTGGGGCATCTGACCATTACACCAACATTGTATTCAAATGCATAGATTTTAATATGGAGTTGGTCCCCTTTTTGCAGCTATAACAACTTCCACTCTTCTTGGAAGGCTTTCCACAAGATTTTGGAGTTTCTGTGGGAATCTGTGCACATTCATTCTGTAGAGCATGTATGAGGTCAGTCACTGATGTTGGACGAGAAGACCTGGGTCACGATCTCCGTTCCAGTTCATCCGGTGTTGGATGGGGTTGAGGTCAGGATCCAGCACCTGCGGGCCAGTCAAGTTCTTCCACACTGAACTCATCCAGCCATGACTTTATAGATCTTGCTTTGTGCACTGGGGCACAGTCCTGGAATAGAAAAGGTTCTTCTCCAAACTGTGTCCACAAAGTCGGAAGCATGGCGTTGTCCAAAATGTCTTGGTCTGCTGAAGCATTAAGTTTGCCCTAAGGAGTTTAGCCTAAACTGTGAAAAAAAGGTGTGTCCCAATACTTTCATCCATATAGTATAGTTTTAGGCAGTTTATAAATATACATTTTAAATAAATCAACAATGGTACTGAAATACTAGTAGGTGACACCCAATATCTCCTTTTCTATTAAAATCCACAGGCGATACCAAATATATTTTGTGTTCAACTCCATAACAAGCGTATTTTGTTTCCAGAGGGAAAAGTTGAACAGATGCCAGCCGTCAGTGTTGATCAGCCCCTTTCTGCCTTGCTGCCAGTGAGTGCTTGGTAATGCCCACACAAAGTGTTATTGCAGCTTTTTAGTAGACAATGTCCCTTTAGAATGAAAAGCAACATGCAGGGCTGCTTCTAATCTTGGGTTTGGGTGTTGATTCTGGTTGCAGTGTTGGGTTTGGTGTTGCCTGGCAAATAAAGTTTTTTCAAATTCAAATAAGAGCCAGGATAAATGCAATAAAAAAGACATTCACTGAATGAAGCGTGCCCTGTATTTCTAATTCCTCAGGTTTAAAAAGCAGTTAGGAACCACCTTGATAGGGCAGCAAGTTAATAAATCAAAGAACAATGAGACATTTTCTTATCTGCTTATTTTATTTACGGTGTCACTCCTCAACTCATGTTACACTGACAGTGAAATATACACTCTTCACAGCACGGCTTCATCGAATTCTCCTCAATTGTAGCAGAAAAAAATCTGAGATTTGGAAATGTGTCTGGTTGGCCACTGACCAGCAACTGGCCACTGACCAATTTGTGCAAAATACAACAAAAACTCAGAATGTGTGGCTCTGTGGAATTTCTTTTTCACATGTTCTCTACAGCTGTCGATACAGCAAGGCATTGAAAAAAACAATTATGGTTCCCTAAAGCAATGGCTTTTAAACCTGTCAGTCTGACCAATGGACAGTTCACATTTTTGCTCCAAGCCAACTTGGAACATAAAGATATGGACCATCTGGAGATCCCAAATGATCAGTTTAAGAACCACTGCCCTACTGAAACTTTAATGGATGCTTATTTAAAGAACTGTTGATGTAAATTTGATTCTTTTTTAAGTTTAAAGAATCTCTTCTTAAAGGGGAATTCTACAGATTTTTGCACAGCAGTGGTCGTAGAAACCACATGTCTAAAAAAGAGAAAGGATTTGTTCAAATTTATCCATGGTGGTATAGGAGATGCCAAGTCATGTCAGGTCAAGCAGGTGTTTATTATCATTTCCACCATACACCGTACATAGTGAAATGAAACAATGGTCCTGCAGGACCATGGTGCAACACAAAGAACAAAAACAGAACACTACAAGATCACATAAGTGCAGGCAGGACAGGACTGCAAGAGAGAGGCTGCTGCGCTCGGCATGGTGTTGCTGGAGATGATGGTAAGGTCTCCCAGTCAGGAATTTCAGGATCCAGCTGGAGGGGTAGGTGTTCAAGCCCTGAGGTCTCAGCTTACCAATGGGTGTTGGTGTTAATTTATGATCTGAAGTCTGTGATCAGCACTCTCACATAAATGTCCTTTGTGTCCAGGTGGATGAGGGCCAGGTGAAAATGGCAGGGATGGCATCTTCCACTGAGCAGTTAGGATGATGTACAAATGGGGGTCCTGTCTGAGGGACAGCTGTAATTGAATGTGCCTCAGGACGAGCCTCTCAAAGCACTTCATGATTACTAGTGAGAGTGTGATGGGATGGTAGTCACTGAAGCATGACACTGACGACTTCTTTGGCATGGGGATGATGGTGGTGGTTGAAACACGTTGGAATGATGGTGGTGGTTGAAACACGTTGGAATGATGGTGGTGCTCAGAGAGATATTGAAGATATTATCTGGTCCGGAGGCCGTCTGCGGGTTGACTCTGAGCAGAGTTTCCCTCATATCAGCCATGGCCAGACAGAGCACCTGGTCGCTGTTGGGCGGGCTGGTCCTCCTCGCTGCTGTGACATTCTGTGCCTCAAATCGTGTGTAAAAGTCATTCATCTGGAAGGGAGGCCTTCCCAGCACAGGCAGGTGGAGATGTCCTGTAGGTGGTAATGGCCTATATACCCAGCCACATGCGTGTCACCAGTGTCCTGGAAGTGCCTGTGGATTTTCTGGGCATGTGAATGCTTCGCTGCTCCGATGGCCTGGGACAGTCTGGCCTTTGCCTGACATTGCATTGCAAAATATTCCCCAAAGTAAACTATTCTCTTCCACTATTACAGTATTGTCTCTCTTTTACCATTATTAGCATGACATATTTAAGACAAATGCAGTCTCAGTAGCCATTTTCGGACATTAAATAAAATGCATATATCTGCATAGTAGACATTGTGGCCACTGGATGCCAAACCCCTCACTGTAAAGAAAGCTAAGTCAGCAAGTTTCTCAGCAATGCACCGTTTCAGATCGCCAATCTGAATTGCTTTGTTTGCATCTCAAAAACTGAATTATGTAGAAATTCCCCCTTTAAGCAATCTCTTCCGGATTCAGTAAAGTATTCTGGTTCTGATGTGGATCTTCATAGATTTAAATGTCCAAGCCAAGACCACTGAGGAGCTTATATTCTTAATTGTGTACTTTGAAGAGGCCCCACACGTCAAATGGTTTCAGTTTCGGCCTCAAAGGAGGAACTTCCGCACAGGATTGGGTGCTTCCTATTTTAAGGAAGGACATTCCTGAAGAAGGATATGTGTTACCATAACAAAAGGTCGCATATCTTGTGGTCATTTCATTTCGATGTTTCTGTCCTGAATTAGACAAGTTGAGAAAAAAAGTCAATAGTCAAAGCGTACATTCCTCAGGCCAGCAAGTACATGCATGTTCGCACTCTACTAGAATGTTTCATAAGCCATTTTGAATAACTTGACCTTGATAAAACTCCCCCTGCATGGTGAAGTTGACATTGCACCAGTCTGTAAGAGCACATACCCTCTCGGGTGGTAGCCTACATTAGAACAATCCAGTATCGCCCAGCCAGACCGTATTTGTGACAGTCTATAAATATAACAGTCAACAAAAAATGGAAACTTAGATGAGTAGATTTTGATCTTATATTACCAAGAGGACAAAATGTTGTGAAGTTCAGGACATCTCTGTGGAGAAACTATACATACTGAAGAACAACCTTTATATCGTCCTACTGAAGGAACAGAGGAGGAGAAAGTATAGACACAGAAAGGATGTCTTGCTTAGTAATGTGAGTGAACTGTTACTGGAAGGCCCAATCCTTGCTTGTTGCTTCACTTCACTGGAATGTGTGAATGTGTGCTGGATTAAGGGGACCACGGACATTTGTCATCTTTCCTCTGTGTATTGCTGTCTTGATAGCGTAATCTCAAGGAGCAAGCGTTTTCAGTTTCCTGTGAAACTTACCACATGCACAGGAAAGCATACTCTAACTTGATGCTAGGGAGGCACCAATATGGGAATTGTGCATTACTAAAATATACATCTAATTGTGTTTGAGTGGGCAAAATGCAGAGTAAAGTGAACAATATGTTGATATTTTCAGGGCCAGATGTGATGTTATGTAAACATACCTGGAAAGTTTCCCTCTAAAAATGAAAATGTGTGCGGAAAAACTTACATAATATTAATTAGATATTAAATAAACATTACATTTTCCAAGGGAAACATACTGCTTTGCTAGCTTGCTTGCTTTTCTTGTGTTATCTGCTGAGCAGAGACTAGAGCTGGTGGGTTTAAAAGAGGGGGTGCCCTTGTTAGCAGTGTATTTCACCACAATAGAATACAGGGGGTCCTCGAGTTAAGACAGTCTCGACATTCGACGGTTCAAGTTTACGATGCTCACTCCAATAAAAATGTTTAAAAATTGGAGCTGGTGTCACCCAGTACAGTACCGTGTACAAGTACAGTATATTTATAACCTTTTTCCTTTTTCTGTGGCTTAGTTGTGTTTTTATGTTCTCGATTATGATTTCACAATGGTGTTAGGATAGGTCAGTGACTCAGGCTAGGGGGTGTTTCAACCTACACCACAATTCGGGTTACGTCACCGGCGCAGGAAAGGAACTGTGTCGTAACCCAAGGACCCCCCTGTACCACCAGTTTAACAAGTTGTCTCCAGACATGTATTTTCATTACAAGACTACATCTGGCCCTGCAAGACTAATAGTTCAACACAGCAGGCCAGTGTTGCCTAAAGTTTACATCATCAAACATCAGTCAAATTATCAGATAGTACTGATGTGATTCCAATATTATCATGCATCCCTAATCCCAAATAGGAAAAAAACGGAAATTAAAAAAAAAATATTCCAAACATTGTATCAAAATTGAAAACTATCGCTTAGTCTCTCCTGACTGTCTCTCATTCTGAGACCTTTGTGGAAACAATTGTTAATTAAAACCAGGGGTGTGTTTGCACGCTGAAGTTGCCAAAATGGGCTCATGCTGCACCATCACTCACCCTCAAATTACTGTGTGTTTTTTTTAACGTTTAAACTGTCAGGGTGATTATTTTTGGTTTGGTGCAGCAAGCAAGATAGAACCTTATTTTAGACTGTTTTCTGAATTAATGAGTTGAGAGTTACAGGTCAATTTAAATACAACTATTAAAAATAAAACAATAGTTAACCTCAGATTTGAAAACTTAGTATTGAACCTGATAATATGTTTCATTATATCTCTAGGACTCACCATTTTGCATTTAAAGAGTACGCTTCCATCCTAAAGCATCAAACCCTGCATCCGGTTCAGATTAGTCACTGGATTCCAGTCCCACTATGACAGAAGAGCAGGATCTTTGAAACATATTTTTATTGAAATCTCTATATCAAGTGGAGGAAAGATCCAAAGGTATCATTACAAAGCTGCAGAGTCAGCAATTACTGTTTTTTCCCGTCATCTCTGACTTGTTAGTTTGTGATCGCCGCGCCCTGTATTTGCTCGTTTCATTGTCATCGACTGAACCGCCCCATAATTCAACAGAGACCGAAGCTGTGGTCTGGTCAGAGGGTGTACAAAGCTTTGCTGTGGCAGAGATGCCAGACTGAAACGGATCTGGGATGACTATACAAAACTAATATATCCAGTTCACATCAGAAAACAAATTCAGTTCATTCATGTGAAAATCTCTAACTCTGATTACCATAATTTTTCATTCTACATATGAGAAAAATCTGCTCTCAAGAACCTAAACAGAAGGGGCTTTGGAGAAAAGTCCTTGGTAAACTGTAAGTTATTCAGGAGGAATGTGAAGGTCAGATGGGTGCCAGTCGGCAGCAAGCACAGCTGTCTTTGCACAATAAGCATGAAGTGATGCAATTTAAAAAAGTAAAGTGGCCCCTTATAGTCACATGAGAACACACCACAGCACAGCACACAGTGTGAACAATGTGAAATTCTTTCTCTACATCTAACCCATTCACCAAGTGAAGCGGGGGGCTGTCACCAATGAGGGGTGCCTGGGGAGCAGTGTGTGGGGACCCTGCCTTGCTCAAGGGAACCTCAGTGATGACACACAGTTGGGATTCAGACCCACAACCTTCCAACTGCAGGACCAAGTCCCTAACCAATAGACCACCAGAGTTTTCACTCCAGAGTTTTTCAGCCTAGTCTCTGTCTGTACGGTACTCTATTGCCACAGCAAAAATTCCAGTGTGTTTTCCTGTTTTTAGTAAAAAGCTAAAGAAAAGAATACAGTAGAAAAAAATGGGCAGTGGCTTCAGTTCAAGCAGCTGCCTTTATGCTTCTATTATAAAGTGTGCATTAGAAAGTGTGTTAGATATTTGACTGAAAAACACTGAAGTCTTACTTTACGTGCAACTTCAACCAAAAATAAGACCGCACCTGAGAGGGGCATTGATGGAAGCATTTCCAAAATCAGAGCGGTGTTCCTCTTTCACTATTCAGCACTATGCTAGAGGATCGATACTCTAAACCTTCACAGGTCATACTAAAATAGCTTCATAGGAGAACATGATGCCCACCGTAGTGCACCCTGGTACTATCTCTTCCCCAGGTAGGCGGCACACACGCACCCAGCCATCCTCATGGTGGAAAAGAAAACATGATTACCAGACCAGGCTGCCTTCTTCCATTACTCCATGTGATTTATTGTGTGTTCGAACACCTTTCTATCATAGCATGCACTCACCCTCACTCCCAGCCTGCATCACTGAATCTTCCAGGTTCACCAGTGGCTCTTCCTTGGACCACTTTCGGTAGATACTAACCACTTCAGACTGGGAACACCCCACAAGATGCTCTGACCCAAGTTGTGTAGGAACCACAACTTGGATTCACAATATATAATGACCCAGTTCCACATTATGCAGAATAATAGATTTTACGGAAAAAACATTATAATTTAACATATAATAATCACACAGAGTAACATACTGGATTCTGGTGTTCTGTACTCTGGTGTTCTGTACTCTGGTGTTCTGTATTCTAGTGTTCTGTATTCTGGTGTTCTGTATTCTAGTGTTATGTTTTCTAGTGTTCTGTATTCTGGTTCTCTGTATTCTAGTGTTCTGTATTCCTACTCTAACAGGCTTTGACACTTGCTATTAGTTCTAGCACTGCTCATTACAGTGGTCATCTAATTAGGGAGTCAACATGTTAAATGACAAGCTGTGCCACTAATACTAATCACGAACACACCTTCTAAACCCACCATCCACCCCCCCCACACACACACACACTCTCTCTCTCTCTCTCTCTCTCTCTCTCTCTCTCTCTCTCTCACACACACACACACACACACACTCACACTCACACAGTGTTGTGATAATAGTGTCTCCAGTGTCTACCTGGTACAACCAGTTTGCTGCCCATCACATCACCACCGTCCACACCTAAAAACCATCTTTACTTGATTACCGGTTGATTATACGATTACGTCTGGATAAGCCACAACGCGAGTAAGTTCAACGGATCGATCAACAGCTGCAGATGTTCCTCAGATATGCATTCTGTTCTGGTTTAGGCTGTTTTTGTTATGAATTATGTCCTGAACAGCTTCACTGATGTGGGTCAAAGTCACAGACTCCCCGCGATCGATAAGCAAGAGCCACATGCGATTTTGTAAAGCCTGTTTGTGCAAAAGTTCCTTCAAATAGTCTCCAGAGCTCCAGCGGTGAGCTCTGTAAAGGGAATGGGAATACCATGGAGAGCAGAACGGAACATTTCATCACTTCACGCCAGAAAATGGCGATTTCTTTAGGCTACACTTCTCCCGAACCCGTCCACTCCGAACCCAGGCTAGGGCGAGCACCGCGGCGCCACGTCCTCCCCCCCAGACCGCAGGGTGGAGAGGGGCAGAATAATACAGAGTGATGGAGGAGCCTACCTCTATTCCATTCACGTCCAGCTCACACGTCCTTCAGTCCGTCTGATTTGACTCTCAGAGCGGCCTCAGCTCTCCGGAGCTGCTCTGCTCAGAGATGGAGGCTTTACAGTGATTCAGCCTGCATGATTCACTTTCTCTCTTTCACACACACACACACACACACACACACACACATACACACCCACACACAGCGAGGGACTCCGCCCTCATTTTTGCATGCGTGGAATGAGGAACCCCAGCTATTTCTTTATTCATATCATCCTATCATGCATCCTCACTGCTGTGATGTAGCACAACCTGTTTGGTCCCGAGTCTTTTACTGTTTTCCACATACTGTATCTATATAGATTCCCAGCTTCTATAGACAGAAAAGTATAGATACCTGATTTTAAATGTGATTCCAGTCTCACTACAAAACCAAATGAGTCATTTTTATCCCTTAAAATGACCTTAATTTTGATTCTAATTTCACATGCAGGAAATGAAGGAAAATTAAGGGAAAAAGTACACAAATTAAGGACGATTAAGAGGTAAAACTTCTGAATTTTCCCCTTACTTCAAAGTTGCACCTTAAATAATAGAAGCTCCTAAATTAACACCTTAAATTTAAGATTAAGGGGTTTCACACATGCCTTAAATCTAATTTTAAGGTAAAATTAAGGGGTTGGTTTGGCAAATTAACAGCCACTTAATTCGAATGAATGGGTTTAGTGTATTTTCTGGGGTACATTAAGGTAGGTTTAAGAACATTTTAAGTACATTGTGTTTTGTAGTGTATCTTATAAATGACCAGCCAGGTTGTCATGATGTATTCTTTATTTCAGGGGTGTTTCAAGACTGTGAGGCTTAAGTCTTTCAGGGTTTCCTTATGGATTTGGAATATCTACGTGCATCTTTTACAAGCTTTTTCAGGTCCCTATTAGGACCTGGATCAGTTCACATCAAATCTTTTTTTAACATACATAAAGTGTGTCATCAGCTCTTAATCTGCCTTTCTCTCTTTACAGACTGAACCTAAAGCTCTTCTCAGCTTCTGGGAAGTTCCAGGCAAAAAAAAAAAAGAAAACTGAAGGCATGGCTCGAATGTTTGAGCTCTCTCTCTCCACAGCCTTCACTCAACAGTAACACTGTGCTTAGTGTGTAGTCACAGTGGTTCTTGATGGATTCTGGAGAAATGTAATTTTCAGAGGTAGAGCAATGGTTAAGGAAATCACGTGTTTAGATAAGTCTGGGCTTGACAAGTTGTTCAAAGGCTGATGTTGAAATATTTCGGCCGATTTTTGTAGAGAAACTTACCAACCAGACTTCATTACAGTGGTAGCGATTGGAACCAGGGGTCACGGTGGCTACAATACAAATATACCCTTGTCTCCTGAGTTTCAACATCCAGTGTCTGGTCACAGCACCACTGTGACCAGACTGTCTAGAAAGGTGCATCAGTGAAAACATCAGTGGAATTCCTCTTTTAGTCCTGAGCGTCCACACCTACGGCCAGGGCAAGTTAAAACAGCGGGCAAAAGGAGCAGTGTTATAGATCACATGGTGATGCTTATTAAAGCTTTGTTACAGTTTAGAGAAATAAATGCATGAAAGGCAATTTGAATCATTGTTCAGTCCTTTTTTACCATCATAGGAGGATTGAACCACAGCTTAACACTGAATATTTAGACATCCACCTTAACCAATACATACCATGGTATAATTCTCTATTTCCCAGATAGTGAGTTGTTTGAGACAGAAAATTTAAGATAAGATTATGGGTCATGACATCAAACCAGGGGACATTTCTAAAAGAGCCTTTATTCATTTTTGGACTGGCTCATTGCATTGACTCAGGCAATATAATTTACTCAATAAGTGATAATCAGCTTTAGATATTATGGTAAAATACACTATATGGACAAAAGTATTGGGACACACGTGTTTTTCAGGGTTTAGGCTAGGCCCCTTACTTCCAGTGAAGGACAGTCTTGTTGCTTCAGGATACCGAGACATTTTGGACAACAGCATGCTTCCAACTTTGTGGACACAGTTTGGGGAAGAACCTTTTCTATTCCAGCATGACTGTGTCCCAGTGCGCTAAGCAAGCTCCATAAAGACATGGCTGGATGAGTTCAGTGTGGAAGAACTTGACTGGCCACACAGAGCCCTGACCTCAACCCCATTCAACACCTTTGGGATGAACTGGAACGGAGATTGCGAGCCAAGCCTATTTGTCCAACATCAGTGTCTGACCTCATGAATGGGTACGAATTCCCACCGAAACTCCAAAACCTTGTGGAAAGCCTTGGAAGCTGTTACAGAGGACATGTCATTAAAATCCCTGTTGGTTGGGCGTCCCAATACTTTTGTCCACATAGTGTAACGAGTGTCTGTCAGTAAGTAGTATCTGACATTAATTTTCTGGCAGCTATTTGATTACTATAAATGTCTAGTAAAAAGGTTTAAGTACTCTACAGACGATGAACAAGAATGAAAATGTGAAGTGTAGAACTGCTTGAAGTATAGTGGGGTCTGAGGATTAGTGGGCATGTCCAGACGTGTTTCCCTTGGTCTAACTCTCAGGTTTCTGTAGTCAATTAGTGATGGATTTCACTATTTGTAGTACTTAGTTAGACAACTTAAATGGATCTTGCCCCTTCATTTATATTGTTTGGCTTTTTATTTAATTACTATCATCATTATAAAACCAATGATAAACAATGATAGTATTCTTCCAAAGTGTCCGCTTCCCCCCCCTGGGGGTATGAGTTCCTTCCTGTCTTGAACTTCCTCATCCTGTTGTTATTTGACATGTGAAAAGGCTGAATGACCTGTAGGCCATCACAGTAGTTCTCATTTTAGAGTACAAGCTTCTTAGAGTACAACAGAATCATTTCAGAAATCAATAAAGGTAAAAAAAACAGTAGCTCAGGAGCAGCAGCCTAAAAACACAACAGTATCTCTCGCTGTTGAGGTGCAAATTTCTTGTCCTTGCTCTAACACACCAGTGTATAGGAAAGGTTTGGTAATTACCTGTTTAGTTGGATCAAGTGTGTTGGGATTGAAAAAAAAAACACCACACAATACAATTTGCAGAGTAGGTTATGCTCCAGAGTTGGGGAGCAGACCTGGAAGATTTTGTCTAATTACATTTTTGTCTAGATTTTGTCTAATTATTGATCAGCCACAACATTAAAACCACTTACAGAAAACGCGAATAACAGTCATTATCTCATTATAGTAGCACCTGTTCAGGGTGTGGGATATATTAGGCATCTCAGTTCTTGAAGTCAATGTGTTGGAAGCAGGAAAATGGGCAAGAAAATGGGCACCTTCCTGTCTTAATATTTGGAGGTCATAACATCTGATACTAAGTTAACAGAACAATAATCTGTATTTTACACTGTTTTGACTTATCTGAAGTTTAAGTAAGTCAAGAATTTAGGGCAGTCAGGTTACTTTGAGTTAAACCACTGAATCATTTTCTACCAAGCCAGTTTATGACGGCTAGCCGAGTGGATCAGAGCATCTTCAAAACAGAAGTTCCAGGTATGCTGTAGTTATTACCTACCAAAAGTGGTCCAAAGAAGGACAACTGGTGAACAAGTGACACAGAATCTGAATCAATAGAGGAGCCAATGTAGTAAAAATTGCTGAAAATATTAATAATAAAAATAATAATAATAAAAAGGTATGCACAGTACACAGTACATTACAGCTTGTGTAAAGGGCTGCATAAGCACAGAGCGAGAGTCCATTCTAACACCTGTCCACTACCAAAGATGTCTACCTTGGGAACATTAGATATCAGCAATGGACCATGGAGTAATGGAAGAAATGGTTTGGTCTGATGAATCACGTTTTCTTTTATATCATGTGGAAACCTGGGTGCATGTGCATCGCTCTGGGGAAGAGAGGACGCACTACAGGAAGAAAACAAGCCGAGGGAGGCAGTATCGTGCTCTGGGTAGTGTTCTGCTGGGAAACTTGGGACCTGGGATTCATGTGAATGTTACTTTTTAATGTACCTTTTTAATGTCATTTTAATCATGAACCATTTTTTCAGTGTAAAGGTAAAAGCCTTGATGCTGCACATGCTGTCTCTTGAGTCAGTGCCCTTGAAATCAGTGTTTTGATATGATTGTACCCATAACTGTGAATAGCTGGGGTGAGGGACCGCTATTATACTGATGATTTACTTGTATACTGTGATTAATGATGAAAATAGCAAATCAGAATAAATAAACAACCAAAACGTTAGCCCACATTAGCTAAAGTAGCTCACAAACACACTAGTACATAACTTGTACTATGTTATAAATAGCTGTGGTCAGAGTGAATTGTGTCTATGGCATTATTTCCTAAACGTTCACCGATCTCTGAGTCAAACTTTAACAAAGTGAGTCATGGGCAGACAAGGGAGTGTCCAGTACACCAGAGAGACATGGAGATAGAGCCAGAGGCTCAGATAAAATCATACCAAACATTCTCCAAATGTCCTCTTTATATTATCTTTCACTGCTGAGTTTCCATCAGTTCACCTCAGTGAGTTAAAGTGATTATCTTTTTCACACCTTAAGCAAGAATGTGACTCCAGCCACCGCCCAAAGGATGGTTTTGAAATACATGTGAAGTAGATGAGGATTCTGAATGGAATTTCATGTATGCATATGAAATGTTTTTAGGCTATTTCATATATAGATTTTTTAAGTCAATTTTGTTATGTACAGTATATGCAAGGTCCATAAAGTCATGTACACAAAGCAAGGTCCATAAAGACATGGCTGGATGAGTTTGGTGTGGAAGAACTTGACTGGCTGCACAGAGCCCTGACCTCAACCCCATCCAGCACCTTTGGGATGAACTGGAACAGAGATTGTGAGCCAGACCTTCACATCCAACATCAGTGTCTGACCTCATAAACACTCTACAGAATGAGTGGACACAGAATCCCACAGAAACTCCAAAAACTTGTGGAAAGTCTTCCAAGACAAGTGGAAGCTGTTATAGCTGCAAAGGGGGGACCAAGTCCATATTAAAGTCTATGTATTTGAATACAATGTCATAAAACATATATTATTAATGATACGTATATTATTTTTGTGGCAGAACAGTTTACAAACCTGTATATTCCTTTTTTGAAACAGAGCATTGAAACCTTTGATTAGAACACTATATCACTTGATGAAGACTTTTGTCTCTGAGTGATGCTGCTTCCAGTCCGTAATTATAGCTTTCTATAGCAATTTTATTGGTGTAGGACATGCAGTAAGGCATCTTAACTGGCTTCATTGCTTTTATACTGTTATACTGACTTTTGTAACATCACAGCTCCATCTCTGTAATTCTGTTTCAGAGTTTACTTGTCTTTAAACTGAGTAATGGCCCCTTTCGCCTGAACTAATCATACAGTAGTTCAGTTTAATTGTCTGAAACAGGTGACTGGGAATAAACTGAGAACAGGAATAAATCATTTTACAATCTGCTGCCATCTGCTGGCCCACTGCTCCATATACGACAAAAAAATGTATTTCTCCGAACGTATTTAATGTAGTATTATCTGCCACGCATAATCAGTGTGGTGAAATGGATATTACCACATGCGTAATAGAAACACAATTATCAAGCTTGGACAGTTTATATAAAAAAATTTAAGAACAGAGATGGGCTCAGCTGAATCTTACATACACTAAATGGACAAAAGTATTGGGACAGACCTTTTTTTTAAAGTTTGGGCAAAGCCCCTTACTTCCAGAGAAGGTCAATCTTAATGCATCAGCAGACCAAGACATTTTTGACAACACCATGCTTCCAACTTTGTGGACAGTTTGAGGAAGGCCCTTTTCTATTCCGGCAAGACTGTGTCCCAGTGCACAAAGCAAGCTCCATAAAGACATGGCTGGATGAGTTCAGTGTGGAAGAACTTGACTGGCCCACACGGAGTCCTGACCTCAACCCCATCCAACATCTTTGGGATGAACTGGGACGGAGATTGTGAGCCAGGTCTTCTCATCCAACATCAATGCCTGACCTCATAAATGCTGCACAGAATAAATGGGCACAACTTCCCACGAGAAACTCCAAAATCTTGTGGAAAGCCTTTCAAGAAGACTGGAAGCTGTTATAGCTGCAAAGGGGAACCAACTCCATACTAAAGTTTATGTATTTGAATGCAATGTCATTAAAGTCCTCTGGTGGAATTGTTAGGCGTTCCAATACTTTTGCCATATAGTATCCAAATAGTGCACCAGAAGTTTAGGACGAAACACGTGGTTAAATGTCGGACTGCTCCTTAAAATACGTTGTTATGCACACTTTGGGAAAAAGGGGTCATATGTAGTGCACTACTTAGGGAGTAGTGAGTGGTTTGGAATGTGCCCGGATTTTCAGTGTAAAGGACTTTTATTTTATTTGTGAATCAAATTAGCCCCAACCCGGACGTTTTCATGCTAACACAGATTTGAAAGCAGTTTCTGAAGGTTTGGTGTCTGAATTTGGTCAATAAATAAAATAAACCATGTCGTCGACAAAAGAAATTTTACAGATGGATCTGTATGCTTTACTCGGAGTCGAAGGAACAGCGAAAGAGAAAGAGGTGCTGTAAACAACCTTTAATAGCTGTAAAGACTCGTATTGCTGAAATAACCACAGCCTTTTAGATGTAGAATATCTTATCATTTGTTTAAAGTCATTTATTTTTGGAACAATACACACATTTTAGACGACACCTTATTTCTAACATAATGCACAATATAATTAACGAAACGGTGGATTTTGACACCAAATACTGCCCCTACATATACACTATATGGACAAAAGTATTGGGACACCTGAACATTACACCAACAGGGACTTTAATGAAATTACATTAAAATACGTAGACTTAAATAAGGAGTTGGTCCCCTCTTTGCAGCTGTAACAGATTCCACTCTTGAAAGACTTTCCACCAGATTTTGGAGTGTTTCTGTGGGAATTAAGATCCACTGGAAGTAAGGGCCCTAGCCCAAACTGTGAAAAACGTATGTCCCAATACTTTTGGCCATGTAGTGTATTTTGGGGAGCCACTTTAGATGCAGTGTTTCTAAGATGGGGGTTACAGTTCTTTATTCATGTTGAATTTGATGTGACACACCTTAGGACAGAACTACTTGAGGACTCACTTTCCCAGGCACTGCCTGGCTGTGTTGAAGCAGCTCTGATGGGTCATTCTCTGATCCGAATCAGCAATTTAACTGGCCTTCCCTGAACCGGAGTGTGCGTTAGAGCAGGAAGAACACTAAAAGGTAGAGGACAGGGGTATTTTAGGACTGCTGGGAACACGTGTGTTAGTGTTTTGGAACAAAAACTGGAAAGCATCTGTTCTTAAAGTGCATTTTATGAGCTTGTCCAATAGGTGGCGCTCTCTTACCGCTGTGTAAGTGCTCTGTGTCTGTCCTGCCTTCGCAGTACTGGAAGTTGATGATGATAGAGAGGATGCTCTCAGAAATTTCCTTCTCTAGTGGAGATCTAACTTCTCAGTGCCATCAGTTCAAATGGTATATCCAGTATAGGGCTGTCATTAACTCGTGGTCTAACTCTGTCATGATAACAAAACATTTGACAAAAACGCTCTTTGTGGTAATTTGATTAGTTATATTTTTATATATTTATACCTACATGTGTATTTTTTTTATACCTTTTATATATTTATTATAATATTGTGCATTTTAAATTCTACCTATTTCTCTTAAGAAGGCAAGACAGGAAGTGGAACCTGATACAGTATTTATAACCTTTATATGTTCTCTGTGAATGCAGGGGAAGGGTCAGGGCTGAACGGGTCTGGGTCCAGAGGACCTTTGCTGTGTTTTTCTATGAAGTGCTGTTTTTAGAGTTTGTGTGATGTACCTTTTGTACATGAGTCGAAGTTGTAAAAGGGGCAGCATTCTTTTATGCCTGATACTACCCACTAAAACTCAATGAAATGAATAACATAGACAAGACTTCATTATTTTTAGGATTCGTTGACAAAGAGTAATGTCCTGGCTAGGCATCTTTCACTCAGAGATCTCAGATTGGAGGTCTGAGATTACAACAGTTTGGTGGTGTCCCTTCTCTAACACACTCATTAAACATGGCAGTGAACTGATGAGTTGAATCAGATGTGTCTGAGCAGGGAAATGACCAAACATAAGTTCTAAACATAAGTTGGATTCCACACCACCAGGCCTGGAAGTCAAGACACATGATTTAAAATATAAAAGTAGTCCATTTTTACATCTTGTTAGTCAGGGATGCACATTTGTCTAATATTGGAATTGGTCAGATTTTTGATCATAACATGTTCGGCTAAAATCCCAACAATAAATTGGCCAAGCAGTCTGTGTTGTAATGTAATGAAATAAAGAAAGTGAAGCAAGTAAAACACTTGCACTGTATTTGAATGCTCCTTCTACACCTGTTCTAAAATGTGATGGGGATGCCTGACTCACTGAGGAAATAGCAAACCGTCTCTTTATTAGTGTAATGTATTATAGAACATATGTTTAGAATTTTTATATTTATTAATGCTGCATTGTTTGTTTTTGCCTAGTCTACTAACAGGACATTCAACTAAGAATTTCATTGTACTATGAACACATGACACTAAAAACTTTGAATCCTTGAATCCTATGAAATGTACTGGTATGTTTCATGCATTTATTTAAACATAGTGTGAGCTTCATTCAGCCCCATACAGTGTAGGCTAAATAATGCATCCTTGTTTTTTGTACCTGTTCCAAAACATAACGTGCCACCCGCAGCAGCTGATTGTGAACTGAGACATTGGAATATGCGTTATAAGCATTGCAGAATATGACCTGGTGTTTAATTGAATCTCCTTGTTTACTGAGGCGTGTTCTGATTTATTAAGGTGGCTGTGGGTAGGCATGGGAAAATCGAGAAAAATGAGAATGAAACAGCTAAAAAGAACAGAGAAACCAAGCCAAGGAGTCTGGTTTGTTGATGGTTTTAGGAACTCCACTACAGGACAGACAGTCTATAAAAGACACATGTTAGCATATTAAATCCCCAGGCTATTTGGTTACGTTTGTTTGTGGCCACTGAAAAAAGGCAAGGCTAATTTATTTCATTTTAACAGCTGCTGGTGATTTCTTATTGATGGGAAAGAGCTTTCTATGGGTGTTTTCACCCAGTCCAGAGCACGACTTGTACTGCATTTTCCTTGAATTGCTGCATTTCTGTAATAGCAGAAGGACCATATTTCTGTCTTTGCTTTGCAGAGGACGGGTCAAATGAATGAATCACATACGTCATCATAAAATTCTGATTTGGGCCTAACAGACTCTGTTTATTGTGTGTCAAACTGTACGATATGTGTTTATGGACAGATGTCGGTATATCCCTTGACAGCATTTTGTGGCAGTCCCTCTGATATCCTTGATGCCTGCAATGTGATGCCAGTGGGCAGCTGGTGGCCTGGTGGTTGGGGAGTTCATGTCATGGGTTCAAATCCCAGGACTGCTAGTTGCACCTCTGAGGTTCCCTTGAGCAAGGTACCGTCCCCACACACTGCTCCCCGGGCGCTGTGTTCCTGGCTGCCCGCTGCTTCACTTGGTGAATGGGTTATAAATACAGAGGAAGAATTTTGTGCTGTTGACACTATTTGCTGTGGTTTGTTCACATATGACAAAAATGGACACTGGTGGCCTAGTGGATTGGATACTTGCCTCTGGATCAAGAGGTCATGGGCTCGAATCCTTCCCTCAGCACACCACCACTGGGTTCCTGAGCAAGACCCTCAACCCTAAATTGCTCCAGGGGGACTGTCAGCTGTAGTTAGGGAAAGGAAGTCGCTTTGGTAAAAGGGTCTGATAAATGCTATAAATGCCTGTAATGCAACAAAATGACATTTTCTCTGGGTAACACCCCCCATCCCCAGCTGCTGCTTCCTATGCTGTAACCCAGTTAGTGACTGTTTATATATGTGACCCATAGTAGTGCTGGGCGGGATACCGGTTCCTATCGAAAACCGTTTTTTTATTATTGTTATGATATTAATTTTCTTTATTCAGCAGTACCGGCTTAAATAGCCCAAAGAACGGTCGGAAAGTGGCATAGCTGGAAACTGTTTAATGGGGACCCTTTTCACTGCTGCGCCTGTAGAGGAGCAGACCTTTCCTTTGAACGAGCGCCGAAGCTCCGTGTGAGAGTCGCGACACGTCAGATAAACAGCGTGTGGATTATAGGTCAGACAACATTATTTTAGGGAGTGCAGTTTTGTGCAATTTATTTTTAGCTTTTTTGTGCATGTAATCACTCAAACACTTTCACATACAGTAATACTACTATACCTGCCAGTTAGTTCGATGTCATTTGATTCTGACATCAACGGGGTCAAACGGGACAAAGATAGTCCAAACTAAGGGATAAATAATCCCCAGAGTACGTTTTTATCTCAGCAATACGAATAAACATGCATGTGTTTAGCCGTTAGCGGTTAACTTTAGCCTGACATAGTGGGTACATTAGCAAAAATGTTTTAGCCAAGTAATAATAACTATTTATACAGCAGATACCGGACCAGAGTGGAGCTCAGAGTAGTTCATATGGACTCCATTCCAATATAGAACACAGCAAACCATACAAAGAAAGATTTTTAAAAAGTGTAAACATTCTGACACTTCCTGGTTCAGCTCCTGCCCATACACACCCACCCTCCTCTCTGTACTCGGTATTTTCTTCATCTTCCAGTGGGAAAAAGAACCCCAACACCTGGCA
This sequence comes from Bryconaethiops microstoma, assembly GCA_037577275.1. Taxonomy (NCBI): domain Eukaryota; kingdom Metazoa; phylum Chordata; class Actinopteri; order Characiformes; family Alestidae; genus Bryconaethiops; species Bryconaethiops microstoma. The sequence goes on along the minus strand of JBBJLS010000001.1, from coordinate 40,314,296 downwards.
GACGCTCATTTTGGGGTTTAAACTAATTTCGAGTTTATTTGACTTTAGGAGTAAAAACAGTGCGAAACCAGTTCGTGTGCGCTCCGAGACTCCTGCGTCTCCGCGTTTCTCTCCTTATGCACAGAAACTAAAAGTTCCCTCCCAGCTTCACATTACTTTTATTTTGTTTATATCACCTCAAATAAAAGAAAATTTGGAAACAAGTTTTTGTTGTTTCGCTGCGCATGTGTGCGACGCCATCTTTAAATCGCCACTAGCGGTATTTTTACATGTTTTTTTCTTTTATATTATTTTACTTCTAAGGGACACAGGAATTCCAGACAAAGCTGGGGATGATGTCTGTAGTCTTGTGATTCACAAAAAAACCGGCGAAACTTCCATGAAAGGATTTGTTTTGCTGTGCGACGATCGTTTATAAAATATATGTGCACCTGAAGTTAATGCTGTCCTATGCGGCGGAACCGGTATAATTTTGAAAAATACCGTGATAAAAATATTTGGTCATACCACCCAGCTCTACCTCATAGCATCAGCCACTTACTGAGATTTTGGTATACAGTCATAACTTGGTAAATTCCCTTCTAAATAAACAAATTATAAATTGTTACCAAATAGTGATTTGTGGCAGAAAAATAGTGTCTGATCTGTACTCTGATCAATATGAAATTTCTGAGATTGACACTGACGTCAATGTAAAGAAGTTCTGATAATTGATAATGTCTAAAACTGTAATTAATATGGCTGAAACTAGATGGCATATTTATATTGATGGATATTGGCACTGGCCTGATTTCAGCTGAATACTGCAGGAGGAATAAAGAGTGAATATGATTCTAGCCTGAAATAACGCACACAATTGTGCGTCTTCCCATGTTAATTGTGCATTTCCTTCTGAGAGGTAGTAGAGTGAATAATTTGAGCCTAATCTTAAATTAAGTGAAGTGTTTCAGTTGAAAAATGTGTCTTTTTGAAGCTCATTAGTTTAAAGATAAAAAAAGGTTAGATGGATACTCCAGTATCAATATTGTAAGAAAAAAAGTAGGGTTGTGCTCCCTCCTTCTAGAATTAATCAGAATTTTTGTGCTTTTAGTGAAACAGCATTGGTTGATGTTATTGTCAGGTGTTGGCTGTGAAATTCTGTTTTAGTTCCTTAAACAACCATTGTTGCAAATGTGTCAGTATGAAAAACTCTTTAAAGGATCCTTTAGCCAGGGAGTCTACATTATTCCAGATGGATGTTGGGGGCAGCAGTGTTTTTAATAATCTGTCTGCCTGGGGAAATGTTGATGTTGAGTCTAGTGGTGGTGAAATGGGTGCTTTTTTTTCTACACGGCTAGAAAGAGAAGCGTCCACGGCTGCTGAAAGCTTGTGGTAGGATGTGCCCCTAGGCAGAGAGACCCCAGAGACCCTGTTCTTATAACTCTCTCTACTGTCCTACAGCCTGAAACAGGCAGGATGCTCTCTGTTGTCTTGTAGACCCTCACAGTCTACAGTATCACTACAGACTACCGGAGTACAATAGAGGCGAAATGAGAGGTGTTCTGTTACACAGGTTTTTATTGAGGCTCAGAAATCTTACATTGAAAGCTCCGCTTCAGAGGCTCAAACTGACAGGAAATCTAATTAGTTCTCCTGCCTCAAAGGGGTTAAATCGAACCTGGGCAGCACTCTGCTGGGCCTCATCTGACAGAGATTACGCGGAGTGTCAATATGGATCATAAACTAATGAGTCGGACTGCTTTCCAAAGTGAGGGTGACTGTTTTGTTGTTTTTCTTCCACCCTGGAGACCACAGCAGAGCAGCTGATTAGAACAGAGGTGAAGAATGAAAGTGTAGAGCGAAGCAGGCCTTTGTGCGTCTCTGGAAGTTTTTGCTGCACGAGGCGGCAGTTCAGGCCGTAATGATGTTTAGTTTCGGAAAGCCCTCCAACTGAACCATGACGATCGATTATTAGGATAAAGGCACACGTGTGTTTCCCTCCTGCCAACTCCAGGAGGTTCTCGCTCTCGCTCAGACATCCGTCATCATCTAGAAGGTTCTTCTTGTGCTCCAGGGCAAAGACACACCGCGTATTAAATTTAGTAGCAGAGCCGATAGTGGGGCAGCTATTGCTGAAAGTGTCCTAAAATTAGGCACCAACCTCATGCTTCAGTGTTCAGAGTGGGGGTGCATTAGTGGGAACCAAGCAGTGGATTTTGTATCTCAGTATTGATGATAAATCAGTTCCATAGACAACAAATGAAAAGCATCAGAAAGTATTTAAATAATTAATACTACACTTAGGGTAAAAAATACTGTAATGGATCAATACGTTATTCATGCTCTCCCTTTGATGCATGTGCAAACATAGACCCCAGATACTGAAAGTATCTTAACAGGAAAGGTCTCATTTTGTTTTTGAGAGCCCTCATCAGGCACTAAAAGTTATCACTTTAATTTAGCAAAGGAAATAAATTGCACTTTCAATCACTTTAAAAAATTTTAAAGTGTAAAGCAAAGCACACAGTGTGAGCAGGACAAAATGGTGTCTGCATGTAACCCATTCACACAAAGAAGCCGTGGAACTGTGTGGGGATGGTACTTTGCTCAGTCGATACCTCAGTGATGCCACTGACTGTCCTGGGATTCGAACCTACGGCCTGATCACAGGGGAAACTCCCTAACCACCAGGCTGCCGGCTGCCATTTGTTGTCCTGTTTAACCTTTTTTTTGGGGCCACGCTTTCCTTTTGGAAGTGCTTCCTCCCCCCGATGAAATATCATTGAACCTTAAGATGCATTAAGCTGTGCATTTTTTTTCCTATATGTTTCATACTTACTGTGAATTGCTCGAATTGATCAGAGAAGTCCTCGTGATTAATGTTTCTGAAATGCAAGTAAGAGGGATAAAGCCTGCTGAAGTCCTCAGAGCCACAGGACTGACCAGGACTCACCACAGGCACCATTAAGGGGAACAACATTCTAAGCTGCTCTGCTCAGACTGTTCTCAGTAGGCTTTCCTTCTTCTGCCTAACAAAGGATGTTGTCTAATCAAAAGCATGCTGTTATTAATGTTGCCAGTAACGACTGGTCCAAATTCCTTAAAATATTGCGTGTTCGCTGCAAAAAAGCTGTTTTTTTTTCAGCAGTTTCTGCTGATATGCCCTTCAAAAAAGGGAATTTTGACTTCGATTCCTGTGTACTGTTGGAGCGCTTAAGTTCTGCCTTTCACGTAAAACTGAAGTTTTATGGCCTTGATGAAAATGACAATATTCATCAGAGTCAAAAAATTGGCCCAATTTTTGAATAACTTATGTCTCTGTTTTGTTATGAAGCACGATTTGCTGTTTTCTGGATCTTTGGTGGTCAGCAATTTTTGTGATGATGTTAAACCCACTGTAAAGAGCTTTCTTTGACAATAATGTAAAGTACATAAAAATACTGGGCTGACCCATGGCATTATCAACTTGTGCTGAATCATTCCTCTTGCCTATTGTTTCTGAACCTCTGTACCGTTTCATGTTCTGTTTTCCAGAGAACCATCGCCCCTCCTGCACTGTTCTCTTTGTGAAGATTTTACTCTGATTGTCCTGCCAGTAACTGCATGAACAACAATAGAGTCTGAATTTTTATCACGATCCCATTTGCCAAGAAGCATTCAGTGGCTTGGACTGGTCCCAGGAAAAGCAGTCCTTAAATGTTCTGATATTGTGATAAGACATGAACATGCCATTCAAAGTAGAAGGCTGTAGAGTGAGACTTTTGTGTGTTTGAAGAAAGTCATTGATGTTATTAACGTTAAATCAAGTATGACTGAATGCCTTATTGTAGCTGCAACTTGCCACTTTGCCGAATTATACTTGTATTCAATCTTTTTTTTTTCTTATTTCTCCTTCAGATCAAGAAGGCTTACCGTCAGAAAGCCCTCACCTGCCATCCAGACAAGAACCCAGACAACCCAAAGGCCGGTGAGTATGTATTGTGTACTTTTTTTCACATGCATTTTCTTTTTCTTTTTCATTGCAAGCTAGCAGGAACAGGGATTGTATATTATGTCCAGGCTACAAAGCTCTGAAGCCCACTGGACTGAAATCTGTAAGAATCTTTAATAAAATGGGTGAGAGTGTAGACATATGGTGGCATAATGAAAGGCTATGCACTTGTGTTCAGAAGCTACGTCGGTATGTCTCTTGTTACAGCAACCTGTCGAGTTGGTAGGCATGCTGGATTAAATACCTTGTACTTAATCAAGGTACTTAATCCAGCATGGGGCGGGGGGGGGGATTAGCTAATATAGTGTTGGTGTGAATTAACAGCGAGATCCACTTTGATGAAGAAAGTGTTTCTGTATGAGACGCTCTTAAAGTGTATGAAGCCATTCCAGCATAGTTAAACTGCCTTATTCCTGCCTTTGACCCAGTCATCATTCATTTAAAGGCCTGAGGCTATGGTGGTCAGCGGTTAAGACAAATTCAGCTAGATGGGTTCTTTCTTACCCCCCCTGTGGCTCCCTTGGGTCCATCCCGCGATTGTACAACAATGAGCCTGGAACCGTAAATCGGTGTTAAAAAAGACAAATCTGCACCTTGGACAGGGGAGCCGCGCGGCATGTTTTCGATTGAGGCTCTTGTGGTCTCTGGATGCTGCGGCCGAATCCTGATTAAGTCAGAAAAGGAGGCAAACGAGGGGGAAACGGGGGTTCAGAGCTGAATGAGACAGGCTGGCTTTCCCAGAAACGAAAGCTGAGAAGGCTGTGGAGTACACGGCCTCACATGCACGCCATTTACGTTCTCACACGACAAGGGGAAGCTGCGGATGGGGGAGAAAGCCGAGAAGGGGGTGAGGCGAGGGTCACGTTGTGCTGGAGACCTCCCGTCGCGTGTATGGCTGGCCTGAGCAGCCTGATGTTAGCAGCACATTCTTCCTCTAGCACACATTCTGATGGGACAGCTACCCTTCAGCAGTTGCTGGACAGATGTTTGTGCTGCCTGACCATCACCAGGAGAAACTGGAGATGGGAGAAACTTGTTAGTGGTCAGGAGAGATGGTGGTTGTGCCAGAAACAAGTCATTATGGCTTAACAGGAGTGTGTCCTCTAGAGGGGGGCTCGCATGGAACTTCTGATGTCCTCAGTAGGTGGGATGATTATTTAAAATTGACTATTGCAGTGAAATCACAGTGAGGAGATGTTTATTAGATTATTATGAACAAGAAAACATTTAAGTTTGACATTCATATGTTTGTGTGCATCCTTAAAGAAAATGTAACGGTAAGCCTGTCTCCGTACTGTACAGTTTACACTGAACTGCTGTCTCCCGCAGTGCTAGAATGTAAATACCAATGTTATCCCTGTATGGACTGTACTGTTGTTGTCTTTGGTATAAGCAGGTAAATATAGTAATAAATTCATTTTTTTTTACAATAATAAAAGTACAGGGCTTTAAGAAGAACAAAACGAAAAACACGAGAACACTCAGCAAAGCATTCGAGATACATGCCGGAAACTGTTCGGACGTGGGAATGCTGGACTGTATCTGCCAGAGATGCGTCACAGGGCAGGAGCCAATCAGCAGCAAGGAGAAATGAATAACGCTCTTGGATTGGGTACAGTGGTATTTCACCGTCCTAAGATTTGTGTCCTCTCCACAGTACCAAAAAATGTAAACAGTTATATTATATATGGAAATGTAGCTGAATTTACGTTAATATTTGTTACAAAATTAGTAAATTATATTTTTCTTAATAATTTAGCA
>JBBJLS010000001.1:40288388-40298823 GCA_037577275.1 Bryconaethiops microstoma | reverse complement strand
TTATTCTAATATTCAGCTGTGTTTTTGCTAGCAGAAAGAAACCCACTGCTGATATAAATGACTTCAAACAATTTGCAAAGTTGCCTAAGACTTTTGCACAGTACTGTATATAAGTATGTATGTGTGTGTGTGTGTGTGTGTGTGTGTATTGTATGTTAGCAGGTTGTAGCGTAGCCATTCTGTGCTTAATATTTCCTTCATCCTCTCCTTATTCACCATAGGCTGCCTATGATAAGGTCCGTGCTGCCAAGAAACAAGCAGAGGAGAGAACTCAGAGACTAGATGACAAGAGGAAAAAGATCAAGCTAGGTGACCCATTCACTGTCTCTTCAATATTTAATGGGGTTTGAAAAGATTTGTCAAAGTTATACAATTAATCCAGAGTGCCTTATAGAACTGAGTGCATTTGTTGTTCTCCCTCTTTCCGTATGTGCGTGTTGCGTGTGTGTTGCGTGTTGCTCCACAGACTTAGAGGCTCGTGAGCGGCAAGCAGAGGCAGAAGCTCAGAAGGTGGAGGAATTCAAAATATCCAGAACATTAGAAGAAGAGGTACAAACTCTACAATTTCTTTTATTAATGCATGGGGAAAAAGAAATGCACATAAGTGTTTTATTTATGTATGTATGTATTCATTTCTTTATATGTGATCTTCAGGTGACTGATTTAAGGGTTTTATTTAAAGTCTAATTTGTTCACAGCCAGAAGGTGGCAGTGTTCCATATTGAGAAACTGAATTCAGGGTTCCTGTAGCTCACATGGTTTAAGGTAGTACCTGTTGGAATGAGAAATTGGTTTTAGGAAAATTCCTATATGCACTACAATATAATGGTAATACTGTAGTATATAAATTTGGTTTGCATCGTACTGATGTGTGCTTACATCCTGTACATTATATTTTGCAGTACATCTCCTGACTGGACTAAATGTGTATGTGTGTGTGTGTGTGTGTGTGTGTGTGTGCGTGTGCGTGCGTGTGTGTGTAGATCATCCGTTTGAGAGAGGAGGGCTCCAGACAGCTGCAGGAGGAGCAGAGGCTGATTCGAGAGCAGATCCAGAGAGAGAGAGAGGGGAGGCTCCACACACCCTCCACACAAGCAGGTACTCGTGTGCTAGACACAGCATATTGAAATAATATACAGGGAAATAAGTAAGTTACACAGGGTAGAGGTTGAAATATTTGTGCAAACAGGATGGAATCAGGTTTGGTTAGATATGGACATCATTTCTCAAGTATCTGTTGAGTTGGGTTCACATTTCATATTTAGGTTTTTCATAGTTAGTGTTTTTTTTAAATTTTTTTATTTTTAACTCTCCCTTTTCTGTTTCTTCCTGCTTTACTCTACTTTTGGTATTTAGGGTTAAACAAACTTTTTTTTTTTTCTCAAGTTTTGAAGATTTTTTTGCAGTAAAGGTTGATTAATGCATACATTACAAATAACATTTGAATAGGTAATTAATTCATTAATTCATTAATTAGCCTGTTTTAGGTAATTTAGATCTATTTTTCATCTTGTTTATTGATGGACTGGTGATGGCCACCATTTTTGCTGCACAGAAACATCACGTCAACAGGCCATAAATTTGGGAATGTTTTGTTTGGCATTCGGTTGTTGATTGTCAGGTTTTGACGGGAGAATTTGGCTCGAGTTCACAAACAGAATGTTCTCAGGCTATATTCAGGTTTGGGTTGAAAAAATTTCACGCCCGATTAAACGGAGGGGGTACGCTGAATGTGAGATGGGAAGCCTTGACCTGAACCCACACTGTTTCCCTGAGTAGAGCTCATCCACAAAGCAGCTCTCGCACGCTAGCAGCCTTCCTGCTGCTCTCCAGGGCCTGCTTAGCTGTCTGCGCCGAGATGGGATGGAAAATTGCCCTGCACTCTTTAACAAAGCCTTAGTGGCATGTTCTACTCAGTTTAGGAGTTTCTATTCGTGTTTTTGTGAATTGTGAAAATGTGCATAAAAACTCATGTGGATGAGTTGACTCATCGATAAAGGAGAAGTGCATTGATGATGGAAACAGGTTTTTGAACAAAAAATGATGTAGAATGAATAAAGGTCATTTGTTTCTGCTCCGTTTGGCAACAATAACCTTGGCAATGGTTGAATATTCTCAAATGAACGTGTGGACTGACTTTGCATATTCTCTTACTGACTTTTAGGAAAGACTAATTGATTCTCTCTATGTCTCTCTATGTCTCTCTCTCTGCCTCTCTGTCTCTCTCTCTCTCTCTGCCTCTCTGTGTCTCTCTCTCTGTTTCTCTCTCTCTGTGTGTCTCTCTCTGTCTCTGTCTCTGTCTCTCTCTGCCTCTCTGCCTCTCTGTCTCTCTGTCTCTCTCTCTCGCTCTGTCTCTTTCTGGCTCTCTCTCTGTCTCTGCCTCTTTCTCTGTCTCTGCCTCTGCCTCTGCCTCTGTCTCTGTCTCTCTCTCTCTCTCTCTCTCTGCCTCTCTCTGCCTCTCTGTCTCTCTCTCTCTCTCTGCCTCTCTCTCTCTCGCTCTGTCTCTCTCTGTCTCTCTCTCTGTCTCTGCCTCTGTCTCTGTCTCTGTCTCTCTCTGTCTCTCTTTGCCTCTCTCTCTCTCTCTCTCTCTGTCTGTCTGTCTGTCTGTCTCTCTCTCTCTCTCTTTCATAGATATATCTCAACAGAGCAACAAAAGTGCCACACCTAAATTAAAGGTAAATTTGCTCATAACATGATCTTCGGTACGCACACAACAGCACTGATTCAACTATTAGATGTTTGTATTGCAGTTTATCACACCAATAAAACGCATAGATGGAGCTGATTATAAACGAGAGCATAATGCAACTCGCACGAAGCCTTGAATTGGAAGCAGTTTTTTCATAGTACTGTAGTGAAACAGAATTAGACTGAAACTTTGAAATATGCCATGTTTAAAATATAAAAATATACATGAAAAAATTAAGAATAAATTATATATTCCCACTTCCCCATAAATAAAGCCTGCATGTCCCTACATAGTTTCCACTGTCTGTTACAGTCCAGGCTCCTGGAGAGCAATAGCCCTATAAATGGAGTGCTGTTTTGGAAGCCTTTCAGTATTTTTTTTATTTTTTTATTTAGGACAACATTAGCTAATGTCTTTACGTATTTAATCGCATTAATACTTCCCTTGCTCGTCCAAATTCGATCCCCTAACGAATTAGTGACGTTTGTGTGCTTGTTTAGCGAAAATAAACACCAGAGTCAGATTTTGAGTTGAGTTCAAACTCTGGGTCATACGCTATTCAATTACGTGCAGTTGCTGGTGAATGTTATTTGTAGTTATTTTCCCAGGAGCATCCTTGCCTGAAGGCTAGAGTGAGGGCTGTATTATTATTATTTTTTTTCTGAAATCAGTGAGAGTTCTTGCAGTCAGTCAGCAGTCTTTTCTAAGAACAAATCCTTGTCATTATTTTACTAGATTAGTCCATTAATTTTGGGAAGTGCCTTGTCTATCAGTATTTATTGGTTTTTTGTATAGAGTGAAGTATAGTAATCCCTGCGTTTTATTTTATTTATATGGGCGCTCGGATGTAAATTAAGCATTCTCTGAGCTCCTTTGATGGGAAGGCTCTTTCTGGTGAGTTGCGGGTAAGTCTGATGAAAACCATTATTTACAATAACATCGAAAAAATGAGCCACGAAACCCCTAGCCTGACCGTCTCGCGTGAGGTTGTATTATTTTTCGTGTGAGGGCCTTTGCTTTTGTTCTGGAGGGGTGGAAAACCAGTTACTCTTATTTGTAGCCATAGGGTGGTGTTGACTGAAGTGTAGCGAGATAAGTGCCAAAAAATCCCAGGACATGACTCTCAGACATGTTCAGAATTATGTTTAGGCTAGAAGCATGCAGTCTTGGCCAAGCCTGCTAGATTTTTCTCAAATTTGGGGCGTCATGCAAGCTCCTGCCTCCAAGATTAATGGGAGAAGAGGTTATCATCAGGTGAACACTTAGGGTGAAGCTGAATGCATAATAGTGCTGGATGATGTGGCAAGTCTATCATGTGTTATGCATATGCATCGTAATATTTGGTTTTGTGGTGATAAGTTAGACAAATAGAGTTTGTAGTGCAACATTTAAAAATATTGAATTAAGTGAATACAAACAGGAGTAATTTAGGACATTAGCTGATGTCATTATGTATTTCATCGCATAAGTACATTCCTTGCTCGTCCAAATTCAATCCCCTAATGAATTAGTGACTAATTGTTTTTTTTGTTTTTTTTTAATGAAACATGCAGTTCTTTAATATGCTCAAAGCATAACAGCTTGTTGACAAACCATGATGTTGATAAATATCATCCCATAATAGTGTATTCATGACCACTCCTGGCCACTCCTGCAGATGCTTCTGTCCAAAAGCTCTTGATACTGTTGTATAATGAACCATTGGTCCAGATCCTAAAAATGAAAACTAAGCAAGTAAACAAGCACTTTAATTTGAATAATGAACTCCATTTTTGTTTGTAAAGAAATGGTTTGGCCAAAAATGGTGCACAAATATTGCTCACTTTTTGCTTACAGCTGAGGTAGTTGTTCAGTCAAAATATGTTTAGAGTCAACAGCCGCAAGGTTAATGGTACCAACTCTAGAGTTTAACAGTTATTCAAATTTTTGCTATAAATAAATCCCCAAAACTTAATTCTATTTGCTTAAACTGCATGCAGCTCTTCACTAAGGTCCAAACTCATCAGTGTGGTTTAGGACACTTACTGTAGGCTAGAATTGTAAAATCTATATGAATCTGATCTGAGATGAGTCTTTCCAACCCTGAAATGACTGCCTGTAGTGGTAAGATTCTGTTTATTTTTTATACCCTCACATACTGTGTCATACTGTGTACTGAACCATATCTGAGCCGAGTCTGAACCACCTTAATGAAGACCTGTTTGAGATGGCTGATGGGAGATTTAGGAATGTATGTGCAAAAACATTGGGTGACTATTGACTTTTATTACTTGTTAGCAAGTAGTCTTGTAGCTCTAGCATTAAACCAAGATGCAGAATTTGGGCTTCAAACATGTTTTTGCTGATCAGCCGTACATGAGGTAAGTGGGGAAATTGTGTACATTTGTTTTTTTTCCTTTGAGAAATAACAGTTTCACCGCATGACTCCAACAGCATGATTCCCAGAACCACGTAACTCTGAAACAAAACAATCATGAACGTTCTCATTAAAAGTAAATGTATTAAAGGCATTTTTAGGTGTTCGGCTTGTGTAGAATAGTAGAACTTTCATGGAAATGTAGTAGAAATGTTCTGTTTCTACTCTAGACTAGGTTCTCAGTTCCACTGATTGATAGCAGCTGATGAGACAAAAGCACCATCAGACTCTGCTACTAAAGTTAATGGTAACACATAAAGGCAGAGTTGCCACACAACTTACCAATTCACTGGCATAGACTTTGCCACAATGACTTACATGCGAGTCTATAAAGAGTTCTCCTGCTGCTCTCCACATTTACTTTTACATCTGCTCTCAAAGTCTCACTGGCAGTGCTTTAACATGTGTAAATCTGTCTGGTTAGCGCTTCGTTAAAACGTCTGGTGGTTAGCAGGTGAGTCAGTGCTGTTAGTGCTACAGGCTCCTATCATTTATTTAATATAATTTCTCTCTCTCTCTCGGTCTCTCTCTCTCTCTCTCTCTTTCTCTCTCTCTCTCTCTCTCTCTGCAATGCAAACTGAGAGTAAGGCTGCAGGGTTAGGGTTTATTTCATGGGTTAAGGTCTAGTGAGCTCAGTGTCTAAAAAAGACACTCAGAGCACTGCTGTCTGACCTTGGTGTGCTCACTTCACTTTTATCTATGCAGGCCATCAGGGGGAATCTGGTGCGGAGCGATTATGCTAACAGGGGTGAGGTGGGTTTTTTTGGGGGGTAAGCGAGCTAACGAGCCGGGCTAGTGACCGTGGGATGAGTAGTCTCATAAAAACTCATTTTTTATATTTTAACGACTCATCCCTGGTCTCCTGCGACGCCATGATGACTTGCTCAAATCCCATGCTTTGTTTTTTCATCTCTTTTTCAGCTGAAGTGGAAGTGTAAAAAAGATGATGACAGTAATGGTGGATATTCTCAGGAGTTTCTTCAGCGCCTCCTTCAGAAGGTGAGAAATCTGTCTCTTGTGGGTGGTAGTGGCTTAGTGGGTGAAACACTTGCCTGTGAACCCGATGACCACAAAGTCGCAGGTTCGAACCCCTACTTTCTACCACTGTGTCCTTGAGCAAGACACTTAACCCTCAGTTGCTCCAGGCGGACTGTCTCTGTAACTAATGATTGTAAGTCGCTCTGGATAAGAGCGTCAGCCAAATGCCCCCTTTCTCAGAGTTCGTGTTAAGAGTTCAAAAGTGAATAAATGGCTTCTGCTTAGTTAGGATGGTCCCACCTCTACCCATCACTCAGCATGAAGCTAGCCAGTGTGAGAGGCTTTTAGCTGACATAACAGAATTGGCAGTTTGTGTTGTCCAATTCCATGTCCTGCCCATTAACAATGTATTTGTAGCCATTTAAAAAGATGTGGTGCATGTGGTAGGGAACATGTGGTAGCCTTCACTTTCCCAGCTTGGCAGCATTGTATGACAGGTGGAGACATAGCTAGGGGGTGGAATTGGCAAGAAAATCGAATAAAAATAGTTTTAAATGGTTAAAAACAACACAGGGTCACTATGTAACATAACATGCATTTGGAGAACACCAGACAAAGCAGTGTCATATAATGTCTGGCCAAACCAAGTTTGTTTGAGTTACTTGCTAGGTAAGGTATGTTATTCAGTTGGTCCGGTGTACGTCTACAATACAGGTATAATAAAAGTAATACCTTATTAGGTATTATAGTTTGTAATAGATAGAATAAATAGTTCAGTTCAACTACCATGGCTCTGAAGACAAGCCGTGTAACCTACTGTGTTCTACAGGACTTTCTCACATGCTGTTACTATTTGAAATGAACCGTGTGGCAAGGTTTTGTGTGGTGACACAGTCACTGTGGTGATACCAGCACCATGGAAGTCAACAAGCATTTGGGTAGAACATCCTAGCAGTTTAGAAGCCAAATTGTTGTGTCCTAACATTCTAGTCATTTGTTGTTTAAGAATATATTGGTGTCATCACTGCTGATTATTTTAGTAATCAAGTACGCTACTAATTAAGTTCATGATTAATGGTTATTATTTACCTGAAATAATAGCAAACAGAATATTTTTTTAATAATCCAGACTACTTTAACTAAGATATAAAAGCAATATGTGTTGAAAAACGATATGTATAAAAAGCAATACGTGTTGTTAATCAGGTTTCTGACTGTAAGAAAGAGAGCAGTAGGAGAATTTCAAGTATTATCATGGTGAGCTGCCAAATGATCAACAGTTATTTATTAAGAATGTACATTTTAAGCTGTTAAAATGGAGTTTAATTGATTAAATGTGACAGACCTAGATATTTCCCGCTTTCCTGTATTTACCCTGTTAGCTAAAACAAACAGCAGCCTGTCCTGGTCCACCCTGGACTACTTCTGTATTTTTAAGAAGTGTGAGAAAGTGTCCTTGTGTGTGAACGAGCTGTTTCACCTTCTAATGAGTCTAACCTCATGTCCAGCGCCCCAGGTTTCAGGCCTGCATGACATCAGCTGCTTAAGCACTTTTTATTTCACTGCCCCTTGTGCGAGTGCCATTAAATTTTGTAGCAGTGAAAAGCGCCGAGAGCACTGGAGCGCCCTGTGAAAGTGCCGCACGCCACTCTTGCTAACTGTCTCCGCTGGTATGTTTACCACTGCCAGGAGAGTTGCTAGGAAATGTGCTCTTCTCATGCAACTCAGCAGCTCCATGCCACCCTGGTGCACCACCTAATGGACTCCAGGGCCTTCTGGCAGAGATGTCGGGTTGTTAGCATTGTGGCTAGGATTCAAGCATGTGCTGATGATGTCACACCCAGCGCAATTCGGATTCACCCGACTCTCTGAAGGCACATTGAAAATTTGTCTCTGAGAACTGTGAACATTTTGACGTAGAAAGGGGATGAAGTAGAGGTGGACAATATATGTTCTAGTTATTGTGATATATTGTCAGTTCTTTTAGAACAAAGAATGCTGCATATTGTCGCTGCTGGGACCTGGAAAATGGTTCCCTTTTTTTTTTCCTTTCTGTTTTTCTTCCCATTTCAGTCACGTTCATTTCCATCCATTAGGGAGGACTCTCCCAATTACACTATACCACCAAGAAGGTGAAGGTTAGCACATGCTTCCTCCAAGTCATGTGAAACACCACTGCTGCTAATGCACAAGTCAACACACTGAAATCAAATCAGTTAGTGACCTCCGCTAACACCAGCTAGCAGACCGTCCGAGCATCGGATAGCTGTGGCACCCCGGGATCGAGCTGAGCACTTCCTGAGGACAGGAGCAATAAGCCCTTGTTGCAGTACTTGTCACTGCTTCCCTAAGCCCGGGGGAACTAAGTCTTTACAGTGTACGCAAGTGTTCTGACTCAAAGCAAATAACTCTACCTCAGCTACCATGGCTTCCCAGTTGACATCAGCCAGATGAAAAATGGTTTTGTGTGGTTAGGAGGGAAAAAGCAACACATTTTGTCATACAGAGGGAAAAGTACTTTTGTGTGCTGTCAGCGTTTCACCTCTGCAGATTACATTAAAGGTAGTTCCTGCTTGAAAGTTGTTGTTGTTCCCTGTTGGCATTTGCGAGGACAAGCGTTCGTCAGAGAGCAGATGTTCGTTAACTGAAGATCGTGGCTATGACAAATGTCTGCAGTGGTGCTGTGACCTGTTGGATTTTAAAAATGCTGGTATTTTTGAGCGTTTTCCCATTATCTGCACGTTTCAGCTTCTTGTGAAAAGGTTCTATGCTTACAGTTGTCTTCTTATCACAAATTTGAACACTTTAAAATCTGTACAAACAAAACAACAGATATGGAGATACAAGCTTTTGTGCTATTAGTTAAAAAGACAAGTTGCAGATTTTTTTTTTTTGACCAAAGTTGTTTTTCTGTTGTTACTTCTTATTTAGTTTTATTTTTGTGTTGAAATAAAAAAAAAAAATCATAGTGTTCTAACCTTTTTTTAAGCTACTGTTTTGTTCCCAAAAACAAAATATTGAGAGACATGAAGAGATGTACATCTTCAAGCATCGTGATGTTATATTTCTACCTGATCAGTCACCCTTAGAATTAAGGAACGGGTTTTTTGAGAGGGTGAAAGCCAGATACTGCTAGTAAAAGCGGGAACAGGCTTCGGTCTCCAATTGGAATAGATCTGTGTATGTTTTGGACCTTCCGAGTCGAACCGCGTTCAACTGTTCTCCCCACACCAGACCTCCCTTCTCAAAGAAAGCTTTGGAAATGTTTAGATCTATGAAATAGGGGTCCATTGGGAATCCTCTCCTTTGTCACTGTTGGCAAGGTTCTTGTCCTAAGTGTCCAATTGCGTTAATGCCTTTTCTTTTTCCCAGCGAATGAACACTGATTCCCAGGGACTTCAGATTCTCAGAAACCATTTCCCCCGCTTGACATAAAGTATTTGGGCGATGTCTTAATAAGCCCTTCTCCATGATGGGTAATGTCTTGATCCGGCCCTGATTGGTGGAAGGGATCTCTGCTCGGTCTCTCTCTAATAACCAAGAGTGAACAGGGACAGCAGACAAATTGAAGGCTCAAATACTCCCCGTCCTTTCTGTGGAGGTTAGAGGTCATTTGGTGAACCAAGCCAAGCTTCCCATTACTACCCTGTGTAAATCTTACTGGCAGGCCTCTGGAACTGAGCTGTGCTAATTTCAGCCCCAGTATCTTAAAGTCCTGACTTGGCTTTTTGTTCAGTTGGAGTCAAATGAACTGAAGTGGTCCAAAGAGCTGACCGTTACAAAACAGAAAGATCCCAGACTAGCCATAGAGTGACTGTTTCCTTGCAAAGCTTTCAGTGATTCTCATGATCTGAACGCACACAGTGTGATTAATCATATACAGCCATAGTGATTAATGACGTGCGATAGAATTCTATGTGACCTCTAATGGGAATTCTACGCCAGAATGTGAAATAGACATCTCCTTCCTGAACTTGGAGAATAATATTTCTTTTTGCTATGCCATGTGTACTTTAGTACTTTAGTTCAACAAAATACAGTTGTGAGAAAATGTTTGTGAATGTGTTGGGAGTATCAGCAGTTTTGTACAAATGTCTCTTAAATTGTAGTCAGAGCTCCAATCCAGTTTTTCATTGCTTTTTAAAAAATGAATTATCTTCACGTTGTTAACACTGTTAAAGTTTCAGAATGTTGCATTCACTCCCCAGTCTATACAGACTAAATATGGTAACAAAGCTGTGAAAAACCTACAATTTTGAATGAATTTCTATATGTTGCAAAGTATGCAATAAAAAACTGTGTGTATGTATATATATGTATATATGTATATATGTATATATATATATATATGT